>CAXKVI010000004.1:70591705-71030211 GCA_964058755.1 Campiglossa producta | reverse complement strand
CAAAATTTGCTACGAAGAAGCCCATTGTATTCGAGAAACTGTAAAACGTATTCCAGAAAAATCAAATGTACTTCAGAAACATCTTCTGGATTGGAATTTGTTGTTTCTGAAGTAGAACTGATTATTTTGGAGTACATTTTTAAGCTTCTGAAGTCTAATTTACGGTCTCGAGTACAAATTACAGTTTATGAAGTACAATTTATAGTTTTTGGAGTACAGTTGATTATTCTAAAGCATATTTTACAGTTTTTAAGATACAATTGACTATTCTGAAAATAATTGTATGGGTCTTGGACTACCATTCACTATTCTTAAATGCATTTAACCTTATCTAAAGTATTTTTACGGTTTTTGAAGTACGAGTGAAAAAGGTGTAGAAAAAATAGTTCTATTATAAATTTAGTTTTTTGATTATTATGTGTTATCCGTCATAATTTGTAGGATGTTCTTGAGCAAGCCCATTTAGTCTTGTATATTTATCTGTCTCTGTCCAACAATCTGAACGAAATAAAGTAGGTACTAAATTTAGCGTCAGATAGACCCTTGGAAAGGGTATCAAAGGGTTGACGCTAACTTAAGTACCTACTTTATATCGATTATGAACATGCCTAAATTGTTTTAACCGTTTTAAACTGAAAGGAAAACCAGTTTGCAGGTCAACGTGAAGTATTAGAGAAAAAATCACTATCTAACAAATACTTCAACAAAATGCAGCCCTGAGTGATTAAACACAACCCTATCACGCGTGGTGAAAATCAAATGGAAATAAAAAAAGTTGTGCAAATGATGAAAATTTATATTAATTTGTTTCATTTATAACAGATTTGATTTTAGCCTCCCCAAAAAGGAGCATAAACGTAGAGGGTATTAGTTTCCTTTAGGGGTCAACTGCTAATATATTAGCTAAAATTATGGGAGATAGCTCAAAAGACGGGTTTTGGACTCAGGATCACGAATCCGGAAGCGCCTTTTTTAATTTTTTGTTTTAGTGAAAAGTTATGGTCAAAAAACCGAAAAATGACCCGGGTCCAATACCAAAAATGGGGCGCAATCCATGGTATTTATGTACGAAACACTTTTCTGAGTTGGCGGCCTTCGGCCGCGCTTAAAAAATAACCCTGGGCTACGCCATCCCAAGTCCGGACGTGTGACATAACCGTGGCTACCGCCACGGCGGGACTTTTTTTGCACGTTTTTAGGGACAGTCTAATAAAATTACAACAACCACATGAAAACTTGAAACTTTGATTGCAAATATCTCTGCAGAGAAGCAAAATATTAAAAAAGCGTTTCCGGATTCGAGATCCTGAGGCCGAACGCCGTCTTTTCAGCTATATCACATAATTTTAGCTAATTTATTAGAAGTTGACCCCTAAAGGAAACTAATACCACGCAGAGTGCATAAGATTAATTCATTCATTCAAGATGCAACAAAAAAGGCCTTGGGTAGCAACTTCCGTATGGGCGACTGTTATGGTACCCCCTGGGACATTGTATAGATGGAATAAAAAGGCCTCCGGCGGCAGCCACGATTACGTGCAGCTTGCAATGCTCCATCGCAACTTGTAGTTCATGGTTTTGTTCACAATAACAATAGTCCTCATTTGCCAGGTACTGGAAATACTTATCCGGTTAGTAATAAGTATTTCAACTTCTCCAGCTAATATTTAGACTGGACACTCCTAAAATAAAAACACATTAGTTTTTATATATAAGATGACTCATAGTTCATTAACACCGTACCTTGACATTAAAGCTACCAGATAATCGTATATTACTATTAAATAAATATAAAACTGCAAGCAAAATATTTTCTTTATTTTGTTTTGGAAAATTTCTAAGAATTTCAAATTCACCTCAATGTCCTCAACTAACAGGGGTGCTTTTTTGCGCAAAACTACTATTTAATAGCATCGTTCATAAAGAGCCGATCATCAATATGCATTTGTACGAAATTTTACAATATGGCCTTTAATATACATTTTTTATACTTCTTGTAGTGCAGTAAATTCATGATATTATATTAATTCATGGAATATATACATTAAATTCATTTTTTTCTTGAAATATTTCTAAAGTTTTTTTGTTACTGAAATGCAACCATGCGTCCGCGAAATTCCATCCTACCATGGATTTCAACTCTGAAAAATTCACCTCCATGGAGAACTTTCACCTCAGTGCAAATACTGGTTATACTGTGCTATCCAGCAACAGAGTAGCAGTGTGTGAGGACCGATTTTTTTTATGCGCAAGAAATAATTGTAACCCAGCAAACCAGCTTCGGAGCGCTCTTAAATCTGATCTTCTATATGAGTTTTTGTCTGAACAGCACAAATGGCATAAGTTCAGTTTTCGTTTTTTTTTTAGTTAGGCCTTATATTATGTAGGGGAAAATGTGTTCTATATAACACCATCATCATCATTTATTGGCGCTTAACCGCCTAAGCGATTTTGGCCGTTGCATATCAAAGCACGCCAGTCATTCCTTTTTAGCAATAACTGACGCCAATTGGAAACCCCAAGGGAGTTCAAGTCATCCTCCACCTGTTGTTTCCATCTCAGTCGAGGCTTCCCCCTTCCTCTGCTGCCGAATTCAGGCGACGATAGGAAAACCTTCTGTGCTGGAGCTTCTTTGTCCATTCGCATAACATGGCCCAGCCAGCGGAGTCTTTGGGCTTTAATTCGCTGGACTATGGTCAGATCTGTGTAGAGCTCGTACAGCTCATCGTTAAATTTCCTTCGATACTCGCCGTTGGCATCACGGGAAGGACCATAAATCTTCCGGAGAACTTTTTCTCTCAAATACTCCAAGGGCCATCTCATCTTCTCTTGACATTGTCCATGAATCTGAGCCATACATCAGGACAGGTATGATGAGAGACTTATAGAGCGTGATCTTTGTTCTTCGAGAGAGGACTTTACTTCTCAATTGCCTACTCAGTCCAAAGTAGCACTTGTTGGCAAGAGTGATTCTCCGCTGGATTTCTAGACTGATATTATTTTCGGTGTTGATACTGGTTCCCAAATAGACGAAGTCCCTCACAGTTTCAAATTTGTAACTATCAACAGTGACATGGCTGCCAAGGCGCAGGTGCGCCGATTCTTTCTTTGATGACAGGAAATACTTCGTCTTGTCCTCGTTCATATAATTTGTGAGCGAAAATGTATGAAAAAGGTTCACTAGTGAAATTTATTTAGATTGGCACGATAAGCTTTTTGTCGAAAAATTCTCAAATTTCGAAATTTGTTTTGCGTAAAATTTTGCAAAAATCATTGGATCATGTGTTTCAATTTTGTGATATTGGAGTACTTCAATTGTAATACTTTCTAATACCTCAGCGGACCACCTTCAGCTTATTGAAAGCCGATCATTGCTCATGCTTTATTGACCAAAATCACGACACGATCGCTCTGAAAATAGATACTCCAAGGAGTAACAACATTGGAATACATTGGAAAGTACTCTGAAAACAGAAACAACTGTAGCTTCTCGTTGTGACATTTAATTTTGACAGCTGACATAAAGCTGACAAAGGCAACCTGTCTTATAACCGCGTTTTAACACGCGTTAACGCAGACTTGATCTAGTTTTATCTTTTTGGGTACGATGACATAATCAGCTGATTTTTCCTTGTATATTTTTTGGTTTTGTGCGTATTTGTCAAAGTTATAAATGTCACGCAACGCAATAAGGCTGTATTTGTTTTCGACTGAATACTCCTATGCGTAAGAAAAAACGCTGTGCATTGGTTCTTGGTTGAGTTGTAAAATAGTAATTTCTTTTTTTTAGAAATATAACCTAATATATACATATATAGTTTTACTTAAAACGCAAAATCTTAAATTTGACTAGTTCTCCTCTTTTAAAGTAATTTATTACCTCATAAAATTTGCAACACAACACCCTGAAATGCCTGAAAATAGTTGACTGCAACCCGAAGTTCTCTATGGAGGTGAATATAAGTACGTTTGTGTTAGTGAGTGCAACTACTGTCTATACTGTGCTGGATAGTAAGCTACTGAACAAAAACTAACGACAGTACTTCATATTATTATTCTAAAACATTATTATTATTCTATATTATTATTCTAAAACACGGCGCTTAGCTAGACTAAACTACAATACGTATGTACATATATAAACGAAATGTATATCAGATGAAAGCTTATCATGTTTGCAAAAAATTATAACAATTCCAATAGGTTATAGACCAAGATCCCAGAGCCTAAAAGCGTCACTTATTTTATAATGGATGAAACCAATACCGATCGATAGTCCTCCCCGAATCTAGAAAGAATGTGAAAATTTTAAAGCTGTACCTATGACAAGGGCCTAGGAATCGGGGGTCAAATTCGCCAAAAAATTACCCTAACTTCACTTATTTTATAATGGATGATTTTCACATATTTGACGTAGATTACCACCCCGCGTCAGTATCAAGTGTTGTTAGACCCGTACCAGTGACAAGGCTCCAGCCAGACACCCCCAGTTCGCGGATTTTCCTATAGAAATTTTTCCTGTTTTACCAATTTCACGAATTTGGGCCACTTTGGCAGCTTTTAACTACCCAATATTCCCCCATTTGTTGTAGAACACTACCCTCAAGTAGTATCAGGAGTTTTTAGATTTCGTCCCATGGCAAAAACTTCAGCCGGACACCTCAAAACTCGGGAAATTTCACTAATTTTTACTGCGATTTCACATGTTTAAGTGGATTTGACAAACTTTGACTACTTTTAAATAGCAGATCTTTACACATGTGTCGTAAACTGCTACCCTTAAGTAGAATCAAGCATTTCCAGACATCATCCCATGGAAAAAACTTCAGCCAGACACCTCAAAGTTCGAGAACTTTTATTTTCCTATTAATTTGCTTTCTCTTGTTTGTCACACTTTTACTAATTTTAAAAGATAGATCTTTTCACATGTATCATAGGAAACTACCCTTAAGTAGTTTCAGTAATTTTTAGACCTCGTCCCATGGCAAAAACTTCAGCCAGATACCTCAAAACTCGGGAAATTTCACTAATTTTTACTGCGCTTTCACATGTTTAAGTGGATTTGACAAACTTTGACTACTTTTAAATAGCAGATCTTCACACATGTGTCGTAAAATGCTATCCTTAAGTAGAATCAAGCATTTCCAGACATCATCCCATGGCAAAAACTTCAGCCAGGCACCTCAAAGTTCGGGAACTTTTATTTTCCTATTAATTTGCTTTCTCTTGTTTGTCCCACTGTTACAACTTCTAATCGACGGATCTTATCAGATGTATCATAGGACACTACCCTTAAGTAGTTTCAGTCATTTCTAGACTTCGGCCCATGGCAAAAACTTCAGCCAGACACCTCAAAGCTGAGGAAATTTCATAATTCTTGCTGCGAATTCACATGTTTAACTGCGTTGGTCTAACTTTGGCTGCTTTTAAAGGGCAGATAATTTCACAAGTGTCATAGAAGACCACTCTTAAGTGGTATCAGGTACTTTTTGACTTCGCCCCATGTCAAAAACTTCAGCCAGACACCTCAAAACTGAGGAATTTTTATAAGTCTTACTGCACTTTCACATGTTTAAGCGAGTTTGTCCAACTTTGGCTGTTTTTGAAAGGCAGATCTTTGCACATGTGTCGTGGAACACTATCTCCAAGTAGTATCAGGCATGTTTAGACTTCATCCCATGGAAAAAACTTCAGCCAGACACATCAAGGCTGAGGAATTTTCATAGTTCTTACTGCTTTTTCACATGTTTAATCGGGTTGGTCCAACTTCGGTTGCTTTTAAAGAGCAGATCTTTTCACATGTGTCATAGAAGACCCCCTTAAAGAAGGATCGGCTATTTTTATACTTCGGCCCATGTCAAAAACTACAGTCAGACACCTCAAAACTGAGGAATTTTCATAATTCTTACTGCGATTTCACAGGTTTAAGCGAGTTGGTCCAACTTTTGCTGTTCGTAAAGGGCATATCTTCACACATGTGTCATAGAAGACCACCTTAAAGAAGTATCGGGTATTTTTATACTTCGCCCCATGTCAAAAACTACAGCCAGACACCTCAAAACTGAGGAATTTTCATAATTCTTACTGCGATTTCAAAGGTTTAAGCGAGTTGGTCCAACTTCGGCTGCTTTTAAAGAGCAGATCTTTTCACATGTGTCATAGAAGACCCCCTTAAAGAAGGATCGGCTATTTTTATACTTCGCCCCATGTCAAAAACTACAGCCAGACACCTCGAAACTGAGAAATTTTTATAATTCTTACTGCGTTTTCACATGTTTGAGATGGTTGGTCTAACTCTGGCTGCTTTTAAAGGGCAGATATTTTCAATGTATCATAGAGGACCACCCTTACGTGGTACCAGGTACTTTTAGATTTCGCCTTATGATAAACACTTAAACCAGTTTTTTTTCGTAATTGATCTCTCCATAGGACATGATCAAGCAAATTAGAACAGTTCAGCCCATACAAAGTGTTCAGATGTGGCATTTGTTGCATTTCAGACAGTGTCACTCTTATGTCGCTACCCTGCAGCGAAAGGAACTAGTTGAAAACTATTTTAAAACTAGTTGGTGCACCGGTCCCAACTAGTCAGTGTTCTGTCTTTTTTTCCATATAAGCAACTTGTATTTTTTACGTGTTGATGTCCCACGAGATGTCAATTGTCAGATTTCGTCCAGAATATACCAGTTATCTACTAGTCAGGAAATACCAGTTTCATACTAGTTGTAAGATACCAGTTCCATACTAGTTCATCCTGGACTAGTATAATTTCCAAAAAATGAACTAGTCCAAAAAGGACCAGTATGAAATATACTGGTCCCATACTAGTCAAAAAGGCTTTTAACCTGGACTAGTATGATTTCAACCAGAATTTTCCTGGCTTACCCTTTATTTTATCGTTTGACTTTATTTTCATGTTTATTCTTAGGAAAGCAGCGGCTATTTGTATTTACCCTATCACGAAAAAGCATCTATGAATTATAAGAGAAAACGAAACGAATGAATTTTGAATTTTTTAACTGGTATAATTTCGTCCAGAAAAATCTAGTTGTATACTAGTATGGAATGGATATTTCCTGACTAGTATGATTTCAGACAAAAAATTCTAGTTGTATGCTGGTATGAAATGGATATTCCCTGACTTGTATAAGTTCTACCAGAAAGTTATAGTTGTATACTAGTATGAAAAGGATATTTCCTGACTAGTATGAGTTCTGCCAGAAAATTATAGTTGTATGCTAGTATTTTTCTGACTAGTTTGAGGTTTCGCTGCAGGTTAATAATAGCAAAATTATAACGAATATAGATGAAAACTTATCGTGCCCAGAGCATGAAGAAGCCGACACTAAAATCATTTTCCATATTTGTAACATATATACATATATATATGTTCCGATACTGATATAGCTACAGTTATGTTGGGAAATATGCATAATTTAAAAAACGGAGATTCGAAAGTATGGTTATATACAGGCACTGGAAATAGTCAAAGATATGTCGACTTGACAAAAATTTACAATCATTTTGGACCGTCGTTATGTAGAACCTAACCTAACCTAACCTTCATGTTCTAACCGGATGTGATTACAACCCAGCTTTCTTTAAGAAAGGCAAGCAAAGGCCATTTAAAATATTATTGAAACAGCTAGAGTATCAAGAAGTTTTTATGAAATTTGGAGAGCCAGAGTCATTTGTAGATCCGCTTTTTAAACAAGAGCTGTTTAATAAAATTAAAAATTCATCTGCGAGGCTTACAATATTGATGGAGTATATGCTGTCGATGGTGCAAGGCTTCAGCTGTTCTTAAATAATTACGCCGTTTAGGATGTGACTGAAGAATTCAACCCAAAACATATAAACAATTTTGATGCAAGCAATTTACCACCATGCAAATCTGAGCTATATCAGCAATTTCTTCGAGCAAACTACATAGCCGGTGTATAGAATAATGCCAATTATAAGCAACCTTGTTTTTTACCCCAGAAGACAATGGATGGACGCTAGAAGAAAACCACTACGATTTTCATTGGTTTGATGGTGACCAACTACCAAGTTTTGTTAGTGAATCACTGCAAGAACTAGGTATTATATTTTGACTTATTCATATTTAAATTTTTTTTTTATTATTTATATTTTTTGCAGAAGAAGGTACTAGTGATGACAATCAAAATAGTGAAGATGACGATGATTTAAATATACAGGAAGTAAATTGGCTGGAAGAGGAGACTGCAAATGATTTTAATGATAATTACGAAGATTATTAGAAGATAATTTAAAATTTCTCTTAATAACTGCACAATAAGCATTTGTTCCTTGAAATTATTTTTTACATTGATCTAATGCATGTACCTAATATCCACCAAAAAATGAAGTCAAAATATTTACCTACTAATAAGAAAAGGTTAAATAAATAGTTTTCATTTACAAAGTGAATTATAAGATTGATCGTTTTTTTATATTTTACATTACTGTATCGTACGCATGGCTGACTGATGGCTGAAGTTGGACAAAACCTGTTAACGGGTTGACATTGGAGTAAGTATGGAAGAAGAATCCCTAGCTTTATGGTGTCTGGTTAAAGTTTCTGCTATAGGGCTAAGTCTAAGAATGATTGACACTACTTAAGGGTAGTGTTCTGCGGCACATGTGTGAAGATCCGCCCTTTACGAACAGCAAAAGTTGGACCAACTCGCTTAAACTTGTGAAATCGCAGTAAGAATTATGAAAATTCCTCAGTTTTGAGGTGTCTGGCTGTAGTTTTTGACATTTGGCGAAGTATAAAAATACCCGATACTTCTTTATGGTGGTCCTCTATGACACATGTGTGAAGATATGCCCTTTACGAACAGCAAAAGTTGGATCAACTCGCTTAAACCTGTGAAATCGCAGTAAGAATTATGAAAATTCCTCAGTTTTGAGGTGTCTGACTGTAGTTTTTGACATGGGGCGAAGTATAAAAATACTCGATACTTCTTTAAGGGGGTCTTCTATGACACATGTGAAAAGATCTGCTCTTTAAAAGCAGCCGAAGCGTAGTAAGAACTATGAAAATTCTTCAGCCTTGAGGTGTCTGGCTGAAGTTTTTCCCATGGGATGAAATCTAAAAATGCCTGATACTACTTGGAGATAGTGTTCCACGACACAAGTGTAAAGATCTGCCTTTCAAAAACAGCCAAAGTTGGACAAAATCGCTTAAACCTTTGAAATCGCAGTAAGAATTATGAAAATTCCTCAGTTTTGAGGTGTCTGGCTGTAGTTTTTGACATGGAGCGAAGTATAAAAATACCCGATACTTCTTTAAGGTGGTCCTCTATGACACATGTGAAAAGATCTGCTCTTTAAAAGCAGCCGAAGCGTAGTAAGAACTATGAAAATTCCTCAGCCTTGAGGTGTCTGGCTGAAGATTTTTCCATGGGATGAAATCTAAAAATGCCTGATACTACTTGGAGATAGTGTTCCACGACACATGTGTAAAGATCTGCCTTTCAAAAACAGCGAAAGTTGGACAAACTCGGTTAAACATGTGAAAGTACAGTAAGAATTATAAAAATTCCTCAGTTTTGAGGTGTCTGGCTGAAGTTCTCGACATAAGGCGAAATCTAAAAGTACCTGATACCACCAAAGGGTAGTCTTCTATGACACATGTGAAATTATCTGTCCTTTAAAAGCAGCCAAAGTTAGACCAACGCGGTTAAACATGTGAATTCGCAGCAAGAATTATGAAATTTCCTCAGCTTTGAGGTGTCAGTCTGAAGTTTTTGTCATGGGACCACTCATGGGTGATCTTCTATGACACATGTGAAAAGATCCGCTCTTTAAGAGCAGCCAAAGTTGGACCAACGCGATTAAACCTGTGAAAGCGTAGTAAGAACTATGAAAATTCCTCAGCCTGAGGTGTCTGGCTAAAGTATTTTCCATTGGATGAAGTCTAAAAATACCTGATACTACTTGGAGATAGTGTTCCTTGACACATGTGTAAAGATCTACCTTTCAAAGACAGCCAAAGTTGGATAAACTCGCTTAAACATGTGAAAGTGCAGTAAGAATTATAAAAATTCCTCAGTTTTGAGGTGTCTGGCTGAAGTTTTTGGCATGGGGCGAAGTCAAAAAGTACCTGATACCACCTAAGGGTAGTCTTCTATGATACATGTGAAGTTATCTGCCCTTTAAAAGCAGCCAAAGTTAGACCAACGCGGTTAAACATGTGAATTCGCAGCAAGAATTATGAAATTTCCTCAGCTTTGAGGTGTCAGTCTGAAGTTTTTGTCATGGGACGAAGTCTAAAAATGCCTGATATTAGTTAATAGTAGTGTTATACGATACATGTGTAACGATCCGCCATTTAAAATCAGCCAAAGTTGGGTAAGCCCATTTGACCATGTGAAAACACATTAAAAATGATGAAAAGTCCCCGTGCTTGGGTTGTCTGGCTGAAGTTTTTTCCATGGGACGAAGTCTAAAAATGTTTGATACCACTTAAGGGTAGTCTTCTGCGACACATGTGAAAAGATCTGCCCTTTAAAAGCAGCCAAAGTTGGACCAACCCGCTTAAACAAGTGAAAGCGCAGTAAGAATTCCTCAGTTTTGGGGTGTCTGGCTGAGACGAAGTCTAAAAATGACTGATACCAATTAAAGGTAGTGTTGTACGACACATGCGTAACGATCCGCCATTTAAAAGCAGCCAAAGTTTTTTAAACCCACTTAAACATGTCTAAGCGCATTAAAAATGATGAAAAGTCCCTGTGCTTTGCGATGTCTGGCTTCAGTTTTTTTCATGGGATGAAGTCTGGAAATGCCTGAAGCTACTTAGGGGTAATGTTTTTCGACACATGTGCAAAGATCCGCTATTTCAACATAGCCAAAGTTGAACAAACTCGCTTAAACAAGTGAAATCGATGTAAGAATTACAAAAATTCCCGAGTTTTGAGGTGTCTGGCTGCCCTTTAAAAGTAGCCAAAGTTGGACCGCAGTAAAAATTAGGAAAATTCCTCAGTTTTGGGGTGTCTGGCTGAAGTTTTGTCTTGGGGCGAAGTCTAAAAATTACTGATACCAATTAAGGGGAGGGTTGTACGGCACATGTGTAACGATCCGCCATTTAAAAGCAGCCAAAGTTGTTTAAACCCACTTAAACATGTCTAAGCGCATTAAAAATGATGAAAAGTCCCTGTGCTTTAAGGAGTCTGGCTTCAGTTTTTTTCATGGGATGAAGTCTGGAAATGCTTGATACTACTTAGGGATAGTGTTTTACGACACATGTGCAAAGATCCGCCATTTTAACATAGCCAAAGTTTAATAAACTCGCTTAAACAAGTGAAATCGATGTAAGAATTACAGAAATTCCCCAGCTTTGAGGTGTCTGGCTGAAGTTTTTGCCATGGGATGATGCCTGGAAATGACGGATTCTACTTAAGGGTAGAGTTCCGCTATTTAAAACCTGCCACAGTGTGACCAATCCGCTCAAACCTGTGAAAGCGCAGTAAGAATTATGATAATTCCCGAGTTTTGAGGTGTCTGGCAGAAGTTTTTGCCATGAGACGATGTTAAAAATGCTGGATAATACTTGAGGGTAGAGTTCTACAAAAAATGAGTAAAAATTGGGTATTTAAAAGCAGCCAAAGTTGGCCAAATCTGTTAAATTGTTAAAACGTTAAAAGTGTCTCGCTGGAGCCTAGACCATGGTACCGTTCTAACAACACTTGATACCGACGCGGGGTGGTAATCTACGACAAATATGTGAAAATCATCCACCAGAAAATAAGTGAAGGGTCATTTTTTTGCGAATTTGACCCCCTATTTCCAGGCCCAAGACCTAGGTACAGCTTTAAAATTTTCACATTGGTTCTAGATTCGGGGAGGACTATCCAGCTATATTGGTTTCATCCATCAGAAAATAAGTGATGTCTGGCGGCCCTGGGATCTCGCTCTATTCGTTTTTAGTTCATTTATTTGTATTTGTTTCGCTTAGGAAATAACTGCTAAACCACGTCCAAAAATGTTGGGAGGGGTATCAAAAGGTGCCTTTTGCGGGTCGTTTCTAGGCGTGACCGGAGATTTTGTACCTTGAAGATTATCTAACCGAATATTGTAGCCTTCGGTAATGTAGTTCATGTAACCGCGATTCTGTCGTGCGTGAAAACGCTGTCAAAAATGATAAATGCGCAAAAGTGAATAAAATGAAAATGCAAACGAAATCTCGTGCAAACAAGTGCTAATATTATTTTTTATTTGTCGTTAACTAGTATGCGTACAAAATTTGGTGGTTACGAAACTTTTCGGCAACTTTAGTTGGCAGAATACCAAAAGGGTGTAAAAGTTGACAGATTCTTTGTTTGCCTGTAAACAGAATGTTGTTTCCACATTAGAATTAGGGCGTTGACCTCAATAATCCTGAAGCGAGTGTTTTGATACCTCAACCTACACTTTTCAACGTTAACGCAATACCCCTTAAAAAATTCCGTATTTGATAGCAGTTACGAAAGGTTAAAAACAACCACAACCGATCTTCAAAGAGTAACATATTGCTATTGTTGCAAGCCGCATTATTACCAACTAATTGGGTTTTTAGAAATTTATATTCGCTTATTTATTTGAAATTTACCTTAACATACATAAATTTATACAACTCTGTTTTCAATTACCCACATTTTGACAGTTCTTGCCTATCGTATCTCAAAAAGAAATTTGTCTCAAACCTCATACCTGGACGGGACACCCTACTCGACATTCTCCACATTTTCTGCAACAATTTGACATTCATAGCTTTCCACCGGTCGCACAGAAATTGCAAATCCACAAATTTACGACGAGTTTCTGCCGTAAGGTTGAGTTTTTGAACTTTTTTCAAAGCATTTATTAATCCAGGAAGATTTTTGGCAAACGGCTTGACGGCATCGACTCTGGCAGACCACCTTGTATTCGAGAGAGAGTGAAGTGAGTTGGGTATCTCGGATCTCTGAATTTCCCAACATTGTGTGCTACAGAAAATATTGAAACATTTTTTAACGACACCTAAAAAAGTGATTGTTCGAAGACAACTTTCAGCAGAGTCAACTCCAGCCAAATTCAGGGTGTGGGCACTACAGGATGAAATAATTGCATACTCATTTCTGCGTTTGATGTGATTTTACGCTCCTTCATATATACCGCTTATATTGCTACCATTATCGTAGCCCTGTCCACTTTTTTCTCAGCATCCAGACTGAGATAACGCAAAATAAATGTAGTTTGCTCTACGTGGCTGGAATCAGGTGTTGCATCAACGATTATAGAGTAATATTTGGCCTCTTTCAATTCTGCCAACATGAAGGATATCACATGACGAGCACAAAGTTCAATAAATTCATTCTGTATTTGCGCAGACAAATGAGACATTGAGAAGCCGTAACTCTTTCTAAATGTTCATTAAGGATTGGATCATAGCGGCTAATTAATTCCAAAATTCCCAAAAAATTTCCGTTGTTCGGTTGACCAACTAAATTACTTTCTCCTCGCAACGCTAATCCTCTCTGACCCGAAAACAAAATGGTGTCTAGAATAGGTTCAGAATTTCTCTCCACTTTTTAGCCTCACTTGCTATTTCATCGCACATTAACATGTTAATGGTGGAATTTTCTTCTATACGTGTTTCCAGATTGCGCCATCGAATGTAACACTGAATATGGTCGGTGCTGCCTGCATGTGGTGGGAATTTCTCATATAATTTCTTCCAAGCTTGCTCTTTAGCATAGCCCTTAGGAGAACATAGGGAAGAACTACTTAAATTATTCCTATTAAAAAGCCGACAGCTAAACAAAAAAATGCGTTCCTTATTTTGCTCCAAACTAACCAGTCACGTTGTACCTTTTCACCATTAGGCAAGATTGTTGATAAAAGCGAACTAGGAAATGGCACATTCAATCTATCACGTGGGAGATCCGATGGCATGTTTTGATGTCCCCGACGAATGATTTCTTCAACCACACTAGGTTGTATATATTCTGCTTCAAAAATACCGATGTCGTAATCGTATGAATGTTGATGATTCTTCGACTACAACTCAGTTTCACTTATCTGATTTTCTAAATATTTTTCCACTATTTCTAAAAATAAATACTAAACAAATGTTGTTATGGTGCCCGAAAATTTCTTCGCATTTAATATTCGCGACTGCCGGTGAGATTTTCAAATCGAAACTATAACATATTGAATTTGACAGGTTACCTTCGTAGCGACGCGAAAGGGTTGCGCAATCGACCCAATCGCAAGTATGTTAGGTTAGGTTCAAGTGGCTGCCGCAGAGGCACACCTAGGCCAGTATTAAAAGGCCCGTTGTGATACCACCAACACTAGGAAAGTCAGTTTCGGGACCCTGCCATATGGAAAATCCCGTTATTAACGGAATTCTCCACATAGCAGAATCCCGGGACTGACTTTCCTATCCGACACCGTTACTCCTCCTCGAACCATTTAGATGACTTGATGAAGGCCATCAGGTCCTTTATGTCCAGCTCCGTGACCTGGCGTAGGCTAACCAGGAAGGGAACTTCCAAAAAGCGCATTCTCGCGCCACTTAAAGCCGGGCAGTTGCAGATGAGGTGCTCCACCGTTTCCTCGTCATCATCATCCTTACAACTCCTACAGCATCGTCGGTAGGGCACACCTAGTCTTTCTGCGTGCCTACACTAAGAAAAATGAAACATGATATTTTTAAACAGAGCCATGTTTGAAATATTTATGTTAGCGCGAGTGAGCTAACAAACACAATAATGGAACATTCAAACAAAATCGTGTAATCAAACAAAAAAAATTTCAAAACAACTAAATACTAGCTTAAACTGAACATTTTGTTATTTGAAAATCAAACGAAAGAATAACAAACGAAGTACGAGTACGAGTGCAAAACGATCGGTAAACGTGCTGCCGCTAAGTTGTGAAAAATGTACCACCAATTATAAAATGTTCCAATGCTTATAAGTGCTATTTTTGTTTTGTACTTGGCTCCAGTAAAATTTAAGGTTAATTCTTTTTAAAATACCCACACACCATTGTTATATACTACTCTTTTTTAAAATAGATTAAAAAAAATAGTTTAAAATAAATAAAATATCGTAACATTACAATAAAAGTTGAAATCCAAAAATCCGACGCATCATGTTTAGTGGCAGCGTTCGACAAGTATTACTTATGTATGTATATGGGCAAATCCTCAAAACTTTTGATAATGCAAAAAAAAAAGAAACAAAAAAGATAATAGGAGCACACCCTTGAGCTTTTTCTGACACTTTTACTTAGTTTATAAGATTATATTTTGACTCTTGTTAATATGCTAAATTGCGGGCGTGGAAATTATGACGTCATCATTATGAAATTTTATTTTTTTTTACTTTTATTTGCAATCTATTGCCTAGTTTATACGAACGTAAAATCGAATTATTTCAAAACGAATTTCTTACGACACATTTCAAAATCCCTTAGAATTAATAAGTACCTACTTATTTGTACGCAAATTTAACCTTAATTACCAGCGCCACAAAAAAAAAAGTGTCGGGGTTGGGGGATCAGACCACCCTATGTATTTTGACGCGCTGAACACGAATCCGGTGTCCGTTTTGGTCCAGCACGTCTGAATTTTTTCCTAACCTCAAAAAACCAAAAACCACTAAACATTTGAAAAATTGAAGGTACAAGTAAGCTTTTCACTTTTGACATATGCCTGGATCTTCAACGCGCTTTTTTACGTTAATTATACATATTGAATACTCAAGTTTACAATTAACATGGCATGAAAATATCTGTCAGTTTTTGTGTGCTAACAAAAAAAATGAATTATTTAAACTATTCACAAACCAAGCAGTTGGCTGCTGTAAGCATAATATGAACAGCACAGTAATCGGATCACGTGTGCAGGGTTTCTTTTTGAGTTAGCATCAAGTATATTTGTTCATTTCTTTGATAATTAAAGGGGGCGCGCAAGTAAATGGCTTAACTATACCGAAAAATTAAAAGTACAAAAATTTGTTCTCGCATTTTGTTAGCCTTTTAACTTTTAATTGGAACGAAGCACGCACGCGACCTTGTAGGTTAAGTTTCAGTATGTAGAAAAATACTTGAAAAAACAAAGAGTGGGTCGCAATATTGAGAGGTGCCCATAAGAAAAGATTAACAGTTCATAAATTTTTGAAAACTCGCACACGTTTTCACAATTTTTTGATTTTGCGAAATTTTTCCTGGATTTATCAAGTATTATTTCATGCTTCTGAGACATTTGAAATGTTGATTTGTATCCATAAATTAAAAAAAAAATACTGAGCCTGTGTAACGATATCGTGTTCCTTGCTATTGGATGATATTATCCGCCTCGCTCGATGTTAAAAGTTTTGAGGATTTGCCCATATGTGTATTCTCAGCTTCATCTTATTATAGTGATGGGCTGATTTTTGGATGCCCAACTTACGGTACCGAATACCTCAAACGAAATTCGTTGTTCGATTTTTCTTGTTCGATACTCGTATGTCGTGTCAATAATTACCAATACCAATTTGGCAGTGTCCAGTTAATACGCCTATTAATATGGAGATTTCTCTTCTCCTTAGGGCATAAATTTGTCTTGATCTTTTATGATCCCATTTCGGCCAGGTTTCTTTGGATATCCGGCATCCTGGAGATTGCAGCCATCTTTCGTTGGCTTGGCGGAGTGTGTACTCCTTCAGCATAAGCTTGCATGTGGAAAACGGCATACCTAAGCGCTCTTTATACCGAACAACCTGCTTGGTCGTGCCCTCCTCGCAAGTTCGTCTGCCCTACAATTTCCCTCAATGTCCCTATGCCCCGGGACCCATGTGAGGTTCACGCGATTCTGTTGGGCCATCTCTTGTAGAGATCGACGACAGCTGAGCGTCAGTTCAGAGTTGAACGAGTAAGAGCCAAGGGATTTGATGGCCGCCTGGCTGTCGCTGAATTTAAAAATGTCCTGTCTGATAGTGTGTTGGCCTATCCAAGCCGCGGCGTCCATGATTGCTGAAACTTCAGCCTGGAAGACACTGCAGTGATCAGGTAGTCTGAAGGAGAGCTCAAGGTTCAGATCCTTTGAATAAACCCCTCCTCCAATTCTGCCGTCTAACTTCGAGCCATAAGTATAAATGGAAGTGATGCCATGAGTGGCGGGACTCCGATCCGTGCTCTCCCATTCTTCCCTGCTGGGAATGTTGATTTTAAAACCGCTATCTCCGACTGTTGTGGTCGCACAACGATCTGTGCTCAGCGGAAGAAAGCTATAGGATCCCAAAATACAAGCGTGTCCAGTAGTGCTTGCGCCCCAGCCGGACGTTTCCCTAAGACGCAGAGCCGATGCTGCTGCTACCCAGTGCCCTTCCAGATCGAGTGGCAAAATGCCAAGAATGGCCTGGAGTGCTTCATTGGGCGTTGTTCTTAACGCACCGCTTATACAGATCATGCAAGATCTGTGTACTTTACCTAGCAGATTAAGGTTTGTTGCCTTGCTCAGCGCAGGCCACCATACCACCAATGATTGCAGTGTAGATCCATTTGCATACTTTGGGACTGAGCCCCCATTTCTTTCCAATGGCTCTTTTGCACGTGTAGAGTGCAATACACGCTTTCTTCTGGCGCTGAAGAACATTCTCCTTCCAGGTTAGTTTCCTATCCAGAACTGTGCCCAAGAACTTGGCTTTGTCAGCCAAGTTCAGGTGCACGTCATTCAGTTTTGGTAGTATTAGCGGTGGTATCTTATAGCGGTTGGTGAAAAGGGCCAGTTCTACTTTTCCCGGGTTGATGCTCAGTCCGCAGCGCGAGCACCATGAGGAAACCTCTCGCAGTGCTACTTGCATCAAGTCGCACAGGGTTTGTAGGAATTAGCCCATATATACTATAGCTAAGTCGTCTGCATATGGCACTACCTTCCCGCCCCCCAGCTTGTGTCTCGCAGCATCGAGTTGACAGTGAGGTTCCATAGAAGCGGGGAGAGAACACCACCCTGAGGCGTTCCCCTTGTGACATAGCGTGATAAGTCAACCGAGCCCAGTGATGAGACTATTCGTCTACCCCTTAGTAGTTGATCAATAAGTCCAATAAGAGACCTGCTTATGCCCAGACTTGTTAAGGCGGTGTTTATAGCATCAGGGCTAATGTTGTTGAAGGCTCCTTCAATATCTAAAAAGGCCACAAGACAGTACCTCTTTGCATACAGTTAGTTGATCAATAAGTCCAATAACAGACCTGCTTATGCGCAGACATGTTAAAGCGGTGTTTATAGCATCAGGGCTAATGTTGTTGAAGGCTCCTTCAATATCTAAAAAGGCCACAAGACAGTACTACTTTTCATACAGCGATTTTTCAATAACAGAAACTAGGCTGTGAAGCACAGTTTCTGTGGATTTCCCTTTGGTGTATGCATGCTGATAGCTACAGATCAGGTTGCTATCAATAGTAGAGGAGAGGTAGTCATTTATTATCCTCTCGAAGGTTTTGAGCACAAAGGATGAGAGACTGATCGGCCTATAGTCGTTAGGCTCGTAATGAGACGCCTTCCCCGCCTTAGGAATAAACACTACCGTGGCACTTCTCCAGGAGCACGGAATGTAGCTAAGAGCCAGGCAGGCGGCTGTATAGAGAAATACCAGCCATTTGGCTGATCGTGTTTATGAGTTGTGCGGGAATAACCCCGTATGGCCCGGCAGCCTTGAACGGTTCGAAGCTTTTAACCGTCCACCTAACCTTTTCCTCCGTGATGGGTATGTATACAGCCAGGTTTGTTGTAGGTGCTAAGGGTTCCTCATGCAAGTTCCCTGGGAAGTGCGTATTCAAGAGCAGCTCTAGGGTTTCCCTCTCCGTGCTGGTACAGGATCCGTCAGGTTTGCGCAAATAGCTTGTGGCTGTTTGAGTTTTTGAGAGCACTCGTCGAAGTCTCGCTGTATCGTCGACATTTTCGACCCCAGTGCCGAAATTTCTCCACGATGCCCTCTTCGCCTGCCTCAGAGCTTTTTTGTAGGCCCTGAGATTAACTTTATATTCGAGCCATTGAGTCTCCGTTCCAAGGCTCTTGGCCTTATTAAATTGTGTCCTACATGATTTTCGGAGCGAGTCCAGGTCGTAGGACCACCAATGCGGCCTATGTTTACCACGTGGTTTTGGCACTGGGCAAGCCTGCTATAGGGCATTCGAGAGCGCCGTTGTAAAGGTCTTTACCAGATCCTCCAACTCCCCTGCTGATGAGGGGACTTGTGGGGGCAGTGCTGGCAAGTCCCTAGATAGTATTTCATTGTGTAGCTGCCAGTTAGTGTTACGTGGGTTGCGTTTCATAACCGGCTGTTCAACAGAAAAGTCTAGAACTAATTCTACGTACCGGTGGTCGGAGATTGAGTGTTCATCGAGAACGCGCCTTTTTTTTGACCCACTCATAAGCGCCTTCGCTGCAAATAGTGGACGTGATGAGCATTGACGTCAGTTCCGATAATAAGATGACCCATGGAAAAATTTGCCACCAGGTCTTTTACCTCCCTCTGTGGCGGAGGTTCTTCAGCGTCGTAGGGCATATAGACCGACGCCATCGTCAGACTGGTACTGTCGACTGTTAAACTGGCAGCTGTAACGTCACCATTGGTATAGTTGGGAAAGAGAATCGCAAGTAAGTGTAGCTGGTTGTTGAATGTGACAAACAGGTGTCGCCGCTATTACCATCTATGCAGCCTGCCTTTATGCACGAGCCCCCACAATATTAAAACACCACTTTTAAATTCACCTAACTCTTTTTACATGTACGGCATGTATAATACCGTTCGCAAAATATATATGTATAAAAACTGTGCTAAAGTGGCCTCTTTCAAAAAGCCGCAGAAAATAAGTGGCGTTAAAAAACGGTTCTTGGCAGCAGCAACTGCTTTCGCTGTCGACGACGAGGCTGAGTTACATTTTTGTGTTGATCGTCGCGACATTCCGAGGTTGAGTAGCTATCAGCTGGAGACGGGGTTGCCACATAAATTAATAGCCGAGATTTCGTATGATGATCCGTTGGTGTTGGTCGCAGACCTCTAATGTGTTCTCGGATTTTTTCAAGAAATATTTGCGTATCTGCGGGCATATCCTCTGACACGAAAAATTCTCCTGGCCAACCCTGTGCCACATATGAGGTCAGCGGTGACGCTTTCAAATCCTCCTTGTGGCTTGTGCGAAGGCCTAGTAAAACTGTAGGAAGCACATCTGGCCACGGTGCTAGATTGTTGTACATTAGCGCGGCTTTAAGGGATCTGTGCCACCTTTCGATAAGCCCGTTGGACTGCGGATGGTAGGGAGTCGTCCTGATGCGATTAGCGCCGATAAACCGTGTCCACCGCCTCTACTAATGACGACAGCCTTTTTAGTTTCCCTGCCTTGCAGGGGGCGTATAGCTGCAGGGTTGTAGACAACGATTTGCATTTTCACCGGTGGGCGCGAACGATAACGTGATCGTCTGTCATGACCTTTGTTTAGTTTAGTTGATAGCTCAAAAAATGAGGCGGACAGTGATGCAATTGATTTCTCAAGATTGTAGAGGCGATGCTCTATGTTGCCCTTACCACTGGTGCCGGTATGTGCGTTGGCTGTTACAGCGTGGACTTCACCTGGCACGGTTTGAATACTAGCTGCCATGAAGCGTGAATTTGTATGATTTTCCATTACGTTCAAGCTCTGTCAATAATTTAAATCATTAACGGTCAACTGAATCGGTGAAACGTTTAATCAAGTTTGATTTTAAATAAGTATATTTATCTTGTGTTGTCGGTGCCCTGAGTTTGTCAGACACTTCTGGCAGAACCTCAGGCTTCAGGGCACCAACTACTGCCTGATACATGCTGTTGTCGTTCCTAATGTTCCGTGTGGCAAATTGAGCTTCAATGTGGATGAACCAAATTTCGTGATCGGCTACCCAAAACTCAGGAAGTTTTAGCTGTGTAATTGCCATTATATGCGCGTCATTGCTAACATTGGACGGAAGAGAATAGAAATGGCCCGGTTGCGCGTATCCGTTGCTATCCAGTGGAACTTGTCGATGAGGTGGCTGATCGTCCGGTGCTATTTGCGTTTGCTGTTGTGATGGTGGTTGTTGCTGTTGTTGCGTTTCGTCTTGCCGCTGCACTAATTGTATCGGCGTTAACGTTAACTGATTTGGATCGCTGCGAATTGGCGAACGGTCTAATGGCATATTATTGCAAATATATATGTTGCAATTAGCTTTGCGCGGTGAAAAATAAAATGTGGAGTTCTTTAAGCTGTGATTTTAACAACCACGTCGGGATCACCATTTGCAGCCTTTATGCACGAGCCCCCACAATATTAAAACAATACTATTAATTCAACTAACTTTTTTTACATGTACGGCATGTATAATACCGTTCGCAAAATATATATGTATAAAAAGTGGTCTCATTGAAAAAGCCGCTGGAAAATAAGTGGCGTTAAAAAACAGTTCTTGGCAGCAGCAACTGCTTTCGCTGTCGACCACGAGGCTGAGCTGCATTTTTGTGTTGATCGTCGCGACACTCCGCGGTTGAGTTGCTACCAGCTGGATACGGGGTTGCCACATCTACAGTCGACTCGGTAATATTATCCGACATTAATGTTATAAGAAATGTTCTGTTTATCGATATTTCTTGCTCTTATAATGCTATGAATACACACACGGAGATAATCTCCAATAAATCTTCCTTAATCAGATCCAAATTTTACCCTGACACACACAAAATTGAAGATTAACAATCGGTTGTACTACTTGCGGTTTAAAACTAGATGTCGCTGAGGATTGTTTATTTTTTGGTGACTGTAGTGCCCAGTAACGGTAAAATCGTAATTTTGTTAGTATTTCTTGCTATTTTTGTTTATTTATCGGTGACAGTAGCGGTCAAATCGTAATTTCGATTTCTATATTGTGGCGAATGTTCTCAAGAATCGATCATCTCCCAACTCTAGCGTATTTCCACCACTAGCGTCACCCCCACAACCACAGTTGTTTAGGTACATGACGCGAGAGCGAGAGAGTGCGAATGTGACACAAAGAGGAGATGACGATAGATAAATGTTTCGACAGCACTGTTGCGCGAATAGCCCAGAGGTGTGTAGACGTTTCTAGGTTATGAAGCTGCTCTCTGCAAGGGTATATAAACCGCGCCAAGACAACGCACTTCAATCAGTTTGTTTTGAAGTGTTGTACAGTGAAGTACTGAACAGTGAATTAACCCGCGATATTGTACTACGGTTTTTAGTAGTGAATAAAGCGTACTATTTATCAAACAGAATCGGAGTGTTTTATTTAACGTACAGTGATCGAACTCAGGGAAAATAATCAAGGAATCATCGAATTCGTCACAATTAGTGTCAGAAGCGGTATTGTTAAATAAACAAGGACATTGCAAGGATAACAAGGACATTGCAAGAATAGCAAGGACATTGTAAGGATAGCAAGGACATGGCAAAGTTGAGTGAATTGAAGATCCAGCAACTCAAAAATGAGTTGGAACGGCGTGGACTGACAACAAAGCAGAGCTTCAATCACGTTTGCGAGAGGCTATGAAAACGGAAGGAATCAACGTTGACGATCATGTTTTTCAGCATTCGGAAGAGGGAGCGACCAAAATTGAAGAGCAGAAGGATACTCCGAATTCAGTGGAAAATGTGGACACAAACTAGCTATTGGCTGCATTGGCTCAGATGTCGACGAACATAACATCAAATTTGGAACAACAAGAGACACGCTTGGCATCTCAGTGGGAAGAAACGAAGACGCACATGGCATCTCAAATATTGCAGTTGTCTACACAGCTGGAGGAGCAGGAACCACGTATGTTCTCAAAACTAGAGGCGCGCATGGACGAGAAACTAATGCAGCTTGAGGAGAAAGTCGAAGCCGAGGTGGATGCGTTAAGAAGTCGTATCCAGGAGTTGCAACTGAATCGTCCAAGTGTTTCCACAAGCGTACCCAAGGTAAAACCCCCATCATTTGACGGTTCTGTTCCTTTCCAGGTATTTAAGTTAAAATTTGAGAAGACAGCAGCCGTGAACAACTGGGGCGCTGAAGATAAAGTCGCTGCACTCTTCGTAGCATTGAAAGGACCGGCATCCGAAATCTTACAGACTATTCCTGATGACGAACGAAACAACTATGAAGCATTGATGGGTGCTGTGGAGAGACGTTATGGTAGCGAGCATCGGAAGCAGATTTACCAAATAGAGCTACAAAATCGATGCCAGAAGCCCAATGAGACCTTACAAGAATTTGCAACGGACATCGAGAGGTTAGCGCATCTAGCAAACGGAGACGCACCAGTGGAATACATCGAGAGGGTGAAAATCCAAAGTTTCATAAATGGAATACGTGACGTGGAGACGAAGCGCGCCACATATGCAAATCCAAAGAGATCATTCGCGGAGACAGTATCACATGCTCTAACTCAAGAAACGGCATCTCTTTTGAGTCAACCATTGTACAAAGCTCACCGCGTGGAAGTGGAGACGCCAGACTTGGTCGACAAAATTTTGGAAGCATTGAATGGGACACAGAAGAAAAGCGATGGCTCCATTAAGTGCTTTAAGTGCGGAAAATCTGGTCATATTGCACGTTATTGTGGATCTGGCTCCAACAATTCCAATAATGCAGGCGGACGTAAGCGCAAGGCTGAAGGAGATCAGCAAGTCTCCCAATCCAACCAACTGTTAAACTAAAGAGAGTCAGCCGCAAGGGGCGAAGGCTCGCTCCCGCAATTGGATGCCGCATAATCTCTGTCTCACAGATCGGAAGGAAGTCGAGTAATGTTACTGTTGGAGGATTCGTGGACGGAAAGGAGCGTTTACTGACTGTTGATACGGGCGCATCTCATTCCATCATTCGATCTGATTTAGTCAACAAAGTAGTGAGGCCATTACATGGAGCAGGACACCCAAGTCCAAGGAGAAGTAACATGTGAAATAGCAATTGGGAATGTCACCGTATTGCATAATTTTATAGTGGCAGATATTGTTGATGAGATCATAGTTGGTGTGGATTTCTTAAGCAACCAAGGCATCAAGATCGACCTGCAAAACAGGACTATGAGCTATAAGAACATGGATGTGCCACTCAATTTTGGTTACGAGAACAAGTACATCAGTAAGCGGGTACTCGTGGAAGATAGTCAACAAATTCCACCGAAGTCGGAGGCAGTCGTTTGGGCAAGGATTGATGGAGATTATGGGACAAACAAATTGTGGGTTGTCGAGGCAGAAAACAAATCAAAGACGGATATACTAGTAGGAAAAACACTGGCTATGACAAAACATGATGGACGTATACCGGTAAGAGTACTAAATGAGTTTCGATCGCCGATCAAGCTTTCCAAAGGAGCTATATTGGGACAATGTCAGGAGGTGGAGGTGATTATAAATTGTGAACAGCTCCAGGAAAATGTCTCTACCAGCAACATTAATCTATCAGATGATATCACGGCGTGGACGCAAGATCTCGAAGAAGACCACCAGAATAAGGCAAAACAACTTCTACTAAAGTACTCTACCATATTTGACAAGGATGGCTTCAAACCAGGTCGGACCAATGTAGTGAAGCATCACATTGATACCGGTGACGCGAGACCAATCCGCCAAGCTCCTCGCAGTGTACCATTGGCCAAACGCCAAGTGGTAAGAGAAATTATACAAGAAATGAGTGACAGCGGCGTGATCGAACCATCAGCTAGTCCATGGAGTGCGGTAGTGCTAGTGAAGATAAAGGATGGAAAAATGCGGTTCTGTGTGGACTACCGGAAGTTGAACGACGTAACGAAAAACGACAGCTATCCATTACCCAGAATTGACGATACTCTGGACTCACTATCTGGTACGAAATGGTTCTCTACACTGGACTTCAAAAGCGGCTATTGGCAAGTGGAGGTTAAAGATGAGGATAAGGAAAAGACAGCCTTCAGCGTTGGAGAGGGGCTGTGGCAATTTACGGTAATGCCTTTTGGACTATGTAACGCTCCAGCTACTTTTGAGAGACTCATGGATCAAGTTTTGAAAGGGCGACATTGGAAAACATGTTTGGTGTACCTGGACGACATCATGGTGTTGGGAAAAAGCTTTGAGGAACACCTTAAAAAGCTGGAGGAAGTTTTCCAAAGGATATCTGGTGCCGGTCTGAAATTGAGTCCCAAAAAGTGTGCATTGTTCAGGAAGGAAGTAAGTTATTTAGGTCACAAGGTAACTACGGAGGGCATCTGCACTGCTAAAGAAAAGATTGAAGCTGTGAAGGATTGGCCAAGACCGAACACTTTACATGAGTTACGAAGTTTCCTTGGACTGTGCACGTATTATCGCCGATTTGTACCAAATTTCGCCAGCGTAGCCAGTAGCCTTCATGAATTGACCAGGAAGAATATGTCATTTGATTGGAAGAAGGAACATGAAGTGGCTTTCCAAACCTTGAAGGAACGGCTGTGCACTGCCCCAATGTTAGCGTATCCAATTCCAGGCGCAACATTTATTTTGCATACAGACGCGAGCGGTTATGCGATTGGAGGAGTTTTGTCACAGATTGTCGTTGGGCAGGAGAAGGTAGTGGCATACTATAGCCGCACAATTGGAAAGCCCGAAAGTAACTATTGTGTAACACGAAGAGAACTACTGGCATTGGTGGAGTGCATCAAACATTTCCACAAGTATCTCTATGGACAGCGATTCCACGTCAGGACAGACCATGCAGCGTTGAAATGGCTCTTGCAGTTCCGTAATCCGGAAGGTCAATTGGCTCGGTGGATAGAGCGACTACAAAGTTATGACTTTTCCATAGAGCATCGCAAAGGCAGCAACCACGGCAATGCTGATGCAATGTCCCGGCGACCATGTAACCTAGAATGCAAGCATTGTTCGAAAGCTGAGGCCAAGGAAGATGTTATAGATGTGCGGCTGATGACTATAACATCTACGGACGAATGGAACATGGATCAACTAAGGAAGTATGGGAAAGCGAAGATGGCCAATGCGCTCGGAAGCTGGTAGTTGTCCCAAGGAAGAAGATCTCTGATGTTTTGAATGAGCTACATAATGGTCCAAGTGGAGGTCATCTCGGAGTCACGAAAACGTTGGAGAAAGTCGAGCAGAGATTCTATTGGGTTGGTTGCCGGCAGTCGATCGCGGAGTGGATTGCCAACTGTGAGGTGTGCATCAAAGCAAAGGGTCCGAAGTCGATAAGCCATGGACAGATGAAGCAGTACAATACAGGTGCTCCGTTTGAGAGGATTGCCATGGATGTAGCTGGTCCATTTCCTACTAGCAAACTCGGGAACAAGTACGTATTAGTTGTTATGGACTATTTCAGCAAATGGCCAGAAGTTTACCCGATTCCAAATCAAGAGGCAGAAACCATTGCAGAGGTGTTCACTAACAATTGGATAGCGAGGTTTGGTGTACCGATGGAGTTACATTCTGACCAAGGCAGGAATTTCGAATCAGTCGTATTCCAAGAAATGTGCAAGACATTGGATATTCGGAAAACTCGAACAACTGCACTGCATCCTCAGTCAGATGGCATGGTGGAACGTTTCAATCGAACCTTAGAAAGATTGGGACACGCACATCTCCTTGTTCCTGATGGCATATCGCTCGGCAATACATGAAACAACGGGTCAGACTCCGGCAAAAGTAATTTTTGGGAATGATCTTCGGTTGCCAGCTGACTTGAAGTTTGGAATAAATGCTGATAAAGGAATAAATGCCAGGGAATCCACTAGCATCTTGGAAGAAGAAATGAGAGAAATACACGAAGTTGTAAGACAACGGACGTAGATCATGAGTGATAAGATGAAAGCCAGATACGACAAAGCAATCAACTCGGAAGTTTTTAAAGAAGGAGATTTAGTGCTGTTATACAACCCACAACGAAAGAAAGGTTTGTCCCCAAAACTGCAATGTAACTGGGAAGGCCCATATAAAGTTATAAAGCGGATAAATGATGTTGTCTACCGCATACAAACTGTTGGAAGACCACGAAACAAAATGAAGGTTGTTCACCTGGAGAGGCTAGCAATGTTTGGATCGGGAAATGTGTCTGATCGGGACGATCAGACTTAGGTGGAGGGCAGTGTGGCGAATGTTCTCAAGAATCGCTCATCTCCCAACTCTAGCGTATTTCCACCACTAGCGTCACTACCACAACCACAGTTGTTTAGGTACATGACGCGAGAGAGAGAGAGTGCGAATGTGACACAAAGAGGAGATGACGATAGATAAATGTTTAGAGACCACTGTTGCGCGAATAGCCCAGAGGTGTGTAGACGTTTCTAGGTTACGAAGCGTCTGTCTGCTAGGGTATATAAACCGCGCCAAGACAACGCACTTCAATCAGTTTGTTTTGAAGTGTTGTACAGTGAAGTACTGAACAGTGAATTAACCCGCTATATTGTACTACGGTTTTTAGTAGTGAATAAAGCGTACTACTTATCAAACAGAATCGGAGTGTTTTATTTAACGTACAGTGATCGAACTCAGGGAAAATAATCAAGGAATCATCGAATTCGTCACAATATCTATAGATGAGCTTTCTCTAAGTTGAAACGCAGCATAAGCCGTGAAACCAAAGTAAATGTTTGCCAATACTTTGCGTTGCTTCACGCTCTTATTATAAACAAAATTTCACCGTTTTTCTTCAAGGACTGCAAGTACGCACCAAGTACGAGCTGTTAATTTTGATTAGTAATTAGTCATTGATTGATTAGAAGGTTTTTTTAATTAGTAATGATTATTTTAATTGCTTTCAAGAAAAAGCAATTGCTAATTGATTACGATTAGAGAAAATCAAAAAAAAAAAAAATAAAAAAAAATTAAAAAATCAAGAAAAAATCAAAAATAATCAAAAGTAATCAAAAACGGTTTTTTTTTTATTATTTTTGATTTTTTTCTTGATTTTTTTTAATTTTTTTGATTTTTTTATATTTTTTTTAATTTTTTTTTTGATTATTTTAAAGTATTGTTGTTAAAAGTATAAACATCTGTGTATCTTTGTATGCAAATATGTATATACACCTACTTACACTTTGGTGCTCATGGATTTCTAGAATGAACCTTGATCGCTAAGTATATGTACATATGAGAAACAAGTAAGGAAAGTTGTCTTCGGCTGTGCCGAAGGCTATATACATTTCATGAATAAGCGTCACGATTTTCACTGTTCGATGCCCAGTACAGCCTGTTTCAATTTAACTTTAGCTCATACCGAAATTATCGGAACTATCGATTATATGGGGGCGATGTGTTATATTGGTCCAATCTCATTGATTTTTAACATCGACATTCCACATCCTAAAAGAGCAATTGTTACGAAATTTCAGTTTCCTACCTATATAGTTACAGGAGTTATCTACCAAAATCCGTGTATCGGAACAATCGATTGTATGGGGGCTATGTGAAATATTTATCTCATCACTATGATTTTATATAAAAAAAGCAATTCCCACAAAATTTTACGTTCCTACCTCTTTAATTACAGGAGTTATAGCCCAAAATCCGTTTATCGGAACAATCGGTTGTATGGGAGCTATATGTAATATCGGTTCGATCTTGCTGGTTCCGACAAATGATTCCTATATTAGAATATGGTGGCCGCATACAAAATTTCAGCCAAATATCTCAAAAACTGAGGGACTAGTTTGCGTTCAAACAGACAGACAGACAGACGGACATGGCTAAATCAACTCATCTCGTCATCCTGATCATTTCGGTATACTTAGTGATGGGTCCATCTCTTCTTCTTCTCATACTTACAAACATCGGACCAAAGTTATAATACCATTTCATGTTCATGAAAGGTATAAAAATGCCAGTTTATGGTTATATTGGTTGGAGTGATGATAACACTAGTTTACAAATAATTAATTTGAAAAAATACCAAGGTATTCATGTATATGGGTGAATTGGCACTGATATGCCAAGCACAAAACATATTTTTAAACTTTTTTGTATGGGTAGGTTTTCCACATATCGGTAATTTTGTGTTTTTCAGGTATCACTTTATTCAAAAATTCTTTTTGCCAATGTTGCAAAAGCGATGGAGCTAAGCGACACCCCGTTCGAATGGAAATTAAAATACGCTTCTAACGACGTATAAAATGTAAGGGTGGGTCAAACCATCGCTGAGCAATAACTAGATGACCAAAGTCGAAATTTTGTCGAATTTTTACGATTTTTTCATGCGAAGTTGTGAAAATCAGAACTGTTTATTTTTTCGAAAATTAGTGTGTATAATTGCAAACACTTTAGGCGTAATATTACCAAGATGTAGGAAAAACTGTATTTTTGGCGATTTTTTTGTAACTGGGTAAAGCCATGTGAAGTGTACACAGGTAAAATCACTTAATCGACGATTTTGAAAACTATCGTTTCATTGGATAGTGGGCCAGACTCAAACTTCGTGCTAAAAATATTTCGTCAAAATTCGTGTCTTTGTTATTGTTATTGGAGGTTGAATTTTTGATAATTTTCAGATCATGATAATATTGAAAAATTATTTTCTCATAAACTACTGCAGATAAATCAATGAATTTTTTTTTTGCTTACAGATAATTGTTTTTGCTATATTATATGTAAGTATTTTTATGCGATGTTATTGTTTAAACAATTATAGTTTAAATCATATTTTTTAAACAAATAATTTTTTTTTTAGTTCTATACGATCAAAAAAAATTCAAAATATAAAAAATAACGCGTAAAACAGTCACCTTTTATAATCAAACAAAAATTTTTGTCCATTCATACCATTCCAAAGATATTGCATTTTTTGTCACCCCTTGCGATCTAATTGTTAAAATAATGATATTTAAAAAAAAAATTTTAAACAAATAACATTTTTTTTTCGTTCTGCATGCTCAAAAAAAATTGAAAATATGTCAAATAGTGCGAAAAACGGTCATCTTTGGTAATAAAAAAATGTTTGTCCTTTCATACGAATCCACAGATTCTTATTTTTTGTCACCCTTTGCGCTTCCCAATGCGAAAAATTATGCAATTCAGATTCAAGATGAAATCTAGGCGCACCATTGGTCAAACACTCAAGTAACCATACACCCTTACGTATTATACTATCGTGCTGATGGTGTTCTACATCACTTATGTTTTGTGATTATATCGGAAAAACTGACTCATGATTCAAGTTCAGTTCACTTGTTCAATACAAGGTTGCGAATTATATAAAAAAAAAAAAAAAAATTGGGTCCAGGAATGTAAAAAAATTTCCTATTACTCTGACGGAGCCGCAGCGCAATACAAAAATAAATTTAACTTTTTAAATGTATATAAACACGAAAAAGACTTTGGAATTGCAGCTGAGTGGAACTTTTTCGCGAGATCGCACGGTAAGGGAGCTTGCGATGGGGTGTGGGGCACTGTCAAAAGGCTGGCACGAAAAGCAAGTATGCAGCGTATTGCGGAAAATCACATACGCGACGCTCGAAGTGTTTTTGAATGGGCAAAAAATGCGTTTCAGGTAATAGATTTCGATTTTTGCTCCCAAGTGGATCACGACGCTCATGAAAAGAAATTTCAAAATCGCACAAGTAAAGCCATAGCAATAAAAAACACACGGCAATTCTATAATTTTCAACCAATGTTTAACAAAAAGATTCGAAGTAAAATTTTCTCAAGTGATGAATCAAGTGTGGAAAATATTATTTGCATGTAGGCAACGTAAAACAAAAAATTACACTGAACAATTTTGAAACCATTTTGTACAAGTCATGGTGGAATATTTCAGGTTATTTTGTAACAAACAACTTGTTAAATATGTATGTATGTACCTATGTATTGAATATGTAGGTTTACGTATTGTGAAACAATTACCTTTTTTCCTAATATCTTACAACTAATAAAGATATAAAATATAGACTTAAAAACGTTATCCCTTTTTATTTCCTATGCTGATACGTTCTGCTAAATGTAGATATGTATGTATGTTATAATTGAAAATAACTTGATAACAACGACCAATGCAGAACACTATTGTTCAGCACACCACCCAACGGTCTATGTGCAACGCATTGAAAGAGCGCAAAGGGTGACAAAAAATAAGAAATCTGTGGATTGGTATGAAAGGACAAACATTTTTTTATTACCAAAGATGACCGTTTTTCGCACTATTTGACATATTTTCAGTTTTTTCAGCATGCAGAACGAAAAAAAAATGTTATTTGTTTAAAAACATTTTTTTAAATATCATTATTTTAACAATTTGATCGCAAGGGGTGACAAAAAAATGCAATATCTTTGGAATGGTATGAATGGACAAAATTTTTTTTTTTGATTACTAAAGGTGACTGTTTTGCGCGTTATTTTTCATATTTTGAAATTTTTTTGATCGTATAGAACTAAAAAAAAATTATTTGTTTAAAAAAAAATGATTTAAAGTATAATTGTTTAAACAATATGATCGCATAAAAATACTTATAATATAGCAAAAACAATTATCTGTAAGTAAAAAAAAATTCATTGATTTATCTGCAGTAGTTTATGACAAAATAATTTTTCAATATTATCATGATCTGAAAATTATCAAAAATTCAAACTCCAATAACAATAACAAAGGCAGAGATTTGAGTCTGGCCCACTATCCAATGATATGACAAGTTTCAAAATCGGCGGGGTTTTGAAAAAAAAACCAAATTTTTGTGCACACTTCACATGGCTTTACCCAACTTTCAACATCTCTAATTTTAATAGAATTGTAAAAGGTCGATGTCTGAGTATTGTAGATATTCAAAAAAATATTCATAGTATTAGTCATTACTAAGCCAATAAAGTCCAAATCAACCGTTTTTGTCGGTCTGTCTGTAAACTAGTGTAATTTGTCCTTTTATAGGTAAACGGCTAGTGTCGGGTACGGTCGGATAGTTCTATTTGAACACTTATAAGGCTCGGCTCACACGGCAACCTACTTCGGCCATCTGGCAACAATCACACATCCACACACATGTGTTTTAAATGAGCTCCTCGATTTCATCCGATTTCACCCGAATGTAAACATACTTTGGCCGCCCGATAGAATAGAACGCGTTCGAATTTCTCTGATGAGACCGGATGAAAAAGTCGGTTGCAGTGTGAGCGTAGCCTAAGTATGCTACACAAATTAAAACATAGGAATACGAACTACGTCCAAAAGAGACTTGTAATGATCAATTGATAAAAAATTAAGCGGGACATGTCCCGGATTAATAAATTTCGTCCACAATGGGCGACGTAGTCATTTATGGGCATTTGACATTTGATTTTCTATCGTGCAGTACTATTAACAAGTTGTAAATTACACCGCTACATTCCATATTTTTCATATTAATATTTTATCATCATTATCATTCCATATTACATATACCTTTTTAAAAATAATAGACTGAATGTGCAAAAGCGCCAGTCTTCTGTTTAGGTTGTAGTTCGACCACTTGATGAGAACTAGTACGAAAGATCTCGAGATTTTTCCTCCAGGGATATTTATGTGCATGAATACATGCATTTATATAAAAGAACTTCTTGCTTGACCTATACATTTGTATGTTTGTGCAAGTGAATATTTATGTATGTACATATTTTTCTACAACAGTACTGGAAAAAAATAAAAAAAATAAAAAAATGAAAAGTAATCAAAAGTAATCATTACTTTTGATTATTTTTGATTACTTTTGAATTTTTGATTTTTTTTTGGATTTTTTTAATTTTTTTTAATTTTTTGGTTTTTTTTTTAATCAATTAAAAAATAATCATTAAAAAGTGAAAGTAATTGGTAATCAATCATTTGATGGCTTCTCAAAAAATAATCAATGAAATGCTAATCATTACCGATTACTAATCGATTATTAACAGGTCTGCACCAAATGCTTAGTTTTAAATATTTGTATGCACTTATTTTATAGGTTTTGCTTATTTCTCGCCTACAATTGACTTGGTCTCGTTTCTAAATGGTTTAATCGCAATTTATCAATTCGATGAAATTTGCTCGCCCAACTTTTGAAACAAAAGTTTACACAAAACTTATTCATGCAGTGAATGCACAAAAGGTGGGGTTAAATTCAAAAGCTCTGCGAGTGCTAAGGACCAAGTGTGAAAGTCGTAATGATAGGAGGAAACCAACTTGGTGGTGGAGTAGAAACGCTTGGTTGCTTACGCTCCATTTAAAGATTTATTTGAGTTCACCGTACGGATGTCTCGAAAGTTCTCAAGTTTACTTGTGAACAAGTTTCTTAAAATTTATGGGATTTGCTGGTGACGGTAATAGTCAAGCGACAAAACTAAAACATTTTACCTATATTGAGTGAAATTTTCTCGAACGGGCACACTGAAACTCAACTTGTCGGTATGAAAATTTGTATGGGCGTATCATAAAGTCTTAGCGAAAAAATTGAATATTGCAAAATATTTTTTAGCAAGAAAAAAAGGTCTTGAATGTTCTTAATTATACCATCAAATAGAAAAGAAGGTCCCAAATATTCTTAATTATACCACCAAAATTTAACACACTTTTATTATTAATAAAATTGAGACTGTGATATAGACTGGAAGATTTTATAATTTAGTGTTAAAAGTATATAGGTAATTATGTACAATATGGAATTATTTTGTCGCAGACGAAGAAGCCTAATTATCGTTAAAGGTTACAATGAACTTATAAAGTGTTATATTTTTTTACAGTCAATTTATTTTTTACTTTTTAGTTAATTTTATTAACCAATAATAAAAGCTTATTTTTAAAAAAGTTTTTTTTCTTTATTTTTTTGATTTCCGGTCATATTAGACATTTGAAATAACAAAAATTGCGACAGAGCCAAATTTTTGTAGAGAGCTTAGGTTCGCCGACAGAAAGAAAACTTCAAAAGTCCCCATTAATATCACGTGTGATAAAAAAGTTATTTGAAAAATTATTTTCGACCGAGTTAAAAATCGTCCTAGCATTTTTCTAAATTACTAGCTGACCCGGCAGACGTTGTATCCCCATCCCGATCCCTATGGGTTAAAATTTCTCAAGCGGGCCATAAAAAAATCGATTTGAATGAAATTTGGTGAAAGTGATCTGCTATGTAAGAAAAAAAATATCACCAAAGATGGCGTAAAAATATTGTATGGCTACCGAGATATATGGGTTTGAATTCGCAATTTTTTGGGTGTAAGCCTTTTTTCTTTAAATTAGAAGACATGTAATTGACATGCTAAGGCCCGGTTTTTCAGTGCAAGTTTAAACGTCAATGCGAGTTTAAACTTAGTTTAAGTGGCCAATTTATTGGGATAAACTCTAATTAACTTTGTCTGTGGTTTAAAACTTCACTGAAAACCGGACCTAAGAAGGAACATGGACACTGTTTTCTAAAGTATCTTTTCCGTTCTTTTCAAATATAAATTAAAATTTTTTTGAAAAAAATTTAGTAAAAATTTTATAAAAAAATTTTTTATACCTACAATTTGGACTTTTTTAATATTTTTTAAAATTTTAATTTAAAGCTTTGTCTTTTTCCTTTCCTTCTACCTTTTTTGTAATGTACCTCGAACATTTTTTTAATGTTCTTCCAAAAGACAATTTATTTATTTTTTCTTGTTTTTCTCTATGTAGACTTTGATAAATTTGGTTCGCGTCTGCACTAGTAACAAAATTAAACTTTAGCTAAGTCATTTCCACTTTCCAAAAACAAGGGGTTTTTATAAAAAAAATTCTGGATACGCGCCTGCTCACGGAATTTATGAACATTTTGATATAGATGGGATTTTTTAAGGGATCTTAGATGTTATTTCTAAGTTCATATAAGAAACTGTAAATCATTTTCTTGTTTTTATTTATTTTTAGGAAATTTATGCCTTGACTATGGTCATCATAAGACATAACTCTAGAATCTCCGTATCGACGTAGCGCTATAGAATAATATGAGATGCCAACATACCACACTTCAATCGCTTTTGTAAGTGATAGGCAGTATGAACGCAGAACGCAGCTTTCATCATCAACGAAGGCCACCTGACGTCGAGGAGGCGCTCTCGTCCATGTTGTGGACACCATATGAGCGTACTGCTACTTATAATTCCTCCGACGAAGATGATCAGCTTAATCGAACCGAAAGTATAAACAGATTACACAACAATTATGACCATAGAATAACTTACGAGCCTATCACCTCCACATACCCTGATGATGACGGTGAAATGAGTTTGACTGCGACGGTAACAACATCAATACCAACAAATGCAAATGTAGGTAGCAGTCTACAATCAACACCTTCTGTGCCTTTTGCTAATGTTATCTATAACAGCAACAACAACAATGACTACGATAACGCTAGTTCTAGTAAGAGCAATTGGGATCCCACAAAATCACACTCAAACCGCAAACAACCACGAAGCGGTGGCTTCCGTTTCTCATACCCATATTATGGACCGAATCTTAGTTTTAACAAATGGTGTTCGTCATCTGCAAGCTCAAAAGAGCCGCCTCCATATGAATCCCTCTATGCAAACGGTCCTACAGCATTAGTAGTGGGAAGGGGTTTTGATGAAAGCTTCAGCGGCACTAAATCAAAAAAGCAGTGCATTAAAGAAGAATCGTCCAATATAGAAGAATCATTCAGCTTTGAAAGAGAGGTAAGTCAAATGAAGATGTCATTATTCCGAATGTATTCGTCCGGTTTTAGAAGTTTTATTGTACGAATTTCAAACCCTTGCAATAAGGTTCAAAATTTAATTTTTGAGGAATAAAATAGTTGGGGTTGAGCCATCGGTCTAAAAATTTTCATAAGGTATTTATAGATGAAAATAACGTCTTGTGGAAGAAATCGGCGGGACACGCCCATTTTTTATCTACTACTACCATACAAAGTGGAAACTATAAATTTGTGTTGTAGCGGTAGTGTGCTCGGCCTACAACACCAACTATTCGAGAATATAGACCTAGTAGAATCAACATCAACAAGTTCTTTAAAAAACAGTTTTTCGAAACGGGTTGGCCATTCGGCAGTGGTTTGGCAAACTCTCCGAGTGCATTTCTGCCATTAAAAGCTTCTCAGCAAAAATTCAAATATTTTGTAGGTGCCCTTGGGAGTCGGTAAAAAACTGTAGGGCCGGCCAATTTGTAGGAAAAAATTTAAAAGCAGCACACCGCAAATTGCAAGAGAAGCTCTTTGATTTTGTCCCCCTCGCAGCTTTGCCTTAGGACTTTTTCTGCATTGCACTGCAACCTTTAGCTATCGGTTATTTGTAAATTTTGATCGTCTTTCAGCTACTTTCTTTTTGCGTTTATGCAAAAAAAATTTAACTGCCTTTTATTGTTTCAATTCCTTCCTCTCCATAGCTATTCTTCAATATTCCAACAACCCAATCGAACATTTCCTTATTTTTTAACATAGTTTGCTCTAAAGAAAAGTGAATTTGTAGTCTCGCTCGCAAACTCTCGCACAAAAATCCACATTCCAGTGCTTTCCCTAGTCAATGGAAATCGCTAAAGTTATACCGATTCCTAAAACGAAGTCTCCAAATTCTTGTAAAGAGTTTAGACCGATTAGTCTGTTGCCTGCCTTATCTAAGATGTATGAAAAGCTACTATCTAAGCAAATAACCGATTATATACATCAGAACAATTTGCTATCTGCGATTCAATCGGGATTTAGGAGAGGACATAGCTGTGCTACATCAATGTTAAAAATTCTTGAAGATATACGACCTGCCCTTGACAATAATGAGCTTACAGTACTTGTACTTCTAGATTTCTCAAGAACTTTTGACATGGTAGATTTCGGAATACTACTTCATAAACTTGAAACTAGCTACGGTTTCAGCTCTTACGCTATTAAGTTAATGCAAAACTATCTTTCCGGCCGATCGCAGCAAGTTGTATGCGGTGATAAAGTCTCAAGCTTCAAGCCTATAACATCTGGTGTCCCTTAAGGATCGATCCTTGGCCCAATTTTGTTTACTCTCTTTATTAATGATATCGTCACTTGTTGCCGCAATGTTTCGATACATCTTTACGCAGACGATACACAAATATACATGTCTAGGCCAATAGGGCTTACCGAAGATTTATTTGTTAGGCTAAATGAAGATTTACCACGTATAGGACAGTGGGCTCGTACAAATAAACTATCTCTTAATGCTACAAAATCAAAGGCGGTTGCTATATCGAGCGTAACACATGATCTTACCACACTTCCTGAAATTATTCTTGGTGAAGATAAAATATTTTTTCATAATCTGGTTACCAATTTAGGCTTCAAAATCAACTCTAGGCTGACTTGTGTTGACCATATTAACCATGTAACTGGGAAAATATATAATACTCTTCGAAATTTGTACAGAACAGCCTATTTGTTGCCAAAATGAAACTTATAAAAGCCCTCATAATACCTCAAATTAGCTATGGTGAGCTTATATATGGTAACCTTGATTCATCGTCGCTTAACAAATTGCAGCTTGCCCTAAATAGTTCTGCTAGGTTCATTTTTTCCAAACGGAAATTCGATCATATATCTTCGTATGCCTCACAAATTCTCGATGGCGATGTTTATAATTTCTTAAAAATTAGAAATCTCTGCTTTCTGCATAAGCTCCTTCACTCTCAAAGTCCGCCTTACTTATTTGAAAAATTAAACTTGTGTCAGTCTCCTCGGACGTTGAATCTACTGGTCCCGACTTTTAAATACACGGTATCCTCAAGAATGTTCTTTGTCAGTACAATCCGTCTATGGAATTTACTTCCCTCCAAGACGAAAACCATTAAAAATGCAGGATGTTTTAAACAAGCAGCGCTATCTTTTCTCAAATCGTAACTATTTTTAAGTATATAATTCTTTCTTTGATTCATTATTTTAAAATGTTATTTCTGCAAAATGTAAAGTATAAGTTTTCTTTTTATATTACTTTTGTTTTATGTAATGTTTCCTTTGTAATAGTTACATTCAGACTGATGTACTACCTAAAAGGCTTAGCCTAACTTGTGCAAATAACTTTAAATAAATTAAATTAAATTAAATTAAAGAGGACAGTTTTAGCTGTAACTACATATATACATAATTTTTATTGATTCTTTTTGATCCAAATTATTTGTATTCTGCTTAACACAACAAAAGCTCACAAAAATCAAAACACAACACGGCTTATTTAAACACAAAAATTTATTACCAATTAATATGGTTTTACAAAAAAGTTTGTTATTCTTGATTTTGCATACCTTCATTAACATTTTCCATTTTATAAACACACTATATTTATAAACGTTAACTTTTTATCACCCCTAGGGTTTTTCATATAATTTCAGTAAATTTTTTTTACGAATACAAAAATTTTACTAATGGCTGGTTTTCATTAGGTCAAAATGACTGACCTCAAAAACTGACTCAACTGCCACCATGTCGATTTGGTGTAAAATGTGATTTGATTATGTCTTTAAAACTGGCATGAAAATTCTCATTTAAATTATGACGGTAAAATCATCTGTGCGCACGTCATATCACCCACATTTGCCAGCATCTTGGCAAATTTATTTTGTGTGTCAAACTGAAAATCGTGGTAGCTACCTGACATAATTTATTTTGGTTTTTTATTTACTACACTAATGTGTAGTAAAACGTAATTATTAGCTTCGTTTCTTTCCTGCTAATTATAAATAATTATGAATAATTATTCCTGAAAAAGCATTTCTTGAACAAAAATAGCAGCGAATACAGCAGCTTTTTGACATTGAATTGCGAGAGAAAGCGCCAATTCGCTGCAACTTATTGCTGGAGATTTTTCGTCCAGCAGAAACTAGCAAGCAGGAACAGCTGATCGGTGGCATAGCAAAACAACAACAAAAAATGTAAATTCAAATTGTTAGCCAATCAGAAACGTAACCGCTGTTTTGTCTGCAAGTTTCTACTGATTCCTGTTCGACGAAAAATTTGCAGAAATGAGATTTTGACAGCTTTTTACAAGACTCTTCTGCTGACAGTTCTTTGCTGAATTTTTCAAGAAACATACCTATTATCTTTTTTTCGGGAAAATCAAAAGTCGATAATTGGCTTTAATTCCTCAATATTTCGATTTTCAACCATAGTGTCTTGGCAGAGGTGGGTTCCCGAGAAAACTTGTAAGCAATATACATAAGTGAAAAAGAGAACTGTGTCTGTGTAAAACTGTCTCATTTATCTAAAATTTTACAAATTGCATTGGTTAATAACTTGAAACGTTTAATACTCGCTTTGGTCGCATGTTCCTTCTTCGCTCATACCATGGATCAACTGATAAGCGACTCTTTCACTCTCAGAGCGAGCTGTTACAATGCACATTTTTTATAACATTAACCCGTGATGTCATATCCGAAAAAAACTAAAATTGGGTATTATTAAGAGAAAAGTTGGAATTTGCAGTTTCCACACCACCATGAGGTATGCAAACGGCGCGTTACCGAAGTTTTTTTGGGTGCTCGGTTCCCCGGTAGGCCTATATTACCCATTTGTGCTTTAATATCCAAAATTATAGCAAAATGAAAAATAAAATCACAAAATTTTAATTTCTGTAACTTAAAAATAATTTCATAACATAAAATGATAAGAATTAAAAATAAACGGTATAAAAATAAAACATAATTCAACAAAACTTAGAAAAACTGAACATGTAATCAAATAAATAAGAACTAAAAAATATAATGAAATAAAAAATGTGAATAAAAAATGAAATTATAATTCAAAAACTTAGGTAACTTATAACTATATAAAACTATGATAAGGAAAGAATTAAATCTAATTTTGTATATCTTAGAAATAATAAAATTTTGTAAAATATCACAAATAAAAGAGATCGGGACTCAATTTTTGGCACGGTTTTAAACGATATTACACAAGACCCAGTCTTCAATAGGAATAATTACTAGAGGAATTGGCTTTGGTTGAAAACTGAAGCTGAAGAGGAAATTCGTAAGTTTAGAAATATTATTTTATAAATGCGACACGCACAAAATCTCTGTTTTGAAGTTTGGGGTACTCAACTTTCTATTATAAAACTTCAAATGGAAAAATATTCGAATCCTTACGTATAATGCTAAAAAAAATCCCTGTCGCAGTTGCTACAACATAAAAAGGGTGTGACATCTTTCATTTTATCGAACAAAATCTGACCAACGCCTATCCTATGGCAAGCCGAATCAAATTATGCTTTAAAAATTATCTCCAGCTGTTTGATATAATCTAGAAAACCTTGGGCTGGCTTTATTAAATTACACCTTCCATCCTGCCTCTGCTGAGTAAAATAAAATTCAAGCGAGATATGGTAAAGGTTGGGTACACGCGTGGGCCTTAAATAATTTTAAGTAAAACTATCCCGAAATATATGCATGTGCATTTTCATACTAAGGGTGTCTGCTGATGGATCTTCTTAGCCATTACATTTTTTTAAGGTAAATTTTCGTATATTTTTTGGAAGTTTTTCAAGTAACTTTTACATAGTCTTAAAGTTGAAGCTTCCAACTTTCCAACAAAAAAAACCGCGTGCAATTATCGTAACTATCAAAAAATAAAAGAGGAAATTTTTATTTGTCATACAGAAAAACTGCTAAATCCCTTTTTAGTTTTGAAAATCAAAAAACTAAAACCTGTTAAGTTATAAATTTGCCAATAAAACCATAAAAGCGTTATTTCTTCCTTTCTTTTTGGATTGGGGCTATACAACGTCAGGCGATTAACAAACTATATGCAGGATTCGACCCTTAGGCTAACATTTAAGGATATATTTAGTTGTTTGCCTCTACTGTAAAATAAGTTTTTTGGTCGTTAGCAGGTTTACACTCTTAGGCGACGATATGTTGCTTACAATGAAAAAGGAGTCAACATGTAAAAAAACTTACGCAGGATATGTGATGTGTATATTGATGGTAACGCGCCTAAAGGCCACAAAGGACACAACAGGAATAAATACAAAAACAAAAGCAATAAGAGGCATGTCACATGTGCATTGGAAAATTTCACTGCCCAGCGAGTTGTAAAAAGTGTGCTGACCACTGAACTGACACGCAGAGTACATCAGAGTACGTCTTCTATATTAGATGATTCCCTTGTTCTCTGCCTGTTAAACGTGTGTTCTGGTCGCGGTAGACCCTGAAATTCTTGCCAGGAGATCCTGGACGACAGGGTCATTGCACACGCTCTCTAATACCTGATGGGATCTTTCAATAGAGAAGGTTTCATTTTGCTTGGCGGCTTCGCAATAACCGTGAACTACAATATTGGTGTATCGCAATCCCCATGACTTTTTAAATAATGTCATGTATGGAGTTATTGTTAGTGTAAACTGTTCATCCCCATCATCATTTCTTATTCTGATGGTTTTCAAAATTGCAATAGCCTCTTCTAAAAATTGCACTTGATCTGGTGTTGACGAAAAAACTTTTTTTGTTGGAAGAATAGCACCTACACTAGAACTGTTAAAAATGTCGAAACAGTTTGTTTATAAACATTATGTATTCCGCAGTATTGAGAAATGTTGAAGACGGACAGGACAAGGAACCAGATGTATATAGGGTTAGCATTCTAGAAGCAACTGTATCGCTCATCACCTGTGATGCTAGCTTAACGTTCATTTTTTGAAAATTATTCGGACTCATATGGGCGTCGGTAAGCTTTGGGGCGCATCGAATCGAATTATTCGAATTTTTGTCATAAAAATGAACAATGTCGCTCCAATTGATGGGTCGGGAACTGAAGCTGACGTTGTTTTTGGAATTCACTAAGCAGTTCCTAGTGCTCTTCAGAAGGTGAGGGGGTCGAAAAGAAGAAGACATCTTTACCATTTACTTGAAAAAAGGGCGCTCTTCTGATACTCCTAAGATTGTTGCCAAATTTCGAAAATTAGAGCCCTGATCACAAACGAAATGGGAAGGGATGAGACCAATACTTTGAAGCTGGGTAATATCCTCAAAAATATATTTTTTCGCAACACTTCCTTCACAGGAGCCGTGAACAATAAAATACGCTAATGGATGTGTCCAAGACTCTCCACCTAAACCTTGGACCATTAGCGCCATAGCACTATTACCCAATCTGCAGGTTCGGTTTTCGTCACCATAGTCCTCAACGCCGATAATTTTGTCATACTTGGGGACATACTGCATATAACTTTTCAAAGACATTTCGTCACATAAAATTGATACGAACTTTTGGTCTTTAGTGAAGCCCCGACTTTTTAGCTCTAAAGACCTTATGGAGCTATTATTACATTCTGGATTCCGTGGCTACTCCGAAACGAATTGGTCGAGAGTTCTTTCCCCAGGGAACTTAAGAAGGGACTTTAGGTGTCTGTAAGTTAAAGGGGGCAGAAAATATACACCTAAAGCAAAAGTTTTAAAGAAATTTGTATATCTACGACCATTAGGTTGGCGATCAAAGTTTCTCACATTATTTTCCACAATACTTTTAATCTGAGGAGGAAGATTTCTGAAGAAATTCTGGCATTGCTCTAAATCATTCTCTTTGTCAGATAGCTCCTTTTGTAAATGCTTAAACTTTGAAAATACGTTACTTATGCTATGGATACACACACGGAGATTATCTCCAATAAGTCTTCTTTAATCAGATCCAAATTTTACCCTGATACACACAAAATTGAAGATTAACAGCATTGAGAATTACTACTTTGGTTGTTATTGCACCATATTCTTACCTACCTCGGCGACATCTAGCTGTGGAAAGTCGGATTTTACAAACCATCGCGAGGCCTATCTGTCAGCTACCCTTCATTTCCTTGTGTTTCTTGCTGTTTTTGTCTACAAAGAGGGTAGAAATAATAAGACGAACCAACGCAATTCAGCAAGTCGCGGGTAAGGGTAGAGAGTGTTGCCAGTGCAAATTTTTTAAAACTGCTCAAATATTCTTAATTTTTGGGAGTTTATAATGAAGATTATGCTCAAGTTAACTTCCAAAAGTGCAGTTAATTCGGAATTTAATTATAATTATTCTTTTCTTCTATCACGGTTTTTAACTTTGAATTCTCTACTTTTAGTCTCTCTTCCCTAGCTACAACTACAGTTAAACTCAAGTTGGTCTGAATTCCTTTCTCAACTAAATTTGGTTGCATAAAAGCTGGGCTAAAATTTCTAATTTCATCTTGAACCTTTTCTGCAACAGAAGCAAGCAAACACAAATTACTAAAATCAGGTTCCACTGTCGTTTTAGGTATAAAATCTTCAATACCTAACTCGATAATAGAATCAGTTCTTTGCAAATCTATTTGAAAACTGGGTCTAGGTAATGGCAACTGAGTTTCCAAACTGGGTGTAGGCAATATCAAATTAGATGATAAGTCTTGATCTGGAACAGCGTTTGCGAACAATTTCCTCTTCATCCTGATGTTTCTGGAGAAATGGAGTTCGCAGGCGTACAAGTATTTCGAACGAGTTCCGCCTACACCCAAGCGATCCAGCCATAAAGCATATCTACAGAAGAGTAATTGCTTAGAATCGAGTCGAATGCTGTTTTGTGAGTTAATAGGTTAATGCTAGTTTCACGAAGCCATTTAAGTGAAAATGGATTTTTTCGCTGAGAGATTTCATATAAGATTATTCATTTAGGTTTTTTTTCATTTAAATTTGTTCGTGATACTGGATGTTAGTGATTTTAACTTTGTACTTTTTAATCAAATGCTTTATTTAAATTTTAATATTAAAAAATGTAACTAACTAGAACTGCTGATTAAAATATAAAAACCTATGGCATATCTACTATTTTTGTATGATCACTTGCCTCTCATAATCTTTCTCTGGATTTGGAAAATTAAAGACACGATGTCCTCCACCGCATCCAAGACCACACTTATTTTTGGGTTTCGGCATCATTTCCCTAAAAAAAAAAAAAATTTGTACATTACTTTTCACTTTTTTTGTAGTAAACATCACAAAAATATAAAATATACAAACTTTTCCAACTGACAAGTTAAGACTGGCACGCATCTACACATTTAAAAAAAAAACTACCTGCTTTTCCAGACCTTTTTTGCGACAAACTTGTGGCAGCGTCGTTTTTCCAGGTAGCAGCTGTGTATCTGCCCAGGAACTCGTTTTTGCAGTTGGCAACACTGCCAATGTAGAGTAATCGCATTTTTTGACGGGTAGTTGATGTACGTTTGTGAGTATGAATGTATGGGACATCCATGATATATCACATACTTCCAGGCGGTTCACTGTCTGCCATTGTATCTTTATAATATAAAGTTTATATACAATAAAATTAAAGAAAAAAAACTTTTTTAAAAATAAGCTTTTATTATTGGTTTATAAAATTAACTAAAAAGTAAATAAAATTAAAGTAGGTCTTGCCGTGAACGAGGACAAGACGAAGTATTTGCTGTCATCAAAGAAAGAATCGGCGCACCTGCGCTTTGGCAGCCATGTCACTGTTGAGAGTTACAAATTTGAAACTGTGAGGGACTTCGTTTATTTGGGAACCAGTATCAACACCGAAAATAATATCAGTCTAGAAATCCAGCGGATAATCACTCTTGCCAACAAGTGCTACTTTGGACTGAGTAGGCAATTGAGAAGTAAAGTCCTCTCTCGAAGAACAAAGATCACGCTCTATAAGTCTCTCATCATACCTGTCCTGATGTATGGCTCAGATTCATGGACAATGTCAAGAGAAGATGAGATGGCCCTTGGAGTATTTGAGAGAAAAGTTCTCCGGAAGATTTATGGTCCTTCCCGTGATGCCAACGGCGAGTATCGAAGGAAATTTAACGATGAGCTGTACGAGCTATACGCAGATCTGACCATAGTCCAGCGAATTAAAGCCCAAAGACTCCGCTGGCTGGGCCATATTGTGCGAATGGACAAAGAAGCTCCAGCACAGAAGGTTTTCCTATCGTCGCCTGAATTCGGCAGCAGAGGAAGGGGGAGGCCGCGACTGAGATGGAAACAACAGGTGGAGGATGACTTGAACTCCCTTGGGGTTTCCAATTGGCGTGCTTTGATATGCAACGGCCAAAATCGCTTAGGCGGTTAAGTGCCAATAAATGATGATGATGATGTCCGTTTAAGCATTCAATTTTAGCCCTGGTTGCTATATGGCTTCTATTATATCGCTGTTGCTTTTCTGTTGTCGGATTTCGGACTGGGGTTAACATTATTGAAGAAGCGGGATAACCTCCATCTCCAAGCAGAACGCCTTTATGCATAGATTTCGTTGCTTCTAATTTTGATTTCAATCGACACATATTCCAAATCCTGGCATCATGTACAGATCCACGAGTTCTTGCAACAATATCCACAATTTTGCAATCTGCATCGCAAACGATTTGTACGTTTAGCGAATAGTAACCCTTTCTATTCCTAAAGTGACCTGCCATCATATGACCAACGTTTCCTGCTGGGCATTTAATGCGGACGTGCGTGCAATCTATTGCCCCAATCACACATGGAAATCGTGCTACGTTCAAAAATCTCTTTTTTACTTCACTAATTTCTGCTGCCCCGTTTGGAAACTTGATGAAATATCGTAGGTGCAAAGCGATCCTCTTGGTTATGTCTTTAATAATCCTGCTTACTGTTGGCTGTGATAAGCCATGAAGATCACCTGAAACAAAGATGAAGTTATGACTGATTATCGTATAACTTGGAAACTCTAACCCCGAAAGCCTTTCGTTGTTAATAGGCTCTGTTTTCTCTGCTGCTGGTGGGGGTTTGTTGTGGACTGTTGGCAAAAATTGGTCGTAAACACCATGCCAGGTGCAACGTGAATATTTCCAGAAATCGTACGTTGAAGTGAACAGCATAGCGCCAAGGAGGTGCGCCACAACATTTTGGGTCTGTGTGGTTGAAAATGGCGAACATCCAGAGGCTCCATAAAGTCCAGAACACCCAGAAGCTTTACGGCCGGGGAAAACTCGACTTATTCCGGTACGTAGAACCAACTGTTTTGGGAATGAATAGTCAACAAACCAACTTACCAATATTGATTTGCTGAACGTTTCGGCCCAAAAATCGTAATGTACAAAGTACTTGAAGGGATAAGGGAACAGGCAACCCTCGGTTATTATTTGGAGAATCTCTTTTCAACATATTAATGATAAATTGTGCGGTGGCTTTGTCAAATCTGTAGCGTGCATAAAACTCGTCATCTTCAAGTTCAAATGGATCACTTCGAACTTTGTATGTTTTCCTCTTTCTAACTAGCTCTATATCTTCCAATATTTGGAAATCCCGCTCAATGTGCTCCATTTTTCCTTCAGCTTGTAAAATATTTTAATTTGATTTCGACTTAGTTTATGCTGCAGTCGAAACTAAGTTTTTAGTTGTCACTAAGTAAGAAAAGTATAAACTAAGCCGACTATGAATGACTTTAGTAGCAATTTAAAATAGTTTCGATTTAAGTGTGAACTAACCCCCGAATTCTGTAAGCTGTCTCTAGTCACTAATAGAGACAATAGTCACTAATAGAGACATTTTGTGTTCCAATTCCATTTCGTCCATATCAAACCTCAAACGACAAATCTCAATTTTTGTGACTTGAGATGAGACAAAATTACAGAATTCGGGGGTAAATACCATTGTGTATCAATACCAAGTGTGAACTCTTCTTTTGACAACACACATTAAAATGTCGGTTTGTTTACATCCTGCACATATTAAAATGTCGCCAGCACAGAATAACAGAAAAGCAAATGGCGTTGTTTAACATCCTGCACACATCAACATGGCGGTCTCCTATATTTTACCTTATGGTAGAAAGAGATGGGAAGATGGAAAGAAGTGAGACAAAAAAGGAAATTAAAAACAGGTGACTAAACTCACTTTGAAGTTTTCACGACTATGTCTATGATATCACACTTGTTATTAACCCCAATCTCAATCAGGTGTTAAGCTTTCGGCAGAATCAGTCCGTCAATACGTACAAAACGTACGTGCCGTACAGGGATGGCACATAGCGATTGACGTACGTCATGTTGAAGTACACAGATATGTCAACAAAGTAATTGGCGCAAAACGAAAATTATTAAAAAAAACATAACAAAAGCAAAATTTCGGTTAAAAACATGGAAAATATTCAAGTAATACTTGTTATAGTCACAATTTTCACAATCCCGTTGTCAAATTGGCGGTAAAATTGATTTTGACATTTGTCACGCAGCTGACGTTCCGTCAAAGTAGAAAATTGGCGAAGGATACCGGATCCGTTGACTGATACTTTGTCAATGTAGCGTTTTACATGCAAAATACACACATCCTACTCGACTGTCAGTTTCTTCCTTTTCCGGCACGTACGTGACGGACTGATTCTGCCGAAAGCTTTAAACTCATTTTGGAATTTTGACGTCTATGCAGAAGAGTTTACAATTGGTATTGATACACAATGCTAAATACGACTATGAATACGCGCCAATGGCGTACCTACCAACATTAAAGCCGTGGAATTTCGCCAGCATAATGCAATTGGCCTGTCGTGAAATGTTGTTAGCAGTTTTCATTTTTTTGTTGCCTTTTGCAGTACGTTTTTAAATCTTCACAAATTCTAAGAAGTAGCAAATAATTTCTGAAAAGAGAGTGCTACAAGTTCAAAATGTAAAATAAACTTTATAAATTACAACTTTAAGGCTGGTTTTCAATAGGTAAAAAGGTGTAACATTTCATCGGCTTTATCAAGATTCGGTTGCTTATTTGGTAATTGTCTACTTTAGCTGTCAACTGCTAATAAATTAGCTAGGGGGCTCAAAGGCGGAGTTTGGCCTCAGGATCACGAATCCGGAAGCGATTTTTTAATATTTTGCTTATCTGAGGAGATATTTGCAATCCAAGTTTCAAGTTTTCATGTGGTTGTTGTATTTACATTAGACTGCGCCTAAAAACGTCCAAAAAAGTGCGTACCGTGGCACGGTACAGGCAACACCCCGGACTTGGGATGGCGTAGCCCAGGTAATTTTTTTATAAGCGCGACCGAAGGCCGCCAGCTAAGAAAGATGTTCTGCATATAAATACCATGGATTCCGCCCCAATTTTGGTATCGAACCCGGGTCAATTTTCGGGTTTTTGACCATAACTTTTCACTGAAAACAATAATTAAAAAATCGCTCTGATCGTCAGGTGACGTCTATGCAGAAGGTTCCACACTTGTACTGATACACAATGGCTAGAGTTCAATTGTGATTTGACGTGGAAGTGTGTTTTGACATTTCTGTCAAAGCTAGAGTTCACACTTTATGTTGTACACAATGGTCAAAACTAAACATAATTATAAGTTATGCCTGGAACACATGTGCAGTAGTGTCCGACGAAACTGAAATTTTAGGCCGAAGCCGAAGACGTAGCCGAATATTCGGCATAATCCTATATTCGGCCGAAGCCGAATACTAAAATAAGAAAAGAGATTTTTTATACCTTTCATGAACATGAAATGGTATTATAACTTTGGTCCGATGGTTGTAAGTATGAGAAGAAGAAGAAGAGATAGACCCACTAATAAGTATACCGTTATGATTAGGACGATGAGCTGATTCCATTTAGCATTGTCCGTCTGTTTGTACGCAAACTAGCCCCTCAAATTTAGGGATATCTCGATGAAATTTGGTATGGAGGCGTTATTTTACATGAGAATAATCATTTGTCGGAACCAGCAAGATCGGACCAAACTACTCATAGCTCCCATACAATCGATTGTTCCGATAAACGGATTTCGGGCTATAACTTCTGTAATTAAAGAGCTAGTAACGTGAAATTTTGTAACTTTTGTTATTTTTACATGGAAAACGTAAGAATTGAAAATCAGTAAGATGGGACCAATAGTACTCATAGCTCCCATACCATCGAATGTTCCGATAAAACTACTGTAATTAAACAGGTAAAAACGTGAAATTTTGTAGGTAAGTATTGCTATTTTTATACGTGCAATATCGGTGTTGAAAATCATTGAGATGGGGTAAATATTTCACATAGCCCCCATAAAATCGATAATTTCGGTATGACCTAATGTTAAATTCACACAGGCTGTACTGGGGATCGAACAATGATAATCGTGACGCTTTTTAAGAAAGGTATATAGCCTTCGGCACAGCCGAAGACAGCTTTCCTTACTGGTTTTTATTTCATAACAATTCATTATTTTTGTTTCTTGAATAACCAAAAAACCTTACAAAAATACATACATACATAGTTGTAAACCAAAATAAAAAAATTCAGTCATTAGAGGCTATATATTATACGTGTTCAATTGTACTGACTTACACTATACACATTACATATGTAGAAAGTACTAAAGGTGCAATATTTTACGTTCCTAACTTTTTAAGCGCGGAAGTATTGGCCAAAAAACCTTATATCGGAACAACCGGTTGTATGGGGCTATATGTTATATTTACCCGATCTTCTTGATTTTCCTCTACACACTACATAAATTGAAAGTACTCAAGTTGCAAAATTTTATGTTCCTAACTTTTTAATTGCAGAAGTTTTGGTCAAAAAACCTTATATCTGAACAATCGGTTGTATGGGGGCTATATGTTACATTTGCCCGATCTTTTTGATTTTCACTATATACACTACATAAATAGAAAGTACTCGAGATGCAAAATTTTACGTTCCTTACTTTTTAATTGCAGAAGTTTTGGCCAAAAAACCTTATATCTGAACAATCGGTTGTATGGGGGCTATATGTTACATTTGCCCGATCTTGTTGATTTTCACTATATATACTACGTAAATAGAAAGTACTCGAGTTGCAAAATTTTACGTTCCTAACTTTTTAATTGCAGAAGTTTTGGTCAAAAAACCTTATATCTGAACAATCGGTTGTATGGGGGCTATATGTTACATTTGCCCGATCTTGTTGATTTTTACTATATACACTACATAAATATAAAGTACTCGAGTTGCAAAATTTTACGTTCCTAACTTTTTAATTGCAGAAGTTTTGGCCAAAAAACCTTATATCTGAACAATCGGTTGTATGGGGGCTATATGTTACATTTGCCCGATCTTGTTGATTTTCACTATATATACTACGTAAATAGAAAGTACTCGAGTTGCAAAATTTTACGTTCCTAACTTTTTAATTGCAGAAGTTGTGGTCAAAAAACCTTATATCTGAACAATCGGTTGTATGGGGGCTATATGTTACATTTGCCCGATCTTGTTGATTTTCACTATATACACTACGTAAATAGAAAGTACTCGAGTTGCAAAATTTTACGTTCCTAACTTTTTAATTGCAGAAGTTTTGGTCAAAAAACCTTATATCTGAACAATCGGTTGTATCGGGGCTATATGTTACATTTGCACTATATACACTACATAAATAGAAAGTACTCTAGTTGCAAAATTTCACGTTCCTAACTTTTTAATTGCGGAAGTTTTGGCCAAAAAACCTTATATCTGAACAATCGGTTGTATGGGGGCTATATGTTATACTGGTCCGATCTTGTCAGTTCCGACAAATGATTCCTATATTACAAAATGGTGGCCACATACAAAATTTCAGCCAGATATCTCAAAAATTGAGGGACTAGTGTTTAAGCGACATAACATGGTTTCGTTTATTTCATCTGCATTACATATTATTGTAATTCGCAGATAATTTATGGAATATTCGGAATACATAGCTTATAGTCGCAGTCATAAAACGTGGTTTTTCATAAGTAAAATGAGGTAAGCCAATGTCGCCAATGCCTCAGAGCCCAAGTGCTCACCACCAACAATTTTGAGGGGTCTTCTAAGGAAGTGAGAATAGCCAACGATGCATTCTCAGAGCCAAAGTTCTCGCCCCAATTAATACATACAGAGTGTCAATACCAAAACACAGTCCGCTAGACTTGATGGTACATCACAGTGTGGTTTTTCACAAGCAAAATGGGGTAAGCCAATAGCCGCCAATGCCTCAGAGCCCAAGTGCTCACCACCAAACAATAAATATAAGGTGTAACAAAACACGAGTGGTTTTTCATAAGTAAAATGAGGTAAGCCAATGTCGCCAATGCCTCAGAGCCCAAGTGCTCACCACCAACAATTTTGAGGGGTCTTCTAAGGAAGTGAGAATAGCCAACGATGCATTCTCAGAGCCAAAGTTCTCGCCCCAATTAATACATACAGAGTGTCAATACCAAAACACAGTCCGCTAGACTTGATGGTACATCACAGTGTGGTTTTTCACAAGCAAAATGGGGTAAGCCAATAGCCGCCAATGCCTCAGAGTCCAAGTGCTCACCACCAACAATTTTGAGGGGTTTTCTAAGGAAGTGAGAATAGCCAACGATGCATTCTCAGAGCCAAAGTGCTCGCCCCAATTAATACATACAGAGTGTCAATACCAAAACAAGTGGTTTTTCACAAGCAAAATGGGGTAAGCCAATAGCCGCCAATGCCTCAGAGCCCAAGTGCTCACCACCAACAATTTTGAGGGGTTTTCTAAGGAAGTGAGAATAGCCAACGATGCATTCTCAGAGCCAAAGTGCTCGCCCCAATTAATACATACAGAGTGTCAATACCAAAACACAGTCCACTAGACTTGATGGTACATACCAATAATTTAAAAGAACCAAACACAGTCCATGAGACTTGATGGAATATAAAAATAATAAAATAAATAAAATTAAAAAGACTTTGGTTGAGGTGGGATTCGAACCGGCAACCCCGGTCAGCTCCCTCAACCATATAATATCACAACAACAATAATAATAAACTGCTCGCCGCCCATCATTTAACTCGAGCTTAGATATGGTCCTTCGAGCCGGATCAAACCAGCACCTATGGCTCTTTACTAGACGACTAAGCCGTCTAGGGCGGGGAGTATGTTTAAGCGACATAACATGGTTTCGTTTATTTCATCTGCATTACATATTATTGTAATTCGCAGATAATTTATGGAATATTCGGAATACATAGCTTATAGTCGCAGTCATAAAACGTGGTTTTTCATAAGTAAAATGAGGTAAGCCAATGTCGCCAATGCCTCAGAGCCCAAGTGCTCACCACCAACAATTTTGAGGGGTCTTCTAAGGAAGTGAGAATAGCCAACGATGCATTCTCAGAGCCAAAGTTCTCGCCCCAATTAATACATACAGAGTGTCAATACCAAAACACAGTCCGCTAGACTTGATGGTACATCACAGTGTGGTTTTTCACAAGCAAAATGGGGTAAGCCAATAGCCGCCAATGCCTCAGAGCCCAAGTGCTCACCACCAAACAATAAATATAAGGTGTAACAAAACACGAGTGGTTTTTCATAAGTAAAATGAGGTAAGCCAATGTCGCCAATGCCTCAGAGCCCAAGTGCTCACCACCAACAATTTTGAGGGATCTTCTAAGGAAGTGAGAATAGCCAACGATGCATTCTCAGAGCCAAAGTTCTCGCCCCAATTAATACATACAGAGTGTCAATACCAAAACACAGTCCGCTAGACTTGATGGTACATCACAGTGTGGTTTTTCACAAGCAAAATGGGGTAAGCCAATAGCCGCCAATGCCTCAGAGTCCAAGTGCTCACCACCAACAATTTTGAGGGGTTTTCTAAGGAAGTGAGAATAGCCAACGATGCATTCTCAGAGCCAAAGTGCTCGCCCCAATTAATACATACAGAGTGTCAATACCAAAACAAGTGGTTTTTCACAAGCAAAATGGGGTAAGCCAATAGCCGCCAATGCCTCAGAGCCCAAGTGCTCACCACCAACAATTTTGAGGGGTTTTCTAAGGAAGTGAGAATAGCCAACGATGCATTCTCAGAGCCAAAGTGCTCGCCCCAATTAATACATACAGAGTGTCAATACCAAAACACAGTCCACTAGACTTGATGGTACATACCAATAATTTAAAAGAACCAAACACAGTCCATGAGACTTGATGGAATATAAAAATAATAAAATAAATAAAATTAAAAAGACTTTGGTTGAGGTGGGATTCGAACCGGCAACCCCGGTCAGCTCCCTCAACCATATAATATCACAACAACAATAATAATAAACTGCTCGCCGCCCACCATTTAACTCCAGCTTAGATAACTAGTTTGCGTTCAAACAGACAGACGGACAGACGGACATGGCTAAATCAACTCAGCTCGTCATCCTGATCATTTCGGTATACTTATTGATGGGTCCATCTCTTCTTCTTCTCATATTTACAAACATCGGACCAAAGTTATAATATCATTTCATGTTCATGAAAGGTATAAAAAATATCTTGCAGTTTATAGAGATGCACTAAGAAAAAACAGCTGACTACAGTCTGAACTCAAGTAATCGAAAGTGATGATAATTTAAACGAATTTTGTATAATTAAGGTGGCGATATTGAATAATTACGCGTAAGTTATCGTTCGAAATCTTAGGCCTGTTCAATAACACAAAAATATTACTGGAAGTTGCGATTTTCTGTCGCTTATAAAAATACAAAAATTCGTAAAATTCAGTAAATTTTTTTGTTATAAAACACATCTATTATTCGGCCTCGATTATTTGGCCTTTTCAGCCGAAGACCGAAGCCGTAGCCGAATAAAAAATACTAGCCGAATACCGAAACTTGGCCGAATATTCGGTCGGACACTAATGTGCAGCGATTTGGCCTGCAGCCTGCTACTTTTACAGTGACACTTGAACAATATTTTCAAAACTCACATTTCAAACACACATAAATTAGCTGAAATATGTTTTAAACACTCAATTTAAAATCAAAATTACATTTTTTATAAATTTTTTCATTCAAAAATACAAAATAATTGCAAATCACGAAATAAAATATTTGTTTTTTTGGCATGTTCGTGTTGGGTTTTTCGATACCCAACACTGGCGAGGTGCGTAGAAATTTGATTTGAACACGTCGTGCAGCTGCTGCACGACATGCATGTGTTCGCCGTAGTACAAACTAGTGTGTTAAAATTTTTACTTCGCAGGGTTGCTGCACATCTATTTCAGGCCTTAGTTAAAGCATTTTTGACTAACTTAAGATAATGTTTAAATTTGACTATGACTATGGGCCTATGAAAATATATTTTTAGAAAAGAGATCTCTACTATGATGCTATAGTGTACTTGTGCTTGGTAGCGTCGAACTACACATTTGAAGAAGATATAGGTACTTTTAAATAAAATTAAAAAGATTTACCTTCCAAAAATAAGAAGAAATCTCTATGGAAATGTCTTCAAAAAATTGAGTAAGAAGTTTTCTGTTTATTGTAAGAAGGTATACTTTTTAATTAAATTAAAAAGACTAGCAGACCCGGCAGACGTTGTCCTTGCAAAAATTAGTCTGCTTGCGTTCTTATCCCCACATCCTTATCCCTATCCCCAATTTTACTCTTGGGTTCAGATGAGCCTGAAATTTACTTTTAGCGGAAACTATCAACTCCTTTTATTTGTTGCTATTAGGAGTGGGAATAATTTCGAATAATATTCGAATAAATGTTATTCGAATAAACGAATAAAAATATTCGTTCCAAAAAATTCGAATAGTTTCTGACTAGTAAATCCATTAATTTATACATATATATATTTTATTATTCTGTATTAATGAATGAATGTTATATATAGAAATAATAAAACCAAAAATACTAAATTCATTGAATTATTTTAACTTAACGAAACAAAAATAAAACAAAAAAATGTTAACTTGTTGAAAATTTGAGGTATTTACCTTAGTCTGCCTAAAAAAATCAACATATTCGTTTTACAAAATAAAAATTTGTTTTGCGATTTGGCTTGCAGCGCTGCTAGTTTTACTTCTGCTTAAACGATTTGTAAACACACGTGCAGCAAAATTTTCTGGCAGTTCCATGCAGTGACACTAGAGCAATATTTTCAAAACTCGCTTAAAACACACATAAATAAGCTGAAATATATTTTAAACACTCAATTTAAAATCAAAATTACTTTTTTATAAAAATTTTTCATTCAAAAGTACAAAATAAATGCAAATCACGAAATAAAATATTTGTTTTTTTTTGGCATTTTGTTTTTTGCTTGTTGGGTTTTTCGACACCCAACACTGGCGAGAAATTAGATTTGAACACGTCGTGCAGCTACTGCACACCATGCAGGGATACATGTGTCCGCTCTAGTACAAATTAGTGTGTTTAAATTTTCACTGCGCAGGGTTACTGCACATTTGTTTTGGGCTTTAAAGTGTAAATATTGGACTCCTACTTTTTGGGAAACTGAATAATGAAAAATATTAAAAACGGCTAGAATCGGCTAAATTTTTTTGACAAATCTTCTAAAAAATCGGCTCCGGCTAAATTCGTTTTTTCCGGCTAAATCATTTTGAAATCGGCTAGATCTAGCCGGAAATCGGCTAAAATGGCAACATTGCCCATTTGGATAGTCTTAGGATAAGCCATACTATCTATATTCAAAATTTCATCCAAATCGGTCAAGCGGTTACCGAGATAGTCTGGATATACAAATATACATAAGGTAAAATAAATAAAGCGCGGTCAGGTGGCAACCCTGCTTGAAATTGTTATATTTGGAAAACGGTTGAAAATACCTTTCATTTTTCATTTCATTTCATTTCATTTATTCATTCAGTCTATGATTATTCATCTTACAGACTATATACAAAGAAAAGTTAAAATTAAAAATTTAAAAGTATAAAAATATTACAAATATTAAAAAATAAATATACAAATGTATCATAAACTTAGTTCAATGGCAGACTTAAAAGTTACTCGTGGCAAGGAAAAGTCAAAAGTTAGACTCTTCGAGAGCTTATTATATTCAGTAAGGGCACGAAAGATTGGATTAAAATGGTAGTAATTAGCTCTGGGAGCAATCAAATAAAAAGGTAAGAACGAGCGAAGGCACCTGTTAGGAACATTAAATGTCACCTTCTCAAGGAGGCCTGGAGAATCTAAAGACCCAACAATGATGTCGTAGACAAACATGAGCAAGTGAACTCTTCTTCTACAGTCAAGGGATTGCAGATTAATAAGCAAACAGCGGGAGGAATATGAAGGGAGCGGGTCATCGAAATTTAGCGAGCTTAGGGCAAAGCGTATAAATTTACGTTGAACCCTTTCGATTCTTGCAGAATGGCTGGTATAGATAGGGTTCCAGATAATGGAGGCATATTCTAGTTTTGAACGCACTAGAGATATGTACAAGGCTTTCCTTGTATAGGGGTCACTGAAGTCTTTGGCATATCTACGAAGGAAAGCGAGGTTGGAGTAAGCCTTCGGAAGCACATAACATATATGATTGACAAAGGAAAAGCTTGTATCAAAAACGACACCTAAATCAACAATTTCAGAGACCGAGGCCAACTGACGACCCGCGATGTCATAGAACGAGGGGAGAGAATTAGAGGACTTGGTGAAAGACAAATGGAAACATTTTTTAACATTTAGGAAGAGCTTGTTTGCAAAACACCAATCGACAAGATTATTTAAGTCATGCTGCAGAAGGAAAACATCAGATGGAGAATTAATCCTACGAAAAAATTTTAGATCATCAGCGTAGAGTAAAAAGCCAGAGGATTTAAAACATGACCCAATATCATTAATAAAAAGAACGAACAAAAGTGGGCCAAGAATACTACCCTGAGGGACTCCCGATGTTGCAACAAAAGGTTGAGAAAGACAGCCTTCTATTTCAACACACATAGTCCTGTTCGATAGATACGATTTCAACCAGCTTAAAAAGGCAGAATGGAAGCCAATATACTCAAGTTTAAATAATAAGATCTGATGAGAGACTTTATCAAAAGCCTTCGAGAAATCAGTATAAATGGTATCCACTTGCGACCCATCCTTGAAAGCAGAAATACAGAAATCAGAGAAATAAGCCAGGTTAGTAACAGTAGAGCGCCCAGAAACAAACCCATGCTGGTGCGGCTCAACAATACTCTTGATCACAAAGGACAGTTTTTCTTTAATAATTTTTTCAAATAGCTTAGAACAGGTTGTAAGCTTAGCGATAGGCCTATAATTAGCGACATCATTTTTATTCCCCGACTTGAAGATTGGAGTGACGGATGATTTCTTCCACCTGTCAATAAATGTTCCCGAAGACAGGGATAAGTTAAAGATATGACATAGAGGGAAAGATAGAGACAGACTACAATGCTTCAGTACAAAAGCGCAGAGACCATCACTGTCACATTTTAGCGAAGGCTTCAATGTGTACATAGCATTGCTAACGTCTTCCACAGTGATAGTGAGGGATCCAAAATCAAGGCACTCGAAAGGGCATGGGTGCACATAGTTGCAGCTCTGAGCACTTAAGTCCGGTTCAAAATTAGACTTGAAGAAATCTGCGAAGAGTTCGACCGTATCTACACGGCTAAAAATTTGAACCTAAATTTTAAACTTTTTTGGACTACATATATGACCAAACCAAATTTGGATTCAAATTCAATCTAGACCAGTTTTCATGAAAATTTGCTAAATGAATCGGGTTTCAATTATAAACAAGAAATGTTTAAACAATTTTTTAAAGATAAAATAAATTTTTTGTCCGTTGGCGGGAATTCGAACCAAGACTCCCCGCATCATGCCCGTCTGCTCTACCACTGAGCTACATCGCACACATAAATGTTGTTGGCAAAATTCAATCTTGAATAAGCTTTCAAAAATAAATTTGAATTTTCAAACCCAAAAGTTCAAATTTTAGACCGAAAAGTTTTAAGAATAAAATAAAACTAAAAAAAATGTGGCAGCTGACAGAACTCGAACGAAAACGCTCAGGAGTCACAGCCGACTGCTCTAATGCTGAGCTATGACGCACATGAAGTTTTTGTGGGCAAAATTCAATTACATTAAAACAAACCAAAAATAAAAAATTTAGACAGCTTTTTCATTTAGATTTTAAATCGAAACCAAAAGAAATTGAAAATCTTTGTAGGTATTTGGACGGTTTGAAATATTGTACAAAAAAGTTTGAGAAATTGATTAAACTTTATACGGGTTTAAAATTTAGGTTCATCTTTTTAGCCGTGTACTAGAGAGTTGGAAGAGACGTCATTCCACTTCATGCAAACCGGTATGTTGGAAGAGCCACGTTTGGAACGGATAAAGTTCCAGAAAGCCTTAGGGTTATCTTTAAGCTCACTCTCTAGCCTACGAAGATATCGATTATATAGGAACTTATCAAGATTATTAAATTGCTTCACACTCTGTAGGTAATTATCTCGGAGGATAGAGTTAGAGGGATTTAACTTGCATAATTTATTGCATTTGTTACGCTTATTTTTTAACTTCTTAAGGGTTTTTTATACCACGGTAGCTTATGCAATCTGGCCTCAGAAGGAGGAACAGTGCAATACAAAAACTCAGTCAACTTTGATAAAAAGGTTTCAAAACAAATAGCATGTCATTAAGCTGGCCGAGGTTAGTAGACCGAAAGTTGAAAGAGGAATTCCTTAGAGGCGATAAAGCAGGGATAGCGTCAAAGTTTTGCAAATAAATATCAAGCGGAACATGATGTTTGTCAGAAGAACATAAGGGAAGGGTACTCTCGGAGAGACCAACTATTAAATTTTCATCAACAAACACAAGATCAAGTAACCTGGAAAGCGCATTAAATTTGCTATTAATTTGTAAAAGATTACAACTTAAAAAACTATCAATAACATTAATTTCGTAAGACCGCGTAACATTTGTAGGCGTTAAAAACCCATTATTTTGAAAATCTAACCAAACAATATCACAGAGATTAAAGTCACCGAGAATGCAGAAATGAGCAAACGGATTAGTTTCACATAGGTTGACAATATTTTCGATATGATAATTGTATAAGCTTTCACTACTGTTTGGAGGAATGTATGACACACAGATAAATATAGTACGGGATGATCCAAAAATGCCAACACACAACTGATCAATTAAGGAGTCAGCGTGCAACAGCTGATATACGGAAGCGCTTAAGCTTCTCTTAACAGCTATTAGGACACCACCTCCTCTTCTCAAACCAGTCTTGACCGCATCCCTGTCCTTCCTAAACGTATGGAAAATATCAGGATCAAAGTATTCCTCATCGAAAAAGTCAGCATTGAGCCAAGTTTCAACAAAAACGAAAGCATCATAGTCCAGTCGTGAAGCAGAAACGAAGATTTCTTTGGATTTTGTACGCATGCCGCCAATATTGTGGAAATAGATCTTCAATGATGTGTCACTACTTATATTTTTAGGAGCGTTAGATATAATAACCTTAGGCTTCGAGGGATAGCTAGGTATCGCTAGGTTGGCTTTGGAAGAAACGAAAGGGCCGAACATTAATATCTGCTGGCCAAACGTTGGGATTCAAAATTTTAAAAAAACAAAGCAGAGGTGACGCCAAGTTTGTAATTTACGCTCTGGAGAGTATCTAGCGGAACCCCGTTCTTGACAAGAATACGGCAAGAAATGTGCTTACGATCAACACCGGCATGTTTCGAAACATAGTCAATAACATTTTTCGAAGTCACTGTAGGCTTAAACGAAGAAATATGCACCCATTTCATTTTTATAACAGCTTCGAGCTCTGCAGTCATATAACGGCCATGAACTACACCCCAACTACCAAGGCTATACTTTTGACGCGTAGAGTTGTTTACATCAGTGTCAGCTGTAGTAGCAGTAGCAGAAGTGAGCGAAGTTTCAACTGCAGTGACAGAAGCAGCAATTGGTGGGGCGGCAGCGCATTCGGCAAACGACAAATTGGACCGAACAGCAGTATCATTCGTAGCAGCACTAACATTCGTAGCAGCACTAACATTCGTAGCAGCACCATTGGACGGAAGAGCAGTAACATTCGAAGCAGCACTAGCATCGCAATTAGGAGAAATAAGCGAAGATCTAGTTTTAGCAGCAGCAGCATTGACGTTGGTATTATCGGCAGCAGCAGCGGAGACAGGTCGCTTTGTTGCTGAACCCGAACCAATCACACGATTTTTCTTCAAACCTTCTTTCTTTTTATCTTCATTCGTCAAAACTATGTGATTGGCTTTATTCACAGCATCAACAGCAGTAGATGTTAGGTCAATTGTTTTGTTTACTTGTTTACCTTCGATCAACGAACGAAGGGAGCTAATATCAGCCGTAAGAGAATCACACTTTTGCAAGAGCTTAATATTGTCAACTTTTAGAGCATTCACCGTTGATATAATTTGCTCATTTTCTTTACGAAGAGCAGCAAAGGCACTACCAATATCAAACAAAGGTTTTTGTTGGTCACTGTTGTTGTCATTCAGCTTTCGGCAATTATTCGCAGATACGGGAAGAGGGGTTGGAGGCGGAGTGCGTATGGAAGAGCGACGCTCAACCGAACAAACTTTACAAAAGAAATGTTTGTTAGATGCGAGCAAATATTCGAGATCATCCGATGACATATCAACACAGTTTAAATGAAAAAGTTCATTGCACTTAGCGCACATCACCGTTTGTTGACTACGATCCCTTTGTCCACACACACACGGCATGATGAATGTTATTTATTATTTAATTATTTAGTTATCCAATTGATTTTAAATAAATAGAATCAAACAAACTTTTTGGAATTAAAATCCAGAAATAAGAGTCACTGTCTCAAATAGCAAATAAGCAGGAACTATTTAGCATTTAGAAAGGCAGATATAGCCACAAACCACGGAGCGAAAAAAAATATACGTCCGCACTGTTCAACTGTTGCTCATATTGGCATATGTTTCTCCATATTTTAAAAAAGGTAGATAGGTGGCTACCCTGTAACCCGCCCCAAGTGGCAACCACCTAGTGGATTGTCTCAGAATCAACCATTCCATTGTGTATCAATACCAAGTGTAAACTCTTCTGCATAGACGTCAAAATTCCAAAATGAGTTTAACACCTGTTTGAGATTGTGGTTAATAACAAGTGTGATAGACATAGTCGTGAAAACTTCAAAGTGAGTTTAGTCACCTGTTTTTAATTTCCTTTTTTGTCTCACTTCTTTCCATCTTCCCATCTCTTTCTACCATTAGGTAAAAGATAGGAGACAGCCATGTTGATGTGTGCAGGATGTTAAAACAACGCCATTGCTTTTCTGTTATTCGGTGCTGGCGACATTTTAATATGTGCAGGATGTAAACAAACCGACATTTTAATGTGTGTTGTCAAAAGAAGAGTTCACACTTGGAATTGATACACAATGAACCATACTATCTATATTCAAAATTTCATCCAAATCGCACAAGCGGTTCCCGATATAATTCTTGATATAAAAATATGCATATTACAAGTTTTTAAATAATACATTTTTTTTTTCAAAATTTGGTTTAAAAGCTCATATTTTTGGATTTGCCACATCATTTTGTTGCAGCAATTCAAATTCGCATTTGTAGAGGAATTGACATTCGTTTTCGCTATTAGATATAGTACGAGAGCCCCCATAGACATGGTGTTGTTGATTAATAACAAGCTAAGTTTTTCTGAGCGACTTCCTTTCGCCGAGACGCCCAACTTTTTTATCTTCGAAAATTCTGGAATGTGCGACCCTTGGGAGGTAGGTGGCGTGGAACATGTCAATTTGGTGCATACAAAATTTTTATGAATAACCGTTTTATTTTTATTTCACTAACTGCCACTGTCGTAACCAACTCACGAATATATGTGGCCTACAAATTGTGTGCGACATAAAGTGGGACCGACAACCCAAATATGTCAAAATGACGTCATCAAAATATTTATTAACATCAAGCTAATTTTTTCACAGTTCGTTGTCAGTGATGGACATGATTCAATAGCATTATTGGCCTACAAAAATTGTGCGACATGTAGCCAGACCTCCGCTCCAAAGTGGTCAATTTGGTGTCAACATTTTTTTTATTAATAACAACCTGATTTAAAGTTTGTATCTTAAGGAATAACGAATAAAAAACGGCTGTTACACTGGCCTACAAAAAAAGTGCGACATGTGAATAAAATCTATATTTTTATATATTCACTCATATACATGAGTTCCATAAGTGTTTGCTAATTTGATATGGAAACATATATCTCAGTGCATTTGTATACACATAAATATAAGTATGTGATATAAAATTATCATGAATAAACCCTTTTATTTTCTGCTTAAAGTAATTTTGGGTACTCCACGGCACAAGAAAAGTGATACATTCCACTTATACTTCACAAAGTCTCTTCAAAACAAAAACTCAAATTGTTGGGGTTAGGAAACGACTGATTTGCGTGGTAAATAATGTCAGATTTACATCATTTTTTTCTCAGGCAATCAGGTTTCGCCATTGTGTGGATACCAGCGAAACCAAACATCACTTCCAATTGCACCTGAAACTTGGCACCAGACGAATATAAGATTATCCGCATATTATTATTTTCATTCACTCAAGGTTATTTTAAGTACCGTACATTAGGGTGATTAAAAAAAAATGTCGACTTGGTCTTACCCCCTAAAAAGTTAGGTAGTGATGAGAAAATAAGCCTTGCAAAAAATTAGCGCTCTAACTTAACCCTTAGGGGTGGCTATTTTTTTCGCCCGTTCCCATTCATTTTGTATGGGGGAAAATGGGATTTTTTTTCAAAGTGAACTTTTTTCAAAATATTTTTACATACTCTTAAAGTTGAAGCTTTGAAGCTTCCAAAATGGTAAGCCATGTGCGATTATCTTAACTATCAAAAAAATTACAGCCATTTAAAAATGACTGAGTTTTGTACAATGCACACACATACACAGTAACACGTATAAAATCTAGTAAATTGTAAATGGCTGTAATTATTTTAATAGTTAAGGTAATCGCACGTCGCTTATCGTTTTGGAAGCTTCAAAGCTTCAACTTTAAGAGTATGTAAAAATATTTTGAAAAAAGTTTCAAAAAATTAAAGGAAAATTCACGAAAAAATAGCCACCCCTAAGGATTAAGTTGGAGCGCTAATTTTTTGCAAGGGTAAGACCGAAAAAAAAACAAATTTTTTTTTAATTTCAATCACCCTAACCGTACATACTAGGGATGCCAATGCCAGGATCCCGTACTTTTAAAGTTCCGAAAATCCCGTCATTTCTTTATTACAATCCCGCATATTTCGGGTACCTATTTACTAAAAATGCAATTATAAAATACTTTAAGATTAAATTCTTTGTCAACTCAAACAGCCACAAGCTATTTGCGCAAACCTGACGGATCCTGGACCAGCACGGAGAGGGAAACCCTAGAGCTGCTCTTGAATACGCACTTCCCAGGGAACTTGCATGAGGAACCCGTAGCACCTACAACAAACCTGGCTGTATACATACCCATCACGGAGGAAAAGGTTAGGTGGGCGGTTAAAAGCTTCGAACCGTTCAAGGCTGCCGGGCCAGACGGGATTATTCCCGCACAACTCATAAACACGCTGGAGACATCAACCAAATGGCTGGTATTTCTCTACACAGCCTGCCTGGCTCTTAGCTACATTCCGTGCTCCTGGAGAAGTGCCACGGTAGTGTTTATTCCTAAGGCGGGGAAGGCGTCTCATTACGAGCCGAAGGACTACAGGCCGATCAGTCTCTCATCCTTTGTGCTCAAAACCTTCGAGAGGATAATAAATGACTACCTCTCCTCGACTATTGATAGCAACCTGATCTGTAGCTATCAGCATGCATACACCAAAGGGAAATCTACAGAAACTGCGCTTCACAGCCTAGTTTCTGTTATTGAAAAATCGCTGTATGAGAAGGAGTACTGTCTTGCGGCCTTTTTAGATATTGAAGGAGCCTTCAACAACATAAGCCCTGATGCTCTAAACACCGCTTTAACAAGTCTGGGCATAAGCAGGTCTCTTATTGGACTTATTGATCAACTGCTAAGGGGTAGACGAATAGTTTCATCACTGGGCTCGGTTGACTTATCACGCTATGTCACAAGGGGAACGCCTCAGGGTGGTGTTCTCTCCCCGCTTCTATGGAACCTCACTGTCAACTCGATGCTGCGAGACACAAGCTGGGGGGGCGGGAAGGTAGTGGCATATGCAGACGACTTAGCTATAGTATATAGGGGCAAATTCCCACAAACCCTGTGCGACTTGATGCAAGTAGCACTGCGAGAGGTTTCCTCATGGTGCTCGCGCTGCGGACTGAGCATCAACCCGGGAAAAGTAGAACTGGTTCTTTTCACCAACCGCTATAAGATACCACCGCTAACACTACCAAAACTGAATGACGTGCACCTGAACCTGGCTGACAAAGCCAAGTTCTTAGGCACAGTTCTGGATAGGAAACTAACCTGGAAGGAGAATGTTCTTCAGCGCCAGAAGAAAGCGTGTATTGCACTCTACACATGCAAAAGAGCCATTGGAAAGAAATGGGGGCTCAGCCCCAAAATATGCAAATGGATCTACACCGCAATCATTCGACCAATCATGCTCTACGGAGTTGTGGTATGGTGGCCTGCGCTGAGCAAGGCAACAAACCTTAATCTGCTAGGTAAAGTACACAGATCTTGCATGATCTGTATAAGCGGTGCGTTAAGAACAACGCCCAATGAAGCACTCCAGGCCATTCTTGGCATTTTGCCACTCGATCTGGAAGGGCACCGGGTAGCAGCAGCATCGGCTCTGCGTCTAAGGGAAACGTCCGGCTGGGGCGCAAGCACTACTGGACACGCCTGTATTTTGGGATCCTATAGCTTTCTTCCGCTGAGCACGGATCGTTGTGCGACCACAACAGTCGGAGATAGCTGTTTTAAAATCAACATTCCCAGCAGGGAAGAATGGGAGAGCACGGATCGGAGTCCCGCCACTCATGGCGGCACTTCCATTTATACTGATGGCTCGAAGTTAGACGGCAGAGTTGGAGGAGGGGTTTATTCAAAGGATCTGAACCTTGAGCTCTCCTTCAGACTACCTGATCACTGCAGTGTCTTCCAGGCTGAAGTTTCAGCAATCATGGACGCCGCGGCTTGGATAGGCCAACACACTATCGGACACGACATTTTTATATTCAGCGACAGCCAGGCGGCCATCAAATCCCTTGGCTCTTATTCGTTCAACTCTGAACTGACGCTCAGCTGTCGTCGATCTCTACAAGAGATGGCCCAACAGAATCGCGTGAACCTCACATGGGTCCCGGGGCATAGGGACATTGAGGGAAATTGTAGGGCAGACGAACTTGCGAGGCAGGGCACGACCAAGCAGGTTCTTCGGGATAAAGAGCGCTTAGGTATGCCGTTTGCCACATGCAAGCTTTTATTTAAAAGTATACCTTCTTCAAATGTCAAATGTGTGATTCGACGCTACCAAGCACAAGTACACGATAGCATCATGGTAGATCTCCGTTCAGCAGGTAATAATTCTAAAGCCTTTTTGAGCGTGAACGCGGGTGAGTGTGAACAATTTTCTTTTGTGTAATATGTTGATAGCACTCCACTTTTCCAAAAAAATCGTGCGTAAATGGATAAACAACTAAAATATCTTTGATATTATTTAAAATTAAGCGAAAGTGTTAAATATGCTTTGAAATGCTTATTTTACGATCTCACAGTGAATTGTGTGCGAACGCAAAGTGACACAAACCCTTCGCAAGTGAGTGTTGAAATTTAGCAATTACCACGCCAAACTTTGATTTTTTTCACATTTTTTTTGGAGAATTGAACTAATTTGACAAATGTGCGTGAACGCACAGAAGAAGCGCCTTGTAGTACTTGCCCGACAGTTGCGGGAGCGGTTTGGTATGACCAGTGAACCCTGCTAGGTTATCTTACCCACTTGTTCTGTAAGGAAGAAGAAGTTTGGTAGTGAGAGGTGGGAGCTATCTTATTCGAAGGTCAATCATTAAGTTAATTTTTGGCGATTTTTTTCTGTAACGCTCCAGATTTATATTAAGGGCCGTTTTCTCATCTAAAAAAAACGTATGGTTACAGGTTATCATTAAAACCTCTAAATAGATTTTTGTGCCGAGCTTCTCTTCCAATTTGTGGTGGGCTGCTTTATGAATTTTTCCGACAAATTGGCGGGCTCTACAGTTTTTTCCTGTCTCCGAACGGCACCTGCAAATAACAAATTTTCGCTGAGAAGCTTTTCATGGCAGAAATACAATCGCATTTTGCCAAACCACTGCCGAGGGGCTATCCCGTTTAGGAAAACTTTTCTAAATAATTTGTGATGTTGCTTTCACGGCGTTGCGACGAATACTTGGTGTAGTAGGCCGACGACACTACCGCTACACCAAGGCGGCCGGCTTTAATTTTATAGTTCACTATAAATTTATTTGATGCTTCATTCTCCCTTTAAAATAAATGGCAAATGAAGTTGCCGGTAAATTTATAGTGAAAACTTGTAGGTACTCGGTTTTGGCGTAACGGAAGGACTCAAAACCCAATCTGTACTTCAGCCAAATTTTGACAGTTTATTCTTTGAATTAGGTTAGGTTCAAGTGGCTGCCGCAGAGGCACACTTAGGCCAGTTTTGAAAGGCCCGTTGTGATACCACCAACACAAGGAAAGTCAGTCCCGGGACCCAGCCAAATGGAAAATCCCTGAGTTGTTCGGATTTTCCACATAGCGGAATCCCGGGACTGACACTCCTAAACCGACACCGTTACTCCTCCTCGAACCACTTAGATGACTTTTTGAAGGCCATCAAGTCCTTTATGTCCAGTTCCGCGATCTGGCTTAGGCTATCCAGGAACGGAACTCCCAAAAAGCGCGTTCTCGCGCCGCTTAAAGCCGGACAGTTGCAGATGAGGTGTTCCACTGTTTCCTCCTCCTCATCATCTTTGCAACTCCTGCAGCATCGTCGGTAGGGCACACTTAGCCTTTCTGCATGCCTACCAATGAGGCAGTCACCGGTTAATACCCCTATCAATATGCAGATTTCCCTCCTAGTTAGGGCATAAATGCGTCTAGACCTTTTAAGATCCCATTTTGGCCAGGTTTGTTTCGATATCCGACACCCTGGGGATTGCAGCCATCTTTCGTTGGCTTGACGGAGTGTGTGCTCCTTCAGCATTAGTTTGAATGTGGCAAACGGCATACCTAAGCGCTCTTTATCCTGAAGAACCTGCTTGGTCGTGCCCTGCCTGGCAAGCTCGTCTGCCTTACAGTTTCCCTCAATGTCCCTATGTCCCGGGACCCATATGAGGTTTACGCGGTTCTGTTGGGCCATCTCCTGAAGAGATCGACGACAGCTGAGCGTCAGTTCAGAGTTGAACGTGTATGAGCCAAGGGATTTGATGGCCGCTTGGCTATCGCTGAAAATAGCGATATCTTCTCCGATAACACGTTTGCTTAACCAGGCCGCGGCGTCTAGGATTGCCGAGACTTCCGCCTGGAAGACGCTACAATGATCAGGTAGTCTGAAGGAGAGCTCAAGGTCCAAATCCCTTGAATAAACCCCTCCTCCAACTCTGCCGTCCAACTTCGAGCCGTCGGTGTATATGGAAGTGCCACTCGGGACACCAATCCGTCCTCTCCCAGTCTTCTCTGCTGGTAATGTTTATTTTGAAATAGCTATCACCGACTGTAGTGGTCGCACAACGATCTGTGCTTAGAGGGAGAAAGCTGTAAGATTCCAGAATACTGGAGTGTCCAATATTACCCGCCCCCCAACTGGAGGTTTTTTTTAGGCGCAGAGCTGATGCCGCTGCTGACCGAAACCCTTCCAGATCAAGTGGCAAAATGCCCAGAATGACCTGGAGAGCTTCGTTGGGCGTTGTCCTTAGCGCACCGCTTATACAGATCATATTGGATCTATGGACTTTCCGCAACAGATTCAGGTATGTTGCCTTGCTCAGCGCAGGCCACCATACGACGACTCCATATAGCATGATTGGACGAATGATGGCCGTGTAGATCCAACTGCATACTCTAGGGCTGAGCCCCCATTTTTTGCCAATGGCTCTTTTGCATGTGTAAAGAGCGATGCAAGCTTTCTTCTGGCGCTGAAGAACATTCTCCTTCCAATTCAGTTTCCTGTCCAGAACTATGCCTAGAAACTTGGCCTTATCCGACAAGCCCAGGCGCGTGCCATCTAGTTCTGGTAGGCTTAGTGGCGGTATTTTGTACCGGTTGGTGAAGAGGACAAGTTCCACTTTCCCCGGGTTGATACTAAGTCCGCAGCGAGAGGACCACGTCGAAACTTCTCGCAGTGCTACTTGCATCAGGTCACACAGAGTTTGTGGGAACTTGGATCCGTCAGTTTTTCGCAAATAGCTGATGGGTGTTTGATTTTTCGAGAGGACTCGTCTAAGTCTCGCTGTGTCGTCGACCTTTTCGACGCCAGTGCAGAAATTTCTCCACGAAGTTCTCTTCGCCTGTCTCAGAGCTTTTTTGTAGGCCCTAAGTTTAGCTTTATATTCGTGCCAATGAGGCTCAGAGCCGAGGCTCTTGGCCTTGTTAAATTGTTTCCGGCATGATTTGCGGAACGAGTCCAAATCGTAGGACCACCAATGTGGCCTGTGTTTACCGCGTGGTTTTGGCACTGGACAAGCCTGTCCTAGAGCATTTGAGAGCGCCGATGTAAATGTAGTAACAAGATCCTCCAGCTCCTCTACTGATGAGGGGGCTTGTGAGGGCAGTACTGGGAGGTCTCTGCCTAATATTTCATTGTGTAACTGCCAATTTGTGTTACGTGGATTGCGCTTCATGATTGGTTGTTCTACAATAAAGTCTAAAACCATTTCTATGTAACTGTGGTCGGAGAATGAATGTTCTTCCAGAACCCGCCATTTTCTGACCCACCCATAACCGCCTTCACTACAGATAGTGAGGTCTATGACCTCCCTACGGGTCTTAGTGATAAAAGTAGGCTCATTACCCACGTTGGTTGTTAAGAGGTAATCAAACAGAGACTCGCCCCTGGCATTGATATCGGAACTCCCCCATTGGACATGGTGAGCATTAGCGTCCGCTCCAATAATAAGATTACCCGTGCAGTAATTTGACACCAGGTCTTTCACCTCCGTTTGTGGTGGGGGTTCTTCGGCGTCGTAGGGCATATAGACCGACGCAACCGTCAGGCGGGTGCTGTCGACCGTTAGACTGATAGCGGTAACATCACCATTGGTGTAGTTAGGTAGGAGAAAGGAGTTCAACTCAGACTTGGCCAAAATACACGTTCGGACATTGCTCTCCTCGCTGGCTCGAATGAGCTTGAAGCCCTTAGTCCCCAATCCGCAGATTCTCGAGCTATTGACCCAGGGTTCTTGGATGAGGACCACATCCACGTCGCCTTTAGAAAGACGACTACTTAAAGCAGCCGAAGCCACTTTAGATTTGTGCAGATTAATCTGAAGCACCACCAACATGAGAGCGCACAGACTTCCCTGCCGTCCCCATGTCGTCGAGGTTTGCCCCATCCCGGAGGTTGCCTATCAACGACGAGTTGTTCCGATTAACTGCCCGATATGGTGTTGCAGGAGTCCTGCTGCCTGTAGCGTTAGACGTTAATCGCTCAGCGTTGGCTGCTACCACCGTGACGTCGAGGACTTCCTCGTCCTGTAGGCTGTCCTCCATCTCCGAGTTGTTCACAGCACTATCGGCAAGGGACGTGGCGGATAACATGCTTTCCGCATCGGAATCCTCCGCTTCCTCTTCTGGTAATTCGTTTTCCGGTTCCCCCGGAGCAGCCGAGAAGGTAGAGCGTTGAGCGTCACCACGATATACGTGGATAACGATCTGGCCTACGCTGTAGTGTACTAGGCCATTGCACCTTTTGAGGGGCTCGATTGACTCTTTATTCATGGTGAACACCACCTTTCTGTCGGGCCCCACCGCATCCCCGACCAGATTAACACTCCAGTCATGCGTTGGGAGAGACGGATTCATTAGCCGTAGCATCCCGAGAATTCTGTCGGGTTCGTCAGGGATGGCCGGAATCCACGCCCTTGCCCTTGGACGAGCTGGAATGTCCTTCCAGTCGACGACCTCTATCTTTGCGCCCTTGTAGACTTCACCCAGTTTAGCAGCTGCTGCCTTATACAGTGCTACGGTTTTTGCATCCTCGCATGCGAGTAATTTGATCTGACCCTGGTGCCAGCCCGCATCCGTTACTCGCGCCGAACTACCCGGAAACTCCGGAGCAACGTTGAGAAGAATGTTGCCGAGTCATTTCGCACGTAACGCCACCGGTCCTTGGGGATGGCCAGACGGTCATTGCCTCGGTCAAGGACGCCTATAAGGATCCTGTCCTTGGTTACCTCAGCAAAGCTTAGTTTGCCCGCTCCAGAGGTATTCTGATGCCGCTTGGGAGGGGGATTTAACTCCAGGTCCGATCTCTGGCGCTTGAAAGGGTTAACTTTTAACCTCTTTGGCATGTAAGATTTTTGGAAATCCGGTATCACAGCTTTCGCTAGCTCTACCGATTTACTGGAATTCGGCGACAGCGACTCCTGCGGTACCCCTTCATACCTCTTCAGGATCTTTGCAGCCAATCTTTTCTCGTGGTATGTGAAGCGGCGGGGAGATGTCTCCCGGGAGTGCGGACCCGTAGTTGCCATCGCGGTCGCTCCCCTTGCCGAAATCTCAGTTGCAGCTTCCTTCCCCTTCGAAACTCCGAGGCCAGGTCGTGAGACCGCTGCCACAGACGTAAAGATACTGGTTTTCATATCAGAGGTTGATGGGAGTTTAGCATCCGCCGTTGTCCGCTTAGCTGCGTTGGCAACCGCACTGGTGCTAGCTCCCATCAAGTGAATCTTACTCGATAGAGGGTTGGTTGACCGACTCGTAGTTGCCATCGCTGTCGATCCCCCCTTGATTGTGGAACGGAGGTTGTCCTCCGGCGTTGTTGTTGCTTTCTCGCCTGCTCCTCCATAGCTCTCCTTTGCTGAGGAGTGAAATTTGGCGTTGTTTGCTTTTTGGGTTTTTCGTTTTTATTTGCGTTATTTGAGTTCATCATGTTCGTACGACCCATCGCCGGACAAGGCCAGCTTAGGGTCAAGGGAAGAGTAGGGGAAAATGTGTCGTCCGCCGCGGCAGAGCCCCGTACCGCGGTAAGGCCATGCTTACTCTCTGAGGCGACCCGGTATCAGAGAGGCTCCGTTCAAATACAGCCACGATTTGCCTCCCGGCTGCAAACGTCCAATGGGCACGTGGTCGCATAACACCCTGGATTGGGAGGGGGAAGATCTTTGTCGTCGCGCCAGAGAGGCTAGGCTGCTCTCGTGATGAAGTGCCGTACGGAGCTATGATCACAAGGGCAGCGTAGCCCTGTGGCTATCGACTTAAGCCCTCGTACCGCGGCAAGGTATCCACCCTTCACGAGGGCCTCTCAAAAATATCAACACCTGATAGATATAAAATAAGTACCATACTTAGTTTATCTTCACAAGTACAGGAATATATACATATATATATGTACTTTTTTATATATATGGACCCAAAAAATTCACAGGGGCCCATGGCGATTATGGTTATTTGGATCATTTCAAGCATTTTTGCCCATGAAACTATAGGTCTAACATGAATTTCAAGCTAGCAGTTTTTTCGATCAAACATTTTTTTTTCTTCAAAAAGTGATTCACTTGTTAAAAAGCTGTGTTGAAAACTAACAAAAATCATTCTCTATGTGCATCCGGGGGTTTCTGGGGTCGAGGAATCCATTTCCGGAATTAATTTTTTGTTTGACGTCCGCAAGAAGGCGCTTTCGCTCTTTTTTTTAGGGTTCTAAATCCATTTTTTTTCGAAAATCGACCGTTTCTTCCAGAAATTTATGAAATTTGACTTTCTTTAATAGCAAATACAGTTACTAAACAGCTCAGCGTTGAAAATTAAGAGAATGCATTCAAGCAAAACTTGTATCGATATTATATCGTTTATGAAAATTTTTTTATTTTACTTTGTTTTATGAATTTTACAAAACAAATTTTATTCATTCAAATTCAAATTTCATTCTTTATGTGCATCTGAGGGCTCGACCCATTTCTCGTATTGCTTTTTTCTTTTGACGTCCGCCAGAGGGCGCTTCCATCCATTTTTTGGATTTTAACACCAATCAACAACAGTGTTCCGAAAATCTATGAAATTTGACTTTCCTATAATGCAATTTCTTTTTTTAAGTAGACTAGCACCCTGATTCTGCGTTCTTCATGAATTACACGTCACGTATACGGGGAACAGTTTTTCCCGAAGGAAGATGAGAAAAAGATGAAATAGCTATAACTTCAACTTCTTGAAGTAACTTTATGGGCACATCCGCGATAGAAAATGTTGGCTGGGATTTGCCAAGCTAAAACCCATATTAAATATGCATACATTTTTATGAAATGCATATGGATTTGTTGGTATACCTCTAAGGCAGTGCACAATCCCAGCCAACATTTTCTATGGCGGATGTGCCCATAAAGTTACTTCAAGAAGTTGAATTTCATCGCAGAAGTTGTCGCTGTTTCATCTTTTTCTCATCTTCCTTCGAGAAAAACTGTTCCCCGTATACGTGACGACCATATGGTCCTTATGCGACACTTCGGAAATTGACTTATAAGTGTCGTCTGAAGGATAGAAAAAATGATGAAAAAAATTAAAAACAAAAAATCCAAGGCATTGTCTGATATTTACATAGAAATTCAACAATATGTATTCAAAACACAAGCTACCGGCACTTATGCGACACTGAGTAACGGAGTAACTCAAAAGTGAAGCCAAGAAGTTAGATATGCGATATTTATGTTTCTTGTTGTTGTACAATGTAAAACACCTTCTAGAAGTGACGCAGGCGTTACTTATGCGATATGGAACGGAAAACGTTCTTCAAAATACTAGCAGGGAACCCAGCCAACATTTTCTATCGCGGATGTGCCGTTAAAGTTTGTTCAAGAAGTTGAATTTCATCGCGGAAGTTATCGCTGTTTCACCTTTTTCTCATCTTCCTTCGGGAAAAACTGTTCCCTGTATACGTGACGTCCATACGGTCCTTAGGCGACACTTCGGAAAGTGACTTATAAGTGTCGCCTGGGGGATAAAAAAAATTATTAAAAAAATTTAAAAAAAAAAAATTCCATTTTACCGGGACTTGAACTTTGAACCCTACGCATGTCAGGCGATCACGCTAGCTCTAGGCCAAGGCATTGTCTGATATTTACATGGAAATTCAACAATATGTATTCAAAACACAAACTACCGGCACTTATGCGACACTGACTAACTAAGTAACGGAGTAACTCCCAAGTGACGCCAAGATGTTAGGTGCACGATATTTACGTTTCTTGTTGATGTGCAATGTAAAGCACCTTTTCGAAGTGACGCAGGCGTTACTTATGCGATATGGAAGAGATAACGCTCTTCAAAATGCTAGCAGGGAATTATCTAATAAATAACCAATACTGCTTCATTAATCTGTGTTGTTTTAACTTGAATTTTATATACTTATAAAATTATGATCATAGCATTCACATATGTATAAGTGTCTCAAATATGTAAGACATTTCATAAAAATTTTCTTCACTTCCATTCCAAACTTCATCTTGTTCACATTTCTGTAAAACTATATTTTAAATTAAATAAATTTAATTTCACTGCGATATTTATATCTACAAAAGGTTATGGGCGATAGCAAGAAGGACTCATCGCATGGAATTTTGCAGTTTCATGGCAAAAATTTTGAAAAATGGAGTTTTCGCGTGCAATTACATTTAGATGCACTGGACCTTCTAGAAGTCTTAAAGGAGGCTCCTCCAGCAGAGCAGAACTTGGCCGAGCAATTCAGGAAGAAGGATAAAAAAGCGAAATCAGTTTTGGTCAGCTTATTTGCTGATGAATACCTGGAATATGTTCGAGAGAAGAAAACTTCAAAAGAAATGTGGGCAGCGTTGGAATGTACTTTTGCTAAGAAGTCCGTTTCAAGTCAGACATTGGTACGTAAACAATTAGCCAATTTAAAAATGATGATTTACGCAAACACTTTTTGGTTTTTGATGAGCTTGTGCGGAAACTGAAATCGTCCGGAGCAACCATTACCGAGAATGATGTTGTTGCGCCATTATTTGCTACACTACCCGAGGTTTTTGATCCTGTTGTTACGGCTCTGGAAAATATGAACGAAGCAGATCTTACCGTTGATCTTGTAAAACAGCGTCTGCTAGCTGATGAAGATAAACGTATTGATCGTGAAGACGGGCAGACTGGTGTTGATAAAGCTGCAGCGTTCTCTGGGGAATATAAGAAGTTCACAGGGGTTTGTCTTAGGTGCAAGAAGCGAGGCCATATGAAAAAGGACTGCCGCGTTAAATTACCGCAAAACAAAGCTAGCATGGCATCGAGCTTTAAATCAGTATGTTTTATGACCTCACTTTTGTCAACCAGTGAGCAAGAATCTTCGAAGAACACTGTTGTTTTCAAAATTGACTCTGGGGCAACTGATCATATGTGTAATTGCAAATGGTGTTTTTCAACATTGGAGAATTTACAGAATTCTGTTGTTATTAATGTGGCAAAAGAGAAGGCATGCGTCCAAGCTAATTCTGTGGGAAGTATCAATGGTTGGTCAGAGGGTACCCATGTTACAATCAGGGATGTTTTATTTGTTCCAAATCTTCGAGATTGTTTCCTGTCAGTCCCCAAGTTAACGTCTGTAGGAATAACAATAATATTTTCTGGTGATGTCGCGTATTTTCAAAAGAGTGGCATTACAATCATGAAAGCTTACAAAAATGGAAATCTTTATGAGATGATGTTGGAATGCAAAAAGATGTCACACTTGAGCGAAACTGAAGATAGTTTTTTATGGCATAAACGAATGGGTCATGTAAGTGATAATTCCTTGCAGGAACTTGTTCGAAATAAAATGGTTCTTGGTTTGGAAAAATATACAGCACTGCCGAAGTCCATTTAATGGCAAGCGTCCAACATCATCACGTGTACTGGAAAGAGTTCATACAGATATATGTGGTCCCTTTGATCCGATTACATGGGATGGTTACAAATATTTCGTTAGTTTTATAGACGATTTTAGTCATTTTGCGGTCATATATCTGATGAGGAGAAAGTCAGAAGTATACGAAAGGTTAGTTGAGTACGAAGCTATGGTCTCTTCAATGCATAATCTCTCCATTGCTATGATAACTGTCGACCAAGGATGTGAATATATATCCACACAAGCCACCTCATTTTTTAAACAAAAGGGTATTCAAATTCAATGTATGTAGCCTATTCACCACAGCAAAATGGGGTTGCTGAACGGTTCAATAGTACCCTCGTGGAAAGAATGAGAGCCATGCTACTTGAAAGTTGTGTACCAAAGTCGTTTTGGGGCGAAGCGGCGCTTACAGCAACTTATGTTCTAAATAGAAATCCTTGTCGTAGCATTATTTTTAAAAATACCCCAGCTGAATTGTGGTACAATAAGAGGCCTGATGTATCTAAGCTTAGAATCTTCGGATGTAAAGCTTTTACATGGATTCCTCAACAAAAACGTAAGAAACTCGATGCTAAATCTATGGAAACTATTATGATAGGGTATGCCCCTAATGGTTACAGACTTTGGGATAATAATAAAAAGAAAATAATTTTAGCGAGGGATGTGCGTTTTAACGAACTTATGTATCCTTTTAAACTTCAAAACAAATCATCAAATGAAGATAATAACTATTTGTTGATTGACGTAACTCATCAGCAAGAGGGGGAGGAGGGTGAAACTCGTGCTGATTCTTCACCTGATGTAAATTCTGAAAATCATGATGAAGACAATGACAGTGGTGGATCTGAAGAAATAGTGGAAAATTCAGATGGATCATTTTATGAGAGTGAAGGCGTTGTTTCTGATGTTCAAGAAGGTCAATCGCAATCTCGCCGAAGTGAAAGAATCAAAAATAGGTTTATGTAGTATATTTCCGGATACTCAGCTGTTTTGGATGAACCACGTGAACCGCTTACGTATGCAGATATTGATAACAGGTTTGACAAAGAATTGTGGATGAAGGCTATAAATGAGGAGCTTAACTCGATGTACGAAAACCAAGTTTGGCAGTTAGTTCCCCATCCACCCGAGGCAAAGTTACTAAAATCGAAATGGGTTTTTCGTGTGAAGGAGGATGCTGATGGAAATCCAGTGCGTCACAGAGCGAGATTGGTTGTGAAAGGTTTTTTACAAAAAGCTGGCATTGATTATCAGGAAACATACGCGCCTGTAGCAAAGTTGACAACCGTCCGTATTGTTTTAGCGATAAGTGTTCAAAAGGGTTATTATTTATATCAACTGGATGTAAAAACAGCGTTTTTATATGGCACATTAAAAGAAGAAATTTATATAGAAATTCCAGAAGGACTGCAAGCATCTCAGGGTTTGGTATGCAAACTTCAAAAATCGCTTTATGGCTTAAAGCAAAGCCCTAAATGTTGGAATGAAAAATTCAATTCATTTTTGTTAAAATATGGTTTTGAGCGTTCTAAATATGATTATTGTTTATATTTTAAACTTACGGCTAATACTGTTCTTTATTTAATTTTATATGTCGATGACATTCTTATCGCTGGAAGTAACTTGGAATCAATGGAACAATTGAGAGGTGAACTTGAAAAGAAATTTAAGATGTCTGATTGTGGTGCTTTACGATGTTATCTTGGAACAAAAATTGATTACGATCAACAAAGCCGTGTTCTCAAAATGAGTCAAAGAAGTCACATTGATGAAATTTTGGAAAAATTTGGAATGACAGATTGTAATCCTGCAAAAACACCAATGGAGAAGGGGTTTCAGATGCCATTGGATGATAGAAAAGAAACTCAAAACCCGTATCGCGAATTATTGGGTAGTTTGATGTATCTGATGTTAAGTGTACGTCCAGATATCTGTTATCATGTAGGCTATATGGAAAGATTCCAACAACAACCCGGAGATTCTCATTGGCAGATATTGAAACGAATTATCAGATATCTCAAAGGTACAAAAGACTTAAGCTTTGTTTATAAGAAAACTGATTGCGCAGAGCTTATTGGATACGCAGATGCTGACTGGGCATCTGACACACTCGACAGAAAATCGGTTAGTGGTTTTGTATTTTTCGTATATGGTTGTCCAGTATCATTGGGAAGCCGAAAGCAAGCAGTGGTTGCAACATCGTCAAGCGAAGCTGAATACATTGCTTTAAGTCAAGCTATTTCGGAAGGATTATGGATTCGAGGAGTTTTGACTGACCTACAGATTATGACAGCTCAATCACCGTTAATTATGTATGAAGACAACGCAGGATGCATTGCAATGGCTAAAAACACAGCAACTAAAAGATCGAAGCACATTGATATTAGGCATCATTTCATCCGTGACCATATTACCAAAGGAAATGTCAAATTAGAATATATCAATACGCAAAACCAACTAGCAGATATATTTACGAAGTCTTTGGATTATAGCAGATTTTTACAATTACGCACAAGTCTAAACTTATGTGATTGAGAGGGGGTGTTGTTTTAACTTGAATTTTATATACTTATAAAATTATGATCATAGCAATCGCATATAAGTGTCTCAAATATGAAAGACATTTCATAAAAATTTTCTTCACATCCATTCCAAACTTCATCTTGTTCACATTTCTGTAAAACTATATTTTAAATTAAATAAATTTAATTTCACTGCGATATTTATATCTACAAAAATCTGTAATAATCTAATCTTGGCTTGCGTCATAATGACGATTTGGCGATTTTGGCCGTTTCGTATCAAAGCGCGCCATTCATTCCTTTTTAGCGATAACTGACGCCAATTGGAAACCCCAAGGGAGTTCAAGTCATCCTCCACCTGTTTTTTCCATCTCAGTCGAGGTCTCCCCCTTCCTCTGCTGCCGAATTCGGGTGTCGATAGGAAAACTTTCTGTGCTGGTGCTTCTTTGTCCATTCGCATAACATGACCCAGCCAGCGGAGCCTTTGGGCTTTAATCCGCTGAACTATGGTGAGGTCTGCGTAAAGCTCGTACAGGTCATCGTTAAATCGTCAATTGCCTACTTAGTCCAAAGTAACACTTGTTGGCAAGGGTGATTCTCCGTTGGATTTCTAGACTGATATTATTTTCGGTGTTAATGCTGGTTCCCAAATAGACGAAGTCTCTCACCGTTTCAAACTTGTAGCTATCAACGGTGATTCGGCTGCCAAGACGCAGGTGCGCCGATTCTTTCTTTGATGACAGCACATACTTCGTCTTGTCCTCGTTCACGGCAAGACCCACTTTTTTCGCTTCCTTATCCAACCCAGAGAAAGCAGCGCTTATGGCGCGGTTGTTAAGGCCAATGATATCAATATCATCGGCATACGGCAGCACTTGCACGCTCTTGTAAAAGTTTGTGCCATTGCGGTTTAGCTCTGCTGCTTGAATTATCTTCTCCAGCATCAGGTTAAAGAAATCGCACGAAAGAGAGTCGCCCTGTCTGAAGCCTCGCTTCCTTATCCAACCCAGAGAAAGCAGCGCTTATGGCGCGGTTGTTAAGGCCAATGATATCAATATCATCGGCATACGGCACAGTGGCGTGCCTTCCATATAAGCCGAAAAGCCCGGCTTGCCTAGCTAATCCTCTATGAGCTACAATATGTTTCAAAAATGTATCGTAACAATTTCTTTAACGTTTACATTTGGTTTCACTAACTGCCAATAGCATAAACATATAAATAAAGCTCTTCCTGCCATCTGGCGGCTGATAGCAAAACAATTAACATAAAATTTGTTCAGCGCATATGATGACATCTCTTACTTGCTTACTTAAAATAGCCTTTAACCGCCTAGGCGATGATTGCCATCTCGCTTTTACTTATTGGCTTTTACCTGGCTTTCAAATCCCTTACTAAAATGTCTTTTTGAAGCTACAGTTTTTTTGAATTTAGAAGAAATTTTGTATGCAACTACGAAGCCAGCTTCGTGCTGTTGTTACTATAAGCTTTAAAGCCAAACTGGATATGTATATACATACATATCTACAATGTTAATGTGCAAAGAGCTCTACTCAAAAATTATTGGCGCATATTTTAAAGTAGAAAAAAAGAATTCAATAGTGGTGATTGCTGTAATATTTTTTTTTTTTGCTAGGCATTATAAAATATAAAAAATATTTTTTAGGTTTCTTAGGTCCACTTGCACGACGCCGAGTTATCTTTTTAGCTCAGAGTTAATTTGACATTAACTCTGAGTTAAAAATATAAATTTTCGTTGTGCAAGTGAGCCTTGGCTTCTATATGGGAAATAGTGCAAGTAAACCTTTTCCCTTGGATTGGTAAAGCTTAAAAAATCTGCAAAACAATAACTTGCCTATTGAAGAAAGTTTTAGTTTAAGTTTTTCCCCGTGTGCAAAAGTCGATAAATATCTATCCTGAACTCTTCTTCTTCGTCTGAAATGTTCTTTGGCAGCTGTATGTGCTTTTGTTGGGGTTATAAGGACTGGGGCTTGCCTTGATTGAAACACGTAGGCACGCCACTGATACGGCAGCACTTGCACGCTCTTGTAAAAGTTTGTGCCATTGCGGTTTAGCTCTGCTGCTTGAATTATCTTCTCCAGCATCAGGTTAAAGAAATCGCACGAAAGAGAGTCGCCCTGTCTGAAGCCTCGTTTGGTTTCAAATGGCTCAGAGAAGTCTTTCCCGATTCTGACGGAGCTGTCTCAGTCTTTCACACAATACGCTAGAAAGAACCTTATATGCGATATAAAGAAGACTGATTCCGCGGTAGTTGGTGGGGTTAGCGGGATCGCCTTTCTTGTGGATTGGGCAGAGCACACTTAAATTCCATTCTGGAGGCATGCACTTATCTGACCATATTCTGCATAAGAGCTGATGCATGCTTTTTACCAGCTCTTCGCCTCCGGGTTCGAACAGCTCAACGGGTAGTCCGTCTTTCCCAGGCGATTTGTTGTTTTTGAGCCGGGATATAGCTATCCTCACTTCATCATAGTCAGGTGGTGGGACGTATTTTCCATCGTCAGGGATTGGGGTATCGGGATCGACGTCTCCCTCGCAATTTAGCAGTGAGGAGAAGTGCTCCCTCCATAATTTAAGTACATTCTGTACGTCGGTTACCAGGTCGCCATTATTGTCCTTACAGGAACTTGCCCCGGTCTTTAAACCTTCCGTCATCCGCCGGATCTTTTCATAGAATTTTCGGGCATCATTCCTGTCAGCCAGCATCTCAAGCTCCTCACACTCACTTCTTTCGGCTTCAGGTTTCTTTTTTCTGAAAAGGCGTCTCTTTTCCTTTCTCGCCTCAGTTTAGCGTTGCCATGCACTGCGGGTTGCGCCCATTCGCAACGTCTCCCTGTATGCAACGTCCTTTTTGTCCGAGGCAGTGCTACATTAATCATCGTACCAGTTGTTCTTGCGGGCTCGCTGGAACCCTATAGTGGCCTCAGCGGCGGTACGCAATGAGTGAGAGATATGCTTCCATTGCTCGGTAACATCGTCAGGTCGAGGATTTCTCGGTAACATCGTTAGGTCGAGGATTTCTCCGTAACATCGTTAGGTCAAGGATTGCTCGGCAACATCGTTAGGTCGAGGATTGCTCGGTAACATCGTTAGGTCGAGGATTGCTCTCCGATAGCAGGTGTGAGAGTAGAGTGGAGAAATTATCAGCTGTCTGTGTCGTGCGCAGCTTCTCGACATCAAACTTTCCTTCCGTTACTGTACGCAACAAGATAATGGTCCGAGTCGATATTGTGTCTGCCGTCGATCATGACATGATCAATCTGGTTTCTAGTACTTTGATCAGGGGAGAGCCATGTGGCTTGGTGTATTCGCTTATGCTGGAACCTGGTACTACTGATGACCATATTGCGAGCAGCGGTTGGGGGATGTTATATCGTGGAGACTGAATTTTCCAACTGTAGGACCAAAAACTCCTTCCTTGCCTACCTTGGCATTAAAGTCGCCGAGCGCGATTGTGATATCATGCTGGGGGCAGCGATCATAAGTCTGTTAAAGTTTATCGTAGAAGGAGTCCTTCTCTCCGTCATCCGTCTCCTCAGTCGGCGCATAGGCGCAGATAAATGTTATGTTGAAACATCTCGCCTTGATGCGTATCGCAGCGATACCTTCGTCCACAGGAGTGAACGCTAATACTTGGCGGCGAGGTCTCTTTCCCACCACGAATCCGCGCTTTGCCGCGTGTCTGGCCGCTATAGTATACGTCACAAGTACCGATGGTCGTCTTTCCTTGCCCCGTCCATCGCATTTCCTGCAGGGCGGTGATGTTGGCCTTTGCGCCTACGAGGACATCAAGCAGTCGGGCAGCGTTACCGTCCCTTGACAGGGTCCGGATATTCCCGGTACATGCTCTAATATCCAAATCATTATGTCTTATTCGTTTTGCCGGGTCGTCAACATTAAAGGGGGTTCTCATTCGAGGCTTTGATAAATTTGTTTTCATTGGAATTAAGTTTTTTACGTGGCGGGTCCCAGACCCAGCGCACAACCCGTTTCGGGGTTTTTGGAAAATATTTACACATTTATGTAGCGAGCCGCTTGCTTCAAGCCAAAGGCCGCTTGCAGCCGCTACTCATGGTGAACAGACGCTGCTCAAAAGACCTCGTTGAGCCCTTAAACCAAGTATGTCAGAGTGGCCCCACCGGGGCTCACTCTCTTTCTGCCGCGAGCCTAGGTAGCTCACGTCGCCCAGAGTATTCGAACGAGGACGCAAGAGTCAGGATTGGGCAAGGTCGCACAGCAACCACACCCCATTTTTTTGTAGGCCCTAAGTTTAGCTTTATATTCGTGCCAATGAGGCTCAGAGCCGAGGCTCTTGGCCTTGTTAAATTGTTTCCGGCATGATTTGCGGAACGAGTCCAAATCGTAGGACCACCAATGTGGCCTGTGTTTACCGCGTGGTTTTGGCACTGGACAAGCCTGTCCTAGAGCATTTGAGAGCGCCGATGTAAATGTAGTAACAAGATCCTCCAGCTCCTCTACTGATGAGGGGGCTTGTGAGGGCAGTACTGGGAGGTCTCTGCCTAATATTTCATTGTGTAACTGCCAATTTGTGTTACGTGGATTGCGCTTCATGATTGGTTGTTCTACAATAAAGTCTAAAACCATTTCTATGTAACTGTGGTCGGAGAATGAATGTTCTTCCAGAACCCGCCATTTTCTGACCCACCCATAACCGCCTTCACTACAGATAGTGAGGTCTATGACCTCCCTACGGGTCTTAGTGATAAAAGTAGGCTCATTACCCACGTTGGTTGTTAAGAGGTAATCAAACAGAGACTCGCCCCTGGCATTGATATCGGAACTCCCCCATTGGACATGGTGAGCATTAGCGTCCGCTCCAATAATAAGATTACCCGTGCAGTAATTTGACACCAGGTCTTTCACCTCCGTTTGTGGTGGGGGTTCTTCGGCGTCGTAGGGCATATAGACCGACGCAACCGTCAGGCGGGTGCTGTCGACCGTTAGACTGATAGCGGTAACATCACCATTGGTGTAGTTAGGTAGGAGAAAGGAGTTCAACTCAGACTTGGCCAAAATACACGTTCGGACATTGCTCTCCTCGCTGGCTCGAATGAGCTTGAAGCCCTTAGTCCCCAATCCGCAGATTCTCGAGCTATTGACCCAGGGTTCTTGGATGAGGACCACATCCACGTCGCCTTTAGAAAGACGACTACTTAAAGCAGCCGAAGCCACTTTAGATTTGTGCAGATTAATCTGAAGCACCACCAACATGAGAGCGCACAGACTTCCCTGCCGTCCCCATGTCGTCGAGGTTTGCCCCATCCCGGAGGTTGCCTATCAACGACGAGTTGTTCCGATTAACTGCCCGATATGGTGTTGCAGGAGTCCTGCTGCCTGTAGCGTTAGACGTTAATCGCTCAGCGTTGGCTGCTACCACCGTGACGTCGAGGACTTCCTCGTCCTGTAGGCTGTCCTCCATCTCCGAGTTGTTCACAGCACTATCGGCAAGGGACGTGGCGGATAACATGCTTTCCGCATCGGAATCCTCCGCTTCCTCTTCTGGTAATTCGTTTTCCGGTTCCCCCGGAGCAGCCGAGAAGGTAGAGCGTTGAGCGTCACCACGATATACGTGGATAACGATCTGGCCTACGCTGTAGTGTACTAGGCCATTGCACCTTTTGAGGGGCTCGATTGACTCTTTATTCATGGTGAACACCACCTTTCTGTCGGGCCCCACCGCATCCCCGACCAGATTAACACTCCAGTCATGCGTTGGGAGAGACGGATTCATTAGCCGTAGCATCCCGAGAATTCTGTCGGGTTCGTCAGGGATGGCCGGAATCCACGCCCTTGCCCTTGGACGAGCTGGAATGTCCTTCCAGTCGACGACCTCTATCTTTGCGCCCTTGTAGACTTCACCCAGTTTAGCAGCTGCTGCCTTATACAGTGCTACGGTTTTTGCATCCTCGCATGCGAGTAATTTGATCTGACCCTGGTGCCAGCCCGCATCCGTTACTCGCGCCGAACTACCCGGAAACTCCAGAGCAACGTTGAGAAGAATGTTGCCGAGTCATTTCGCACGTAACGCCACCGGTCCTTGGGGATGGCCAGACGGTCATTGCCTCGGTCAAGGACGCCTATAAGGATCCTGTCCTTGGTTACCTCAGCAAAGCTTAGTTTGCCCGCTCCAGAGGTATTCTGATGCCGCTTGGGAGGGGGATTTAACTCCAGGTCCGATCTCTGGCGCTTGAAAGGGTTAACTTTTAACCTCTTTGGCATGTAAGATTTTTGGAAATCCGGTATCACAGCTTTCGCTAGCTCTACCGATTTACTGGAATTCGGCGACAGCGACTCCTGCGGTACCCCTTCATACCTCTTCAGGATCTTTGCAGCCAATCTTTTCTCGTGGTATGTGAAGCGGCGGGGAGATGTCTCCCGGGAGTGCGGACCCGTAGTTGCCATCGCGGTCGCTCCCCTTGCCGAAATCTCAGTTGCAGCTTCCTTCCCCTTCGAAACTCCGAGGCCAGGTCGTGAGACCGCTGCCACAGACGTAAAGATACTGGTTTTCATATCAGAGGTTGATGGGAGTTTAGCATCCGCCGTTGTCCGCTTAGCTGCGTTGGCAACCGCACTGGTGCTAGCTCCCATCAAGTGAATCTTACTCGATAGAGGGTTGGTTGACCGACTCGTAGTTGCCATCGCTGTCGATCCCCCCTTGATTGTGGAACGGAGGTTGTCCTCCGGCGTTGTTGTTGCTTTCTCGCCTGCTCCTCCATAGCTCTCCTTTGCTGAGGAGTGAAATTTGGCGTTGTTTGCTTTTTGGGTTTTTCGTTTTTATTTGCGTTATTTGAGTTCATCATGTTCGTACGACCCATCGCCGGACAAGGCCAGCTTAGGGTCAAGGGAAGAGTAGGGGAAAATGTGTCGTCCGCCGCGGCAGAGCCCCGTACCGCGGTAAGGCCATGCTTACTCTCTGAGGCGACCCGGTATCAGAGAGGCTCCGTTCAAATACAGCCACGATTTGCCTCCCGGCTGCAAACGTCCAATGGGCACGTGGTCGCATAACACCCTGGATTGGGAGGGGGAAGATCTTTGTCGTCGCGCCAGAGAGGCTAGGCTGCTCTCGCGATGAAGTGCCGTACGGAGCTATGATCACAAGGGCAGCGTAGCCCTGTGGCTATCGACTTAAGCCCTCGTACCGCGGCAAGGTATCCACCCTTCACGAGGGCCTCTCAAAAATATCAACACCTGATAGATATAAAATAAGTACCATACTTAGTTTATCTTCACAAGTACAGGAATATATACATATATATATGTACTTTTTTATATATATGGACCCAAAAAATTCACAGGGGCCCATGGCGATTATGGTTATTTGGATCATTTCAAGCATTTTTGCCCATGAAACTATAGGTCTAACATGAATTTCAAGCTAGCAGTTTTTTCGATCAAACATTTTTTTTTCTTCAAAAAGTGATTCACTTGTTAAAAAGCTGTGTTGAAAACTAACAAAAATCATTCTCTATGTGCATCCGGGGGTTTCTGGGGTCGAGGAATCCATTTCCGGAATTAATTTTTTGTTTGACGTCCGCAAGAAGGCGCTTTCGCTCTTTTTTTTAGGGTTCTAAATCCATTTTTTTCGAAAATCGACCGTTTCTTCCAGAAATTTATGAAATTTGACTTTCTTTAATAGCAAATACAGTTACTAAACAGCTCAGCGTTGAAAATTAAGAGAATGCATTCAAGCAAAACTTGTATCGATATTATATCGTTTATGAAAATTTTTTTATTTTACTTTGTTTTATGAATTTTACAAAACAAATTTTATTCATTCAAATTCAAATTTCATTCTTTATGTGCATCTGAGGGCTCGACCCATTTCTCGTATTGCTTTTTTCTTTTGACGTCCGCCAGAGGGCGCTTCCATCCATTTTTTGGATTTTAACACCAATCAACAACAGTGTTCCGAAAATCTATGAAATTTGACTTTCCTATAATGCAATTTCTTTTTTTAAGTAGACTAGCACCCTGATTCTGCGTTCTTCATGAATTACACGTCACGTATACGGGGAACAGTTTTTCCCGAAGGAAGATGAGAAAAAGATGAAATAGCTATAACTTCAACTTCTTGAAGTAACTTTATGGGCACATCCGCGATAGAAAATGTTGGCTGGGATTTGCCAAGCTAAAACCCATATTAAATATGCATACATTTTTATGAAATGCATATGGATTTGTTGGTATACCTCTAAGGCAGTGCACAATCCCAGCCAACATTTTCTATGGCGGATGTGCCCATAAAGTTACTTCAAGAAGTTGAATTTCATCGCAGAAGTTGTCGCTGTTTCATCTTTTTCTCATCTTCCTTCGAGAAAAACTGTTCCCCGTATACGTGACGACCATATGGTCCTTATGCGACACTTCGGAAATTGACTTATAAGTGTCGTCTGAAGGATAGAAAAAATGATGAAAAAAATTAAAAACAAAAAATCCAAGGCATTGTCTGATATTTACATAGAAATTCAACAATATGTATTCAAAACACAAGCTACCGGCACTTATGCGACACTGAGTAACGGAGTAACTCAAAAGTGAAGCCAAGAAGTTAGATATGCGATATTTATGTTTCTTGTTGTTGTACAATGTAAAACACCTTCTAGAAGTGACGCAGGCGTTACTTATGCGATATGGAACGGAAAACGTTCTTCAAAATACTAGCAGGGAACCCAGCCAACATTTTCTATCGCGGATGTGCCGTTAAAGTTTGTTCAAGAAGTTGAATTTCATCGCGGAAGTTATCGCTGTTTCACCTTTTTCTCATCTTCCTTCGGGAAAAACTGTTCCCTGTATACGTGACGTCCATACGGTCCTTAGGCGACACTTCGGAAAGTGACTTATAAGTGTCGCCTGGGGGATAAAAAAAATTATTAAAAAAATTTAAAAAAAAAAAATTCCATTTTACCGGGACTTGAACTTTGAACCCTACGCATGTCAGGCGATCACGCTAGCTCTAGGCCAAGGCATTGTCTGATATTTACATGGAAATTCAACAATATGTATTCAAAACACAAACTACCGGCACTTATGCGACACTGACTAACTAAGTAACGGAGTAACTCCCAAGTGACGCCAAGATGTTAGGTGCACGATATTTACGTTTCTTGTTGATGTGCAATGTAAAGCACCTTTTCGAAGTGACGCAGGCGTTACTTATGCGATATGGAAGAGATAACGCTCTTCAAAATGCTAGCAGGGAATTATCTAATAAATAACCAATACTGCTTCATTAATCTGTGTTGTTTTAACTTGAATTTTATATACTTATAAAATTATGATCATAGCATTCACATATGTATAAGTGTCTCAAATATGTAAGACATTTCATAAAAATTTTCTTCACTTCCATTCCAAACTTCATCTTGTTCACATTTCTGTAAAACTATATTTTAAATTAAATAAATTTAATTTCACTGCGATATTTATATCTACAAAAGGTTATGGGCGATAGCAAGAAGGACTCATCGCATGGAATTTTGCAGTTTCATGGCAAAAATTTTGAAAAATGGAGTTTTCGCGTGCAATTACATTTAGATGCACTGGACCTTCTAGAAGTCTTAAAGGAGGCTCCTCCAGCAGAGCAGAACTTGGCCGAGCAATTCAGGAAGAAGGATAAAAAAGCGAAATCAGTTTTGGTCAGCTTATTTGCTGATGAATACCTGGAATATGTTCGAGAGAAGAAAACTTCAAAAGAAATGTGGGCAGCGTTGGAATGTACTTTTGCTAAGAAGTCCGTTTCAAGTCAGACATTGGTACGTAAACAATTAGCCAATTTAAAAATGATGATTTACGCAAACACTTTTTGGTTTTTGATGAGCTTGTGCGGAAACTGAAATCGTCCGGAGCAACCATTACCGAGAATGATGTTGTTGCGCCATTATTTGCTACACTACCCGAGGTTTTTGATCCTGTTGTTACGGCTCTGGAAAATATGAACGAAGCAGATCTTACCGTTGATCTTGTAAAACAGCGTCTGCTAGCTGATGAAGATAAACGTATTGATCGTGAAGACGGGCAGACTGGTGTTGATAAAGCTGCAGCGTTCTCTGGGGAATATAAGAAGTTCACAGGGGTTTGTCTTAGGTGCAAGAAGCGAGGCCATATGAAAAAGGACTGCCGCGTTAAATTACCGCAAAACAAAGCTAGCATGGCATCGAGCTTTAAATCAGTATGTTTTATGACCTCACTTTTGTCAACCAGTGAGCAAGAATCTTCGAAGAACACTGTTGTTTTCAAAATTGACTCTGGGGCAACTGATCATATGTGTAATTGCAAATGGTGTTTTTCAACATTGGAGAATTTACAGAATTCTGTTGTTATTAATGTGGCAAAAGAGAAGGCATGCGTCCAAGCTAATTCTGTGGGAAGTATCAATGGTTGGTCAGAGGGTACCCATGTTACAATCAGGGATGTTTTATTTGTTCCAAATCTTCGAGATTGTTTCCTGTCAGTCCCCAAGTTAACGTCTGTAGGAATAACAATAATATTTTCTGGTGATGTCGCGTATTTTCAAAAGAGTGGCATTACAATCATGAAAGCTTACAAAAATGGAAATCTTTATGAGATGATGTTGGAATGCAAAAAGATGTCACACTTGAGCGAAACTGAAGATAGTTTTTTATGGCATAAACGAATGGGTCATGTAAGTGATAATTCCTTGCAGGAACTTGTTCGAAATAAAATGGTTCTTGGTTTGGAAAAATATACAGCACTGCCGAAGTCCATTTAATGGCAAGCGTCCAACATCATCACGTGTACTGGAAAGAGTTCATACAGATATATGTGGTCCCTTTGATCCGATTACATGGGATGGTTACAAATATTTCGTTAGTTTTATAGACGATTTTAGTCATTTTGCGGTCATATATCTGATGAGGAGAAAGTCAGAAGTATACGAAAGGTTAGTTGAGTACGAAGCTATGGTCTCTTCAATGCATAATCTCTCCATTGCTATGATAACTGTCGACCAAGGATGTGAATATATATCCACACAAGCCACCTCATTTTTTAAACAAAAGGGTATTCAAATTCAATGTATGTAGCCTATTCACCACAGCAAAATGGGGTTGCTGAACGGTTCAATAGTACCCTCGTGGAAAGAATGAGAGCCATGCTACTTGAAAGTTGTGTACCAAAGTCGTTTTGGGGCGAAGCGGCGCTTACAGCAACTTATGTTCTAAATAGAAATCCTTGTCGTAGCATTATTTTTAAAAATACCCCAGCTGAATTGTGGTACAATAAGAGGCCTGATGTATCTAAGCTTAGAATCTTCGGATGTAAAGCTTTTACATGGATTCCTCAACAAAAACGTAAGAAACTCGATGCTAAATCTATGGAAACTATTATGATAGGGTATGCCCCTAATGGTTACAGACTTTGGGATAATAATAAAAAGAAAATAATTTTAGCGAGGGATGTGCGTTTTAACGAACTTATGTATCCTTTTAAACTTCAAAACAAATCATCAAATGAAGATAATAACTATTTGTTGATTGACGTAACTCATCAGCAAGAGGGGGAGGAGGGTGAAACTCGTGCTGATTCTTCACCTGATGTAAATTCTGAAAATCATGATGAAGACAATGACAGTGGTGGATCTGAAGAAATAGTGGAAAATTCAGATGGATCATTTTATGAGAGTGAAGGCGTTGTTTCTGATGTTCAAGAAGGTCAATCGCAATCTCGCCGAAGTGAAAGAATCAAAAATAGGTTTATGTAGTATATTTCCGGATACTCAGCTGTTTTGGATGAACCACGTGAACCGCTTACGTATGCAGATATTGATAACAGGTTTGACAAAGAATTGTGGATGAAGGCTATAAATGAGGAGCTTAACTCGATGTACGAAAACCAAGTTTGGCAGTTAGTTCCCCATCCACCCGAGGCAAAGTTACTAAAATCGAAATGGGTTTTTCGTGTGAAGGAGGATGCTGATGGAAATCCAGTGCGTCACAGAGCGAGATTGGTTGTGAAAGGTTTTTTACAAAAAGCTGGCATTGATTATCAGGAAACATACGCGCCTGTAGCAAAGTTGACAACCGTCCGTATTGTTTTAGCGATAAGTGTTCAAAAGGGTTATTATTTATATCAACTGGATGTAAAAACAGCGTTTTTATATGGCACATTAAAAGAAGAAATTTATATAGAAATTCCAGAAGGACTGCAAGCATCTCAGGGTTTGGTATGCAAACTTCAAAAATCGCTTTATGGCTTAAAGCAAAGCCCTAAATGTTGGAATGAAAAATTCAATTCATTTTTGTTAAAATATGGTTTTGAGCGTTCTAAATATGATTATTGTTTATATTTTAAACTTACGGCTAATACTGTTCTTTATTTAATTTTATATGTCGATGACATTCTTATCGCTGGAAGTAACTTGGAATCAATGGAACAATTGAGAGGTGAACTTGAAAAGAAATTTAAGATGTCTGATTGTGGTGCTTTACGATGTTATCTTGGAACAAAAATTGATTACGATCAACAAAGCCGTGTTCTCAAAATGAGTCAAAGAAGTCACATTGATGAAATTTTGGAAAAATTTGGAATGACAGATTGTAATCCTGCAAAAACACCAATGGAGAAGGGGTTTCAGATGCCATTGGATGATAGAAAAGAAACTCAAAACCCGTATCGCGAATTATTGGGTAGTTTGATGTATCTGATGTTAAGTGTACGTCCAGATATCTGTTATCATGTAGGCTATATGGAAAGATTCCAACAACAACCCGGAGATTCTCATTGGCAGATATTGAAACGAATTATCAGATATCTCAAAGGTACAAAAGACTTAAGCTTTGTTTATAAGAAAACTGATTGCGCAGAGCTTATTGGATACGCAGATGCTGCCTGGGCATCTGACACACTCGACAGAAAATCGGTTAGTGGTTTTGTATTTTTCGTATATGGTTGTCCAGTATCATTGGGAAGCCGAAAGCAAGCAGTGGTTGCAACATCGTCAAGCGAAGCTGAATACATTGCTTTAAGTCAAGCTATTTCGGAAGGATTATGGATTCGAGGAGTTTTGACTGACCTACAGATTATGACAGCTCAATCACCGTTAATTATGTATGAAGACAACGCAGGATGCATTGCAATGGCTAAAAACACAGCAACTAAAAGATCGAAGCACATTGATATTAGGCATCATTTCATCCGTGACCATATTACCAAAGGAAATGTCAAATTAGAATATATCAATACGCAAAACCAACTAGCAGATATATTTACGAAGTCTTTGGATTATAGCAGATTTTTACAATTACGCACAAGTCTAAACTTATGTGATTGAGAGGGGGTGTTGTTTTAACTTGAATTTTATATACTTATAAAATTATGATCATAGCAATCGCATATAAGTGTCTCAAATATGAAAGACATTTCATAAAAATTTTCTTCACATCCATTCCAAACTTCATCTTGTTCACATTTCTGTAAAACTATATTTTAAATTAAATAAATTTAATTTCACTGCGATATTTATATCTACAAAAATCTGTAATAATCTAATCTTGGCTTGCGTCATAATGACGATTTGGCGATTTTGGCCGTTTCGTATCAAAGCGCGCCATTCATTCCTTTTTAGCGATAACTGACGCCAATTGGAAACCCCAAGGGAGTTCAAGTCATCCTCCACCTGTTTTTTCCATCTCAGTCGAGGTCTCCCCCTTCCTCTGCTGCCGAATTCGGGTGTCGATAGGAAAACTTTCTGTGCTGGTGCTTCTTTGTCCATTCGCATAACATGACCCAGCCAGCGGAGCCTTTGGGCTTTAATCCGCTGAACTATGGTGAGGTCTGCGTAAAGCTCGTACAGGTCATCGTTAAATCGTCAATTGCCTACTTAGTCCAAAGTAACACTTGTTGGCAAGGGTGATTCTCCGTTGGATTTCTAGACTGATATTATTTTCGGTGTTAATGCTGGTTCCCAAATAGACGAAGTCTCTCACCGTTTCAAACTTGTAGCTATCAACGGTGATTCGGCTGCCAAGACGCAGGTGCGCCGATTCTTTCTTTGATGACAGCACATACTTCGTCTTGTCCTCGTTCACGGCAAGACCCACTTTTTTCGCTTCCTTATCCAACCCAGAGAAAGCAGCGCTTATGGCGCGGTTGTTAAGGCCAATGATATCAATATCATCGGCATACGGCAGCACTTGCACGCTCTTGTAAAAGTTTGTGCCATTGCGGTTTAGCTCTGCTGCTTGAATTATCTTCTCCAGCATCAGGTTAAAGAAATCGCACGAAAGAGAGTCGCCCTGTCTGAAGCCTCGCTTCCTTATCCAACCCAGAGAAAGCAGCGCTTATGGCGCGGTTGTTAAGGCCAATGATATCAATATCATCGGCATACGGCACAGTGGCGTGCCTTCCATATAAGCCGAAAAGCCCGGCTTGCCTAGCTAATCCTCTATGAGCTACAATATGTTTCAAAAATGTATCGTAACAATTTCTTTAACGTTTACATTTGGTTTCACTAACTGCCAATAGCATAAACATATAAATAAAGCTCTTCCTGCCATCTGGCGGCTGATAGCAAAACAATTAACATAAAATTTGTTCAGCGCATATGATGGCATCTCTTACTTGCTTACTTAAAATAGCCTTTAACCGCCTAGGCGATGATTGCCATCTCGCTTTTACTTATTGGCTTTTACCTGGCTTTCAAATCCCTTACTAAAATGTCTTTTTGAAGCTACAGTTTTTTTGAATTTAGAAGAAATTTTGTATGCAACTACGAAGCCAGCTTCGTGCTGTTGTTACTATAAGCTTTAAAGCCAAACTGGATATGTATATACATACATATCTACAATGTTAATGTGCAAAGAGCTCTACTCAAAAATTATTGGCGCATATTTTAAAGTAGAAAAAAAGAATTCAATAGTGGTGATTGCTGTAATATTTTTTTTTTTTGCTAGGCATTATAAAATATAAAAAATATTTTTTAGGTTTCTTAGGTCCACTTGCACGACGCCGAGTTATCTTTTTAGCTCAGAGTTAATTTGACATTAACTCTGAGTTAAAAATATAAATTTTCGTTGTGCAAGTGAGCCTTGGCTTCTATATGGGAAATAGTGCAAGTAAACCTTTTCCCTTGGATTGGTAAAGCTTAAAAAATCTGCAAAACAATAACTTGCCTATTGAAGAAAGTTTTAGTTTAAGTTTTTCCCCGTGTGCAAAAGTCGATAAATATCTATCCTGAACTCTTCTTCTTCGTCTGAAATGTTCTTTGGCAGCTGTATGTGCTTTTGTTGGGGTTATAAGGACTGGGGCTTGCCTTGATTGAAACACGTAGGCACGCCACTGATACGGCAGCACTTGCACGCTCTTGTAAAAGTTTGTGCCATTGCGGTTTAGCTCTGCTGCTTGAATTATCTTCTCCAGCATCAGGTTAAAGAAATCGCACGAAAGAGAGTCGCCCTGTCTGAAGCCTCGTTTGGTTTCAAATGGCTCAGAGAAGTCTTTCCCGATTCTGACGGAGCTGTCTCAGTCTTTCACACAATACGCTAGAAAGAACCTTATATGCGATATAAAGAAGACTGATTCCGCGGTAGTTGGTGGGGTTAGCGGGATCGCCTTTCTTGTGGATTGGGCAGAGCACACTTAAATTCCATTCTGGAGGCATGCACTTATCTGACCATATTCTGCATAAGAGCTGATGCATGCTTTTTACCAGCTCTTCGCCTCCGGGTTCGAACAGCTCAACGGGTAGTCCGTCTTTCCCAGGCGATTTGTTGTTTTTGAGCCGGGATATAGCTATCCTCACTTCATCATAGTCAGGTGGTGGGACGTATTTTCCATCGTCAGGGATTGGGGTATCGGGATCGACGTCTCCCTCGCAATTTAGCAGTGAGGAGAAGTGCTCCCTCCATAATTTAAGTACATTCTGTACGTCGGTTACCAGGTCGCCATTATTGTCCTTACAGGAACTTGCCCCGGTCTTTAAACCTTCCGTCATCCGCCGGATCTTTTCATAGAATTTTCGGGCATCATTCCTGTCAGCCAGCATCTCAAGCTCCTCACACTCACTTCTTTCGGCTTCAGGTTTCTTTTTTCTGAAAAGGCGTCTCTCTTCCTTTCTCGCCTCAGTTTAGCGTTGCCATGCACTGCGGGTTGCGCCCATTCGCAACGTCTCCCTGTATGCAACGTCCTTTTTGTCCGAGGCAGTGCTACATTAATCATCGTACCAGTTGTTCTTGCGGGCTCGCTGGAACCCTATAGTGGCCTCAGCGGCGGTACGCAATGAGTGAGAGATATGCTTCCATTGCTCGGTAACATCGTTAGGTCGAGGATTTCTCGGTAACATCGTTAGGTCGAGGATTTCTCCGTAACATCGTTAGGTCAAGGATTGCTCGGCAACATCGTTAGGTCGAGGATTGCTCGGTAACATCGTTAGGTCGAGGATTGCTCTCCGATAGCAGGTGTGAGAGTAGAGTGGAGAAATTATCAGCTGTCTGTGTCGTGCGCAGCTTCTCGACATCAAACTTTCCTTCCGTTACTGTACGCAACAAGATAATGGTCCGAGTCGATATTGTGTCTGCCGTCGATCATGACATGATCAATCTGGTTTCTAGTACTTTGATCAGGGGAGAGCCATGTGGCTTGGTGTATTCGCTTATGCTGGAACCTGGTACTACTGATGACCATATTGCGAGCAGCGGTTGGGGGATGTTATATCGTGGAGACTGAATTTTCCAACTGTAGGACCAAAAACTCCTTCCTTGCCTACCTTGGCATTAAAGTCGCCGAGCGCGATTGTGATATCATGCTGGGGGCAGCGATCATAAGTCTGTTAAAGTTTATCGTAGAAGGAGTCCTTCTCTCCGTCATCCGTCTCCTCAGTCGGCGCATAGGCGCAGATAAATGTTATGTTGAAACATCTCGCCTTGATGCGTATCGCAGCGATACCTTCGTCCACAGGAGTGAACGCTAATACTTGGCGGCGAGGTCTCTTTCCCACCACGAATCCGCGCTTTGCCGCGTGTCTGGCCGCTATAGTATACGTCACAAGTACCGATGGTCGTCTTTCCTTGCCCCGTCCATCGCATTTCCTGCAGGGCGGTGATGTTGGCCTTTGCGCCTACGAGGACATCAAGCAGTCGGGCAGCGTTACCGTCCCTTGACAGGGTCCGGATATTCCCGGTACATGCTCTAATATCCAAATCATTATGTCTTATTCGTTTTGCCGGGTCGTCAACATTAAAGGGGGTTCTCATTCGAGGCTTTGATAAATTTGTTTTCATTGGAATTAAGTTTTTTACGTGGCGGGTCCCAGACCCAGCGCACAACCCGTTTCGGGGTTTTTGGAAAATATTTACACATTTATGTAGCGAGCCGCTTGCTTCAAGCCAAAGGCCGCTTGCAGCCGCTACTCATGGTGAACAGACGCTGCTCAAAAGACCTCGTTGAGCCCTTAAACCAAGTATGTCAGAGTGGCCCCACCGGGGCTCACTCTCTTTCTGCCGCGAGCCTAGGTAGCTCACGTCGCCCAGAGTATTCGAACGAGGACGCAAGAGTCAGGATTGGGCAAGGTCGCACAGCAACCACACCCCATTTTTTTTATCTGTAATAAGCGAATGAATTTCTCATGCCGCTTGAATTGGTTATCTGGCAATCAATTTGTACATAAAGCGACAGCCCATTGGGAAGCGTCAGGCGGTAGTGGTCGAGCGGTTGATGGTTCGAGTACAGCTATCGGGTAAAATTTTTTTCTTTTTTGTCATTGAAAATTGGTTTTATTTTTTTTAATCTTACTAATACATAAAAACGTAAGTTTGTGACTGACTGCGAATGTTTGTGGTTCTTTAACGTCTGAACCAATGCCCCGATCTTTACGAAATTTTGCAGACAAGGCGAATAAACTCTGCAACAGGCATCATGAAATTTCGATATATTTATCGATAACATAGTTATCGGTTAAAATGTAGTTTTACGTTAACTATGAAATATTCGCACAAATTTGGTATCAAACGACAGGGGAAGACCACAGCTTTCACTTAGACTTCCGTTCATTTCGATATATTTATCGATAACAGAATTATCGGTCAAAATGTGGTTTGGGTCAACTTTCGAATATTCGTACAAAATTGGTATCAAACGAATGGGGAAGACCACAGCTTTCATTTGGACTTTGGTTCATTTCGATATATTTATCGATAACAGAGTTATCGGTTAAAATCTAGTTTTACGTAAACTTTGAAATATTCGCCCAAAAATGGTATCAATCGAAAGGGGTAAACCACAGCTTTCATTTGTACTCTGTTTCATTTCGATATATTTATCGATACAGCGTTATCGGTCAATTTGGAATTATTGATCAACTGCTAAGGGGTAGACGGATAGTTTCATCACTGGGCTCGGTTGACTTATCGCGCTATGTCACAAGGGGAACGCCTCAGGTTGGTGTTCTCTCCCCGCTTCTATGGAACCTCACTGTCAACTCGATGCTGCGAGACACAATCTGGGGGGGCGGGGAGGTAGTGGCATATGCAGACGACTTCGCTATAGTATATAGGGGCAAATTCCCACAAACCCTGTGCGACTTGATGCAAGTAGCACTGAGAGAGGTTTCCTCATGGTGCTCGCGCTGCGGACTGAGCATCAACCCGGGAAAAGTAGAACTGGTCCTTTTCACCAACCGCTATAAGATACCACCGCTAATACTACCAAAACTGAATAACGTGCACCTAAACTAACCTGGAAGGAGAATGTTCTTCAGCGCCAGAAGAAAGCGTGTATTGCACTCTACACGTGCAAAGGAGCCATTGGAAAGAAATGGGGGCTCAGCCCCAAAATATGCAAATGTATCTACACTGCAATCATTCGACCAATCATGCTCTATGGAGTTGTGGTATGGTGGCCTGCGCTGAGCAAGGCAACAAACCTTAATCTGCTAGGTAAAGTACACAGATCTTGCATGATCTGTATAAGCGGTGCGTTAAGAACAACGCCCAATGAAGCACTCCAGGCCATTCTTGGCATTTTGCCACTCGATCTGGAAGGGCACCGGGTAGCAGCAGCATCGGCTCTGCGTCTAAGGGAAACGTCCGGCTGGGGCGCAAGCACTACTGGACACGCCTGTACTTTGGGATCCTATAGCTTTCTTCCGCTGAGCACAGATCGCACGGGCCCCTGCGCACGGGCCTGATGAAAGTTGTTGGGTTGAAAAGAGGAGTTCATTAAGGCATGGCCGTCCGTCTGTCCGTCTGTGTACACGATAAATTGAGTAAAAATTTAGATATTTGTATGAAATTTTGTATACAGGTTACTTTCTGGCCAAGGTAGGTTGCTATTGAAAATGGACGAAATCGGATAATAACTACGCCCCCTTTTTCGATATCCAAAATTTCGAAAATCACACAAATTGACATATCTCGGTAGCTGAAATGGCTAAAAAGATAAAATTTTATAGGTGAATCCCCCTGGTCATTATATCTGTGGTCATAAGCAATAACAGCCTAAGTCGACTTAAGAAATTAGAACAGTTGAAATTTTTGCTGGCGAATTTTTGTAACAAGACTGTTTTATAACTAATAATTGTTTGTAAAGAAGGTAAATATAATAATTGTTTGTAAAGAAGGTAAAAAAAGACCAATGAAAGTCTTGAAAAATGTCTCGATGTTGCTATTTCAAAATCACCAGCAAACATTTCAATTGGTCTAATTTCTTAAGTCGACTAAGGCTGTTATTGCTTATGACCACAGATATAATGATTTTTTTATAAATTTTCTAAAGTGGGCGTGGCCCCACCCACTTTTAAGGGAGGCATTTTTGAAAATTCGACTGGTCGTAACTTTTAAACTGATTAGGGTAGAACGATGAAATTTGGCACAAAGCATACTAGTATCGTTGGGAGTATACCTGATGAAATTGGAAAAAATCGCTCTCCAACCACGCTCACTTTCGATATCGAAAGCTTCGAACGTCACCTAAATTGATATCATTCGGTAACGGAAATGGCTAAAATGATATAGTTTGGTAGGATTAACCCCCTAGTCATCCTATAACGATTTTTTGATAAATTTTTAAAAGTAGGCGTGGCATCGCCCACTTTTCAGGGAGGCATATTTGAAAATTTCACGGGTCATAACTTTTAAACTGATTACGGTAGAACGATGAAATTGGTACTAGGTAAACTAGCATAATAGGGAGCATACCTGATGTAATTGGACCACGCCCACTTCCGATATGGAAAATTTCGAAAATCACATAAATTGATAAAATTCGGCAAAGTAAATAGCTAAGATAGTAAAAACTTTAGTTATTGGATCTCTTCTCATTCACTTGAGATAATTCCTCGGTTTTGTAAATCTTCTTCGGCCTTCCAGGTAAACCATTCCTTTCAAAACGTGGTCTTCCTCTTTTCCGTTTTAAATGTGCATTATCTTCTACTGATTCATGCATTTCGCTGACATTTTCATCTAACAGTTGTTCACCTCCCTGCAGCGAAACCTCAAACTAGTCAGAAAAATACTAGTATACAACTAGAATTTTCTGTCTTAATTCATACTGTCATAAATTATGCTAGTTCAAGTTGAACTAGTATGGAACTGGTATTTTACAACTAGTATGAAACTGGTATTTCCTGAATAGTAGATAACTGGTATATTCTGGTCGAAATCTGACAATTGACATCTCGTAGGACATCAACACGTAGAAAATACCAGTTACTTACTTAAAATAGCCTGTAACCGCATTTTGGCCGTCCAACATGTTACGCCAGTCGGTTCTTTGTTGAGCCAACTGCGCCAATTAGAGGCACCGCGTGCTCGCAGGGCTGCCTCTACTTGGTCCTGCCATCGAAGTGGTGGTCTCCCTCTTCCTCTACTTCCACCGGCGGGTGCCGATAAAAATACCTTCTGGGCCGGAGCGTCTTCGTTCATTCGCACCACGTATCCTAGCCAGCGGAGCCGCTGGGTTTTAATTCGCTGAACTATGTCCAAGTCTGCGTAAAGCTCATAATTATATCTTCTTCGGTACTCGCCGTCGCCAACTTTTAGGGGTCCATAAATCTTTCGAAGAATTTATCTCACGAATACTCCCAGAGCCGCCTCATCAGATGCTGTTACTGACCATGCTTCTGCACCATATAGCAGGACGGGTACGATAAGTGACTTATAGAGTTTTGTTTTTGTTCGTCGAGAGAGGATTTTACTTCTAAATTGCCTACTCAGCCCAAAGTAGCATTTGTTTGCAAGAGTTATCCTTCTATGGATTTTCAGGCTTACATTGTTGTTGGTAGTAATGCTGCTTCCCAGGTATACAAAGTCCCTTACTATCTCGAAATTATGGCTGCCAACAGTGGCGTGATTGCCAAGGCGCGAATGCGCTGACTCTTTGCTTGATGCCAGCAGGTACTTCGTTTTACCTTCGTTCACCACCAACCCCATTTTTTCCGCTTCCTTTTCTAATTTGGAGTACGCAGAAGTTACGGCGCGGTTTTTGAGGCCAATGATGTCGATGTCGTCGGCATACGCCAACAGTTGTACGCTCTTGTAATATATTGTTCCAGCGCGGTTAAGTTCTGCAGCTTGTATTATTTTCTCCAGCATCAAATTAAAGAAATCGCACGATAGGGGGTCGCCCTGCCTGAAACCTCGTTCAGTTCCGAACGGCTCGGAGAGGTCCTTCCCAATTCTGACCGAGCTGGTGGTGTTGTTCAGCGTCATTTTGCACAGCCGTATAAGTTTTGCTGGGAAACCAAAATCAGATATAGCGGCATATAGGCAACTCCTTTTCGTGCTGTCGAAGGCGGCTTTAAAATCAACAAAGAGATGGTGTGTGTCGATCCTTTTCTCACGGGTTTTTCCAAGATTTGGCGTATTGTAAAAATCTGGTCGATGGTAGATTTACCAGGTCTGAGGTCCAATCAGTCGGTTTACGTCAGGCTTCAGTCTTTCGCACAATACGCTTGATAGGACCTTATATGCGATACTCAAAAGGCTGATTCCACGATAGTTGGCGCAGTTTGCGGCATCACCCTTCTTATGGATTGGGCAGAGAACACTTACACTCAAAAGAAAATCTGTGTAAATATAACGAAAACTTGCGTACATATTACGAAATTATTCGTTGTTTTGAGCCACGAAAGATTTCGTAAATTCTACAACATTTTTTCCGTACATACTACGAAAATGTGGCATGATACAAAATTAGTACATTTTACGAATATATGCGTACTATTTCATCATCATTTATTGGCGCTTAACCGCCTAAGCGATTTTGGCCGTTTCGTATCAAAGCACGCCAGTCATTCCTTTTTAGCGATAACGGACGCCAATTGGAAACCCCAAGGGAGTTCAAGTCATCCTCCACCTGTTGTTTCCATCTCAGTCGAGGCCTCCCCCTTCCTCTGCTGCCGAATTCAGGCGACGATAGGAAAACCTTCTGTGCTGGAGCTTCTTCGTCCATTCGCATAACATGGCCCAGCCAGCGGAGTCTTTGGGCTTTAATTCGCTGGACTATGGTCAGATCTGCGTAGAGCTCGTACAGCTCATCGTAAAATTTCCTTCTATACTCGCCGTTGGCATCACGGGAAGGACCATAAATCTTCCGGAGAACTTTTCTCTCAAATACTCCAAGGGCCATCTCATCTTCTCTTGACATTGTCCATGAATCTGAGCCATACATCAGGACAGGTATGATGAGAGACTTATAGAGCGTGATCTTTGTTCTTCGAGAGAGGACTTTACTTCTCAATTGCCTACTCAGTCCAAAGTAGCACTTGTTGGCAAGAGTGATTCTCCGCTGGATTTCTAGACTGATATTGTTTTCGGTGTTGATACTGGTTCCCAAATAGACGAAGTCCCTCACAGTTTCAAATTTGTAACTATCAACAGTGACATGGCTGCCAAGGCGCAGGTGCGCCGATTCTTTCTTTGATGACAGCAAATACTTCGTCTTGTCCTCGTTCACGGCAAGACCCACGTTTTTCGCTTCCTTATCCAGTCCAGAGAAGGCAGCGCTTACGGCGCGGTTGTTAAGGCCAATGATATCAATATCATCGGCATACGCCAGCAATTGCACGCTCTTGTAAAAGATTGTACCATTGCGGTTTAGCTCTGCTGCTCGAATTATCTTCTCCAGCATCAGATTGAAGAAATCGCACGAAAGGGAGTCGCCCTGTCTGAAGCCTCGTTTGGTTTCAAATGGCTCAGAGAGGTCCTTCCCGATTCTGACGGAGCTGTTGGTATTGCTCAACGTCATTTGACAAAGCCGTATAAGCTTTGCAGGGAAGTCAAATTCAGACATGGCGGCATACAGGCAACTCCTTTTTACGCTGTAAAAGCGGCTTTAAAATCGACAAAGAGATGGTGAGTGTCGATTCTCTTATCATGGGTCTTCTCCAGGATTTGGCGTATCGTGAAAATCTGGTCGATGGTAGACTTACCAGGTCTAAAGCCACACTGATAAGGTCCAATCAGTTTGTCTACGATGGGCTTCAGCCTTTCACACAACACGCTAGAAAGAACCTTATATGCGATATTAAGAAGACTAATTCCGCGGTAGTTGGTGCGGTTAGCGGGATCGCCTTTCTTGTGGATTGGGCAAAGCACACTTAAATTCCAATCCGGAGGCATGCATTCGTCTGACCATATTCTGCATAAGAGCTGATGCATGCTTTTTACCAGCTCTTCGCCTCCGCGTTTGAACAGCTCGGCGGGTAGTCCGTCTTTTCCAGGCGCTTTGTTGTTTTTGAGCCGGGATATAGCTATCCTCACTTCATCATAGTCAGGTGGTGGGACGACTTTTCCATCGTCAGGGATTGGGGTATAGGGTTCGACGTCTCCCTCGCAATTTAGCAGTGAGGAGAAGTGCTCCCTCCATAATTTAAGTACACTTTGTACGTCGGTTACCAGGTCGCCATTATTGTCCTTACAGGAGCTTGCCCCGGTCTTAAAACCTTCCGTCATCCGCCGGATCTTTTCATAGAATTTTCGGGCATCATTCCTGCCAGCCAGCATCTCAAGCTCCTCACACTCACGCCTTTCGGCCTCACTTTTCTTTTTTCTGAAAAGGCGTCTCTCTTCCTTCTTTGCCTCACGATATTGTTGCCATACACTGCGGGTTGCGCCCGTTCGCAACGTCTCCTTGTAGGCAGCTTCCTTTTTTTTCGAGGCAGTTTTGCATTCCTCATCGTACCAGTTGTTCTTGCGGGCTCGCTGGAACCCTATAGTGGCCTCAGCGGCGGTACGCAATGAGTGAGAGATATGCTTCCATTGCTCGGTTACATCGTTAGGTCGAGGATTGCCCTCTGCTAGCAGGTGTGAGAGTCGAGTTGTGAAATTATCAGCTGTCTGTGTCATGCGCAGCTTCTCGACGTCAAACTTTCCGTCCGTTACTGTGCGCACTTTCTTCGTTGCACAGAGGCGTGTGCTATCTTGGCTGCGACAAGATAATAGTCAGAGTCAATATTGGGACCACGCAGTGTACGCACGTCCAGAACGGTGGAGCTATGTCTGCCGTCAATCAAGACATGATCAATCTGGTTTCTATTTACGAATATAAATTACGCGTACTATTTACCAAAGTAAATTAGTACATTTTAAGAATATTTATGCACTATTTACAAATGTAAATTAGTGCATTTTACGAATATTTGCGTACTATTTACAAATGTAAATTAGTACATTTTACGAATATATTTGTACTATTTACTTACGAATTTACTCGGATCTACACTAAGAGAAAAAATAAATGCAGGTTTAAAATAATTTAATATATATATTTAATTAATATATTAACGTCAATCAATTGGTGACGCTTAGAATGCATGTTTCCCATTGAGAACGATTCATTGCGATTCGAGGATTTTATTCATTGCGTCCATTGGTAGGCAAACTCGACTCTAATGCCAAGGGAAATATCCGTGTTAGCAAAAAGATTCTCAGCCATTGTTTTTGTTAAGTGCTTAAGGACTCCGATATACAATTCTTCATCTACATAAATGAATCAAATAGAAATTGAAATGAAAAATTTATGGAAAATAATGAGTAATACCTACGAAAAAAAAGTCTAGCATAAGCCCCAATTCCAGCTAACCAAAAGATTTGCCAATTCAGCCAAATCTTCGTTGCTTCCATAGCGATGGGCTCGTGCGCTTCTTCTGACACTGACTTTGCGTGTCACACACAAATTGCCCGGCACTGATCGAAACAATTTTGTTTGAATTTGCGTCGCTAACGGTTTGAGTTAAGTTCACGAAGCTATGAGTATCTGAATATGGGACTACTTCCTCGGAAACTACAACTGCGGATGATTCATCTGATTCCATGACTTCAAGTTTTACTGTCTTGCTAAAGCAATTATTTCTTAGAACTAATTACAACTATTCATTTTGAGATTATTTTTTAATTTTTAACAAAATTGTTGTTGAGCGAATCATTATTTGCCCACGAGTAGTTTTATGTGCATTTATTTTGTTGATTCATGTTGTGTACAAGGCGAAAATGCTTGGACATGCTATGGAGCGAGTCCATATTAACACTGCAAATAAAGCAATTCATTCCAAGAATGCACACAAAACTAGCAATTGCAAGATTTTAACCAAACGTTTAGCAAAACACACTTACAGCGCACTCTTTTTAGAAATTAATCTTTTTGCAACTTGTTTCTTTGAATAGAATTTCACAATAACACGCGTATGAAAAAATGGCGGCAATTTAGTATATTTTACGAAAATTTTCGTACATTGTACGAATAGTAAAAAGGACTTTGTTGAATTAGTACAATGTACGAAAGTATTTTGTACATTATACGAAATGATTCGTACAAGGTTTTTTTTCATAGTTTACTAAATTACTTCGTAAATAGTACGCACGAATTCGTAACATTCCCTACGAAAGTCATTTCGTATATTTTACGAAAGTTTCGTAAAATCTAGTGTAGCAGCAATTTAGTATATTTTACGAAAAAAATTCGTACATTATACAAAATGATTCGTACAAAGATTTGTATCATAGTTTACTACATTGCTTCGTAAACAGTACGCACGATTTCGTAAATTATACTAAAAATCATGGTATAAGTACTATAGGTAAAACCGTTCTCTCTTTTGATTTTGTTTAGACGTTTTTAAGCAATATAAAATATGTCAGTATGTAAGTCAAATAGAAAAAAAATATTCAAAAAATTTAAAATAAGAAAAATTTGAAAAACATCAAAAAATATTTTCCAATTTACACTGCACGTTTAGGTGGACACTTGGACACTATAAAATGGCAGGAAATGAGATGGTAGATTAGCCTGCTAGAGGGACACATGTGAACCGCTTTTACAGTCCTTATTTTTAACAATTCTAGCAATAGTTCTAATCGCAAATTGAAGAAAAATTAAAAGAAATTATTTTTATTTGTAATTTATTTGATTGAAAAAACCAAACAGACACGTCGTGGCAGAAAATAAATGAGTATGAGAATTGCTTAAAAATGTCATTAGTGTCATTAACGGTTTTACCTGTAGTATTTATACCATGCTAAAAATATTCCTTACGAAAGTCATTTCGTATATTTTAAGAAAGGTTTCGTAAAATCTAGTGTATTTGTCAAATTTTCATTCGTATTATGAACGAAATTTCGTACATTATACGAAAATTAAGACTACGAAATTTTTTCGTAGCTTTTTTACGAAATTTTATTTTCAGTGTAGGTTCCAAACTTCAGGCATGCATTCATCCGACCATATTCTGCACAAGAGCTGGTGCATGCACCTTACCAGCTCCTCGCCGCCGCATTTAAATAGCTCAGCGGGCAGGCCATCAGCACCCGCCGCTTTATTGTTTTTTAGCCGTGATATAGCTACTCGCACCTCGTTATAGTCGGGTTGTGGAACTTCGATTCCATCGTCTTCGATTGTGGGGTCGGGTTCGTCCTCTTCTCTGGATTGTTGCTCCGTTCCTCCGTTTAGAAGGGCAGAGAAGTGATCCCTCCATAACCCTAGTACTCTCTGAACATCTGTCACCAGGTCGCCGTTGTCATGTTTACAGGAGTTTGCCCCGGGGTTAAAACCGTCCGTCATTCGTCGAATTCTTTGATAAAATTTTCGAGCGTTGCTTCTGCTGGCTAGCATTTCAAGCTCTTCGATTTCACGCTTTTCCGCTTCCCTTTTCTTCGCCCGAAAAAGACGTCTCGCTTCCCTCTTCATCTCGCGGTAGTGTTCACACACGCTCCTCGTTGCATTCGATTTTAACGTTGCCTTATAAGACCCTCATACAGTTCCGTGTGAACGTGAGCGTGAATGAGTAGAGACTTTATATTGCGTACGCAAAGGAAAAGAATTCCAAATCAATTCTTTTGTGCGTTCACTCACATCTGTCAAATGACTTCAACTCTCCAAAAAATTAAAAAAAAATCTCTGTTTGGCGTGGTAATTGCCAAATTTCAACACTCACTTGCGAAGGGTTTGTGTCCCTTTGCGTTCGCACACAATTCACTGTGAGATAGTAAAATAAGCATTTCAAAGCATATTTAACACTTTCACTTAAGCTTAAATGCAGTAATATCAAAGATATTTTAGTTGTTTATCCACTTACGGATGATTTTTTTTGGAAAAGTGGAGTAATATCAACATATTACACAAAAGAAAATTGTTCACGCTCACCCACGTTCACGCTCAAAAATAAGTGTATATAGGGCTATAGGCGTCGTCCTTTCTTTTCATTGCGTCTTTGCACTCTCTATCATCATACCAGCTGTTTTTTCGCATTTGCCGGAATCCAATTACTTCTTCGGCTGCGGTACGAAGTGATCCGGAGATACTTATGCTCCCACTGCTCGTGCACTCCGCTGGGTTGAATTGTGCTCTCAGAGAGCAGGTGCGCGAGTCGTTCTGCGAAATAATTGGCTGTCTCTTGTGACTGCAGCTTTTCGACGTCCAGCTTTCCTTGCGTTTTTTGTGGTGCCTCTTTCGTTGTACTTAGGCGAGTACGAATCTTGGCTGCTACCAAGTAGTGATCGGAGTCGATGTTTGGACCCCGCATCGTACGTACGTCCATAACACTGGAAGCATGCCGTCCGTCTATCACAAAGTGATCGATCTGATTGCGTGTTTTCCGATCTGGCGATAGCCATGTTGCTTGTTGGATATTTTTATGCTTGAACCTGGTGCTGGCTACGACCATATTTCGTGCACCGGCGAAGTCGATCAGCCTGTATCCATTCGGCGAAGTCTCTTCATGGAGGCTGAACTTTCCGACAGTGGGGCCAAATACACCCTCTTTGCCCACCCTGGCGTTAAAGTCGCCAAGCATGACTTTGATATCATGACGGGCACAGCGCTCATAAGTTTCTTCTAATTTTGCGTAGAATGCATCTTTTTCCACGTCGTCCTTGACCTCGGTCGGTGCGTGCGCACAGATAAACGATATGGTGAAAAATCGTAGTTTTATTCGGATTGTGGCGAGGCGCTCGTTCACGGCTGTGAAAGATACTACCTGTTTCACAAGCCTCTTTCCCACCACAAAACCGACGCCGAATCTGCGCTCATTAGTGTGGCCGCTCCAGTAGACATTGCAGGTTTGCATGGTCTTATAACCTTGCCCCGTCCATCGAATTTTTTGTATATAACTAGGCGGGCATCGTCACCTTCCCTGCTAAGGGTTCGGACATTCCAAGAACATGCCCTGGTTTCCTTAATCATATTCCTATTTCGTTTGCAGTGGTCGTTATCTAAAGAGTGAGTAAAGGCTAGATTTTGCCCTAACCAGAATTTGTAATTTACCAACACTAAAAAGGTCTGAATGGTCTGAATTCTCTCATTTTTTATGGTATAAGCTGTTTATCGGACTTGGGTAGATTATTTCTATAAATTTTAGGGATTTTTATATTAAAAGATAAAAATCAACAATATATTTTTTAGGTCCTTACTTTTTGTACTAAACGAAGTGATTAGCCGTCGTCTTAAATTTTACTAAAGACAGCCACTTATCTCTATTCATGTATGTATATTAATTTGTAAAAGGGAGATTTACAACCCGAACACCAAACAGGTCTAGACAAAATTTGACCACTTTTGAAAAAAAAAAAAAAATGAAAAAATCAATATATGTACCTACATTTTTTTTAAAAATCAAATCAAAAATCAATATAAACAAGTCTAGACAAAATTTGACCACTTTTGAAAAAAAAAAAATCAATATATGTACCTACATTTTTTTCAAAAATCAAATCAAAAATCAATATAAATTGTCTTTTTAAATATTTCTACGTTATGGTTAAGGGAACAAGCTAGAAAACCCTCAAACTGTTTTTTCAAAAGGCTAGATTTTACATTTTTTTTTTTAAATCAAATCAAAAATCGATATAAAATATCTTTTTAAATATTTCTAAGTTATGGTTAAGGAAAAAAGATAGAAAAACCTTTAACTGTTTTTGCAAAGGCTAGATTTTGCACGATTTGACCACTTTTGAATAAATTTTTTTTTTTAAATCAATATATGTACCTACATTTTTTTCAAAAACCAAATCAAAAATCGTTATAAAATCTTTTTAAATATTTCGAAGTTAAGGTTAAGGAAAAAAGCTAGAAAACTCTCAAACTGTTTTTTAAAAAGGCTAGATTTTGCCCGATTTGACCACTTTTGAATACATTTTTTTAAATCAATATACCTACATTTTATTATTAGCAGAGGAGACAGCACGGCAAGGTTCGTTTTGAATGAAGAGGTGTGAAAATAAGTGTTGATATGGAGCTTCAGTGTGATTTCTCGCCAGCAGCACGTAAACTATCTATTCCTGTATTGCTAGAGAAAGTGTTGAAAAAAGAGTTTTGTAACTATACTGAGAGTGCACTATAGTCTAGGTCTCACGACCTTTACCCGTACCTGATTCCTACGGACTCTTGCTACTTCACCGATGAGTATTCTGCCTATGCTATAAGTCTGATCTTTCGTGATAGGGGTGGCTTGCTGAACCTCAATGCAAGAGCTTTTAAAAACGTAATGTCTGTAAATCAGGGCCCGGCAGATGAATTTCTACTGTGAATTGTTATTTGTTTTTTCTCCGTCGCTCACTCGCAAGCACCAAAGAACATCGTATGTTGTTGAGTCGTTGCTTGTCAGTGAGCGGCTAGGCATAACCAACGACGTCCATTGATTGGTCAGTGCGATCATAGCGCTCTCACAAGCGCACCAACAATTTCATTGGTTCTCAGATTTACGGACAATTGTCCCCATCGCTCCCATTTGTGGCAAAAAAGTTATTCGGGGACAAAATTGAGGGTTTTTTTTATATTTCTGGAATTTGACCCAGAATAACTTCGTCATGTCACTCTAATGACTTATGTCACTCTAATGACTTATGTCACTCTAATGACTTAACTAGGATGTTTGGCTACCAACTTTTTAGATCTGATAGACGTGGCCATGGTGGTGGTGTAGCAATATACGTTAAAAATACTTTATCCTGTAGACTATGTTGTGTTTCTGATGGTAGTGATGTTGAGTATGTGTTCGTGGATGTGTTTTCTGATAATAGTAAACTTTTAGTTGGCTGTGTCTATAGGCCTAATCGTAATATAAATATTGATGACTTTACGGAAAACCTTCCATCTATCCTCCAAAGCTTCAACAACATCGTTATCGCAGGGGATTTCAATTGTAACTTCCTCGTTGATACAAGTCTAAAATTGAGCTTGGAATCTGTTGGGCTATACCCTACTAACACTTGCATGCCGACTCATTTCACCAATACAAATAGTAATCTTCTGGACTTATTTTTTGTAAATGATCTTAGTAAATCTCTTTACTTTAATCAAGTCTCTGCTGCCACGTTCTCTAAGCACGACTTAATCTATTTGATTTATGATTTCAAAACCACTGAAGTGCCAGTAAATCTTTCTTATCGTGATTTCAAAAATATCGATTATTGTGCACTTCGAGCAGGTGTTGAGGCCGTAGAGTGGAGCTTGATTCGGTATCTGACTTCGACTGATGACCAAAGCAAGTTTCTCCAGGACAACATTAACTGCCTTTTCGACAATTATATGCCTACCCGAAGCAAGCTAGTTAAAAGCGTCAGACCCTGGTTTGACGCTTCCATAAAACGCCTAATTAGTACCCGTAATCTTGCCTACTTGCGGTGGAAGAGGTACAGAACTCCCGAACTTCTAATCGTATATAAATCTGCTCGTATATAAATCGGCCGTGAGAACGGCTAAAACTTCATTTTATAGATCTAAGTTCAGTTCTGCTATAACCTCTAAACAAAAATGGAATACAATAAAGGAAATCGGTATAATAGAGTCTAAAGGAAACACAACTAATCCATTGAATATTGATGAGTTGAACGAGAACTTTGCCAAATCACCAGTTACCTCGTCTAATATTAATTTGGCCAAATATAGTAATCATGCAAGGGTCAGTTACAGTCCTTTTGAATTCGTTTGTGTTGACGAGTGTGATGTTGTGCAAGCAATATTTCCATTAAGTCGAATGCTGTAGGATTCGATGGTATTAATGCGAAATTTTTGAAATCATACTTCCTATGATCTTGCCACATGTGACGTATTTGATAAACTGCATCCTCACGACTTGCATTTTTCCTAAGTGTTGGAAAGCTGCAAAAATAATACCTGTGCGTAAGAAAAACAATGATTACAGACCGATAGCTATCTTGCCATTCCTGTCAAAAGTAGTTGAGCGCATACTGCATAACCAGATGACCTGTTATGTGAAACACCATAACCTCTTGACGGAACGACAGTCTGGTTTTAAATCTAATAGTAGCTGCTCAACTGCTCTCTTGGACGTGACTGAAAGTCTTCGTGAGCATATAGATAGTGGTAACATTGCATTTCTGACTCTTCTTGATCATTCCAAGGCTTTCGACTCAGTGGATCATCGCTTACTATTATGCAAGCTGGAGAACTTATTTAATTTTTCTAGCCATGCAACTGCCTTAATTAAAACGTACCTTGATGAAAGAATCCAGGCGGTTTGCATTGAAAATAGAACATCTAGCTTCCTACCTGTCGAGACTGGTGTAACCCAGGGCTCAATTTTAGGTCCTTTATTATTCGTGTTGTATATAAATGATTTACCTAGTGTTCTTAAGTCTTGTTCGGTTCACATGTACGCTGATGATGTGCAATTATATGTTTCCTGTCGTCTTGGTAACTGTATCGTAGATTTAAACTCTGATCTTGGGCTAGTAGGTGAATGGGCTGCCTCAAATGCACTGTGTTTGAATCCAGAAAAGTCCAATTGTATTGTTCTTGCCAGGAAAAGTGTTAGTACTAGTGAGTTCCACAACGTACTTCTGGACAATTCAGTCGTTAGATATGTGGACTCAGCTAAAAACCTTGGTATTGTATTTAATAAAACTCACATGGAAGGATCATATTTTTAGAAGAGTGCGTCAAGTGTATGGAATACTTCGTACACTCTGGCTTACTCAATATTTCACCCCACTAAATATTAGGTTGCTTTTAGCTAAAACCTACTTAATACCTACTCTTCTATACGGTTGTGAAATCTTCGCAAACTGTGGTTATGTATGTATGCAAAAACTAAATGTTGTTTATAACAACATTGCCAGGTATGTGTTTGGGCTAAAACGACGTGATCATGTTTCTGTTCATGCTGAAAAAATTCTAAACATTTCTTTTGTAAACCTCTTAAAAGTTAGGACACTCTTAGCCTTACATAAAATAATTCAGACTAAGGAACCTGCATACCTATTTGATAGGCTAAGATTTCTTCAATCTTCGAGGTCTGTACGTTTGGTACATCCTAGGTATCGTATACTCACATCTGAGCGCCAGTTCTTTATATACGCGATACGGCTTTGGAACTCTCTTCCTGTTAGGCTGGGTTTTATAAGAAATGCAGAGCACTTTAGGAAAGAACTTTCAAATTTGTATAATATCTTGTAGTTAATTAGTAGAAAACGATTTATAAATAAATAAATTAATAAGTTTACATTCCTTTATCCATTAATTATTGTAATATTTTATTAACTTTTTACTATTGTTAAATCTGTAATTCTCGTCTCTATTTATTTTAAGATTTAATCATGAATATTAGAGTGGTTCAAAAAATTTTTTTTTTGGAAAATCTAAAACGCTACCCCGAAATATGGTTCCTTGTGACAAAAAAGGAGGCTGTTATTTTTTTGTTTCTTTTTTAAAGGTGCTTTAGAGGTCGCGCTACTCGTTTTTATAAAAAAAATGAGATGCTTGCAAATTTAATTTAATTTTAACATGTTTAAGTGCAGTAAAAATTTGCGTTTTTGTGTGTTGTTATTCTGTTTTCATTGACGAATAATCCTGCAATTCAATAGCCTTCTTGGATGAGAAGAAAGGGTTTAACTCCTGAAAGTATGTTTCGAAATTGAAAACGGTGCAACTAAAACGCCTACACTGACCCCATTGCGCATTGGTTTTTTGGATATATTTCGCATCTAGAAGGTTTATGACATCGCTGATTATGAATCTGATGTCAGTTTTTTTAAATTCAAAATGGCGGGTCCAATATGGCGGTGATTTTTTTGAAAACTAATTGGATTTTATTGAAACTTGGTACTCGGGGGTTTATGCGTTGTCTGATTACGAATCCGATATCGGTTTTCTTAAATTCAAAATGGTGGATCCAATATGGCGGTGCATTTTTGAAAACTAATTCGACTGTGTGAAACTCGTCACTTATGGATTTATGACATCGATTTATATGAACTAGTATCGCTTGTGATCGAAAATTCGACCAATAAAAACTTTAGAGGGTCGAGGGGTCGCTAGCTCCGTACCCCCATCCTTAAATTTCGGGGACGCCCCTGAAAATATACCGTCAGTTTTTTAATTTCCTTTCCATCGGTGCATATTTCATTTATATATATTAATATATAATATATAAGATGCCAGTTTTGCCAAACTTGCATAGGAATCCGATCTATTATATTAATAGGCTAACAAATTTTACATATAAACCATTGCCAAGCTTAAACCCATACTAAATATGCATAAATATTTATGAAATGCATATTTATTTGTTTGCATACCTCTAAGGCAGTGCACAATTATCTAATATATAACCAATACTGCTTCATTTATCTGTAATAAGCGAATGAAAATTTTTCATGCAACTTAAATTGGTTATCTGACAATCAATTTGTAAATAAAGCGATAGCCCAGTGGGAAGCGTTAGTGGGTAGTGGTCGAGCGGTTGATGGTTCGAGTACAGTTAGTTACACAGCTATAGGCCAAAATTTTTTTTCTTTTTTGTCATTGAAAATTGTTTATATTTTTTATATATTTTTATATTTCTAATCTTGACTTTTTAATATTTTTATAAACAATATTTTTATGTTTGTGATCTCTATTTTCGAGAAGAAAAAAATTTGGTGCGAATATTTTTAGTTTACGGAAAGCCATGTGAAATAATAATTTTATATCATAAATATACATACATACCACCCATTATAGAAATGCTATAACCGCTTATACAATTTCTTTTTGTTTTTTTTTTTTGGTAATTATTTCAAAAAATTACCATTAATATAAGTCTGACTGCTCAAATTTTTGAAGATGAAAGCTGCAATTTGCGATTTTTTTTTCAAATTCTATCGATTGAGATAGAGTTGCTGACAAATTCCTTATTTAAAGTATAAAAATCGACAAAATATTTTATGGATACTACGTTATTTTGAACTAAACCAAGTGATAAGCGGAAATCTTAAATTTTACTGAAGACAACAAATAATTTCTTTTCAAATGTATATATGTATTAACTTTTAAAAGGGCAGATTTGCAACCCGAGCCCCAAACAAGGCTAGACCAAATTGAATAGAATTTTTTTAAAAATCAATATACATTTTTTTTTCTTTAAATCAAAAGAAAAATCCATATAAAGTGTCTTTTAAATATTGCTAAGTTATGGTTAAAGAAAAAAGCTAGAAAACCCTCACACTTTTTTTGACCTAACCAGAATTTGTAATTTACCCCCACTAAAAAGTTTTAAAACCACGCCATGTATAATACATTTTTTTTAAATACAACCCATACTTCTCTATTTTCGTTCTCTCGCTCATTAATACTCTTTAATATTACACGAACTCATATTTCCAAATTTCCACCCCTTCAAAATAAACGTCAAACCAATTTCATACTCATATCTATTTATATACACATATACATATATGCGTAAACACTCCAATTCTCTCGCTCATTGAGTTGAAACAGTAGATTCGGCGTTGAACTCATATGTATATTGAAATGTTACACTCCAAATAGATGGCGTCGGCGCGAATAGCCAATTTGTTTCCGCATGAGAGTTGCCCCAATATGTGTTGTTATGTACCAAAGGATTAAAAAAAAGTAAAAATTTGTTTTTCTCATATCTCCCACGCTTTATTATAAACGAAAATAGTTTAAAAATAAAATTTTTAGGAAAGAAGCAATCAAAGTTTTAACTTTCTGTATTGAAATTCATCAAGAAAAAAAAAAAAGAATGAGATTGAAATAGATACACCCATTGCCGTCAATTCTATATAATATGAAAATTTGCTTTTTTAAAAAAATAAAAATCAAACATCTTTTTCGTAGAATTCTATAATAAAAATGAGATAACTATCGTCGCCTTATACTCCAAAGTTTAAATAAACAAATGAAAAACTAAAAATGTTATATTGTTGTGCCATAAAATCATGAAAAAATTAAATATTCAATTACATATACTTATAATAAAATGTAATTTAACTATACAATTTTTTGGGAAAACGTTATCAAAATTATATTTATCCATAAAGCTCTAATATGTATGTATATATGTATATCTAAATAGAGATTCAAAAGCCCAATAAAGCTTCACTTAATTGTAGAATTCCATATTAAAAAAATTTATTCAAGGAATTGATTATGGACAAGACACCAAGGGCATGAGAAGTTGCAGGCTGAATTGGATATCTTGAAACCGCTAGAACTGCTCGGAAAAATTCCGATGTAATAGATTTGTTTAAAATGAAATTCTACAAAGTTTTATGTTCTCATAACACCATTATTAAAATGTGAAATAGGGCAACCATGGTCAAACTTTTAATTTGAAAAAAATATGTCGCAATCAAAGTTGGCTTGCGTACCACCAAACAAAAAAAATGTTTCAAAAAAATATAAAATAATAATTCAATATGGCTACTGTTGTTGGAGTACCACGCTTATTTTGAGAAATTTGTATATGTGTGTAAAATACCAGCAATGGAAATATTTTGATTCTCTCGCTCTTTGAGAGTTAGAGTAATAGCGTCAAACTCATATTTCGAAGTTGGCTGAACTTCAAAGGAAACCACTCTTTATCTTCATTCTCTCCCTCATTAAACACGTCCTATTATGAGAGAGAAATTATTTTCATTCCCTCGCTCATTGAGTACTTTGGTCCATTATTTATATTAATAGTCTAACTTTGTTGTTGGTATATTGTTAATTCTTAAACTGCTTTGTGCATAAGGTAATGGCGCGGCGGTGAGCGTATAGAATACGGTGTGCACAGTTGCAAGACCCGGTTGCGGAATATTCCTTTTTTTTCTTAAATTATGTTTTTTTTTTATATTAAAAAACCTTTAATCTTAACTATTACAATTTACTTAATTTTCAACCTAATATTTTTTTGTTCTTCCCCTGCTCAAAACGATCGCATAAATTAGTGGCTATTTGTTAAGCACAATGTCATCATCCGATTATTCAAGTGCAACATAAAATCTCGAATATTTGCATGGCATTTGCCATAAATAATTTTGGAAAGGGCTGCTGTAATTTAATATTTTTATCATATAATAACAGCCGCTATTTTTTAAATTCTTTGATGGCCTCATTTTGCCTATAGATGAGTTTTTAATGTATACATTTAAGTTGGTCGAGGTTCGGCCACGGGTCCTAAAGGCAGCTATTGACAAAAAGTTGATCAGATGTTTGAATAAGTTCAACTATTTTAAATTGGTCGAATTTCGACCACGGGATATACTAGTGTCAATAAATACGCCACATGAAAACCTTTAGGAAACTCCTGTGAGCGAACCGTTTGACATATTGGAATGAAATATGCAACGATGGAAAGAAAATTGAAAAAACTGAGGTATAGGCGGTATATTTTCAGGGGCGTCTCCGAAATTTAAGGATGGGGGTAAGGGGGTAGCGACCCCTCGACCCTCTAAAGTTTTATTTGGTCGAATTTTCGATCACAAGCGATACTAGTTCATATAAATCGATGTCATATATCCATCAGTGACGAGTTTCACACAGTCGAATTAGTTTTCAAAAATGCACCGCCATATTGGATACACCATTTTGAATTTAAAAAAACCGATATCGGATTCGTAATCAGACAACGCATAAACCCCCGAGTACCAAGTTTCAATAAAATCCAATTAGTTTTCAAAAAAATCACCGCCATATTGGACCCGCCATTTTGAATTTAAAAAAACTGACATCGGATTCATAATCAGCGATGTCATAAACCTTCTAGATGCGAAATATATCCAAAAAACCAATGCGAAATGAGATCAGTGTAGGCGTTTTAGTTGCACCGTTTTCTATTTCGAAACATATTTTCAGGAGTTAAACCTTTTCTACTCATCCAAGAAGGCTATTGAATTGCAGTAATATTCGCCAATGAAAACAGAATAACAACACACAAAAACCCAAATTTGTACTGCACTTAAACATATTAAAATGAAATTAAAATTGCAAGTATCTCATTTTTTTTATAAAAACGAGTAGCGCGACCTCTAAACCACCTTTAAAAAAAAAGAAAAAAATAGCAGCCTCTTTTTTTGTCATAAGGAACAATAATTGGGGGTAGCGTTTTAGAATTTCCAAAAAGTCCACATTTGTGAACCACTCTAATGAATATACTTATATTGTGACTAGCACTAAATATAATTTTCAAATTTGCTGTGCTAGGATGAATATCTAATAATAAATTCAAATTCAAATTCAAATTTATTTTGAAAAAAGTTTCAAAAATTAAAAGAAAATTTATTTTGAAAAAAAAAAAATGCCATTTTCCCCCATACAAAATGAATGGGAAAGGGCGAACAAAAATAGCCACCCATAAGGGTTAAGTTAGAGCGCTAATTTTTTGCAAGGCTTATTTTCTCATCAATACCTAACTTTTTAGGGGTAAGACCAAGGCTACGTTTTTTTTTGAATCACCCTAATGTACAATGTACATAAGTTGCTCATATCCTAACTTTTAGTTGAAAACTAAACTTTATTGTTATTTACGTTTACGTTTTATTGCTTATTTAAAAATACATTAGGGGAGTTCGCTGAAAGGTGCCCGGTAAAAATAAAAGTGTGTAAAAAATGGGTCTGTTTGGTATGATTGTTTTTAAATTTAAGTGACTGAGGGTAAACGATAAACTTTTGAATATCTACAATTCCCAAAAATTACTTCAATTATATTAAAATACCCTGGTAGACAGTGCACTGATAAAAATAATTGTCCTAAAATTGAGTAAATGTACTACTTGGCTTAAAAAAAAATATTTTTTCTATTTTTAAGGAAAAAACGCAAATTTTAAGGATAAATCTACTTAATTTAAAAGAACATTTCTACTTGCCATGAGTAAATCAATATACTCATTACAGTATTAAAGACATTTTTATTAGTTTCAATCAATTTACAAGTTTATTAAGTATAAAACTGTCCTTAAGTTCAAAATAAGTATATATTTACTTATGCTGAATACATTTTTTGCAGTGATATCAAGGCAGTGTTTAACTTAATTTAAAACCATATTTACTTATTTTCGCTGTCGCCGCCAAAAGTGTTTTGCCCGCGTAATTTTCAAGGATTTTTATTACATATTAAGTATAAAACTAAAAATTCAAAATAAGTCAATATTTCCTTATGTGGGGAGGAAACGTGAGTAAGAGTGGTGTAATTGCATAAACAGAACAAAGGTGTAATTATTTTTTAAGTTTAAGCTTACTTAACTACCATTTAAGAACAAGTCCTACTTAAAAGTAAATTTAAGTATAACAACTTCTTTCTTTTAAGGCAGTGAGGCCTTGGTGCAATATTGTTCCCATCATTTACTTGAATTTGTATGGAGGTTTCCTAACTTTTAGGAAATAATTTTATCAGTGTGCATGACACTCAGCCAGCTTTGTAATGTCGACTTAAAGAACGTGATGAGAAATTCGTGATCAGCTGTTTTATTTTTACTTCCTAATATTTTTTCGATTAGTGAAAGGTTTTTTTAAGTGTACATAGCTGTAAATCTGTAAGACAAACTTGAGGGGTAAAAGGAATTATGCCCCTAATTTTTTTTAAATTCCCCGTTTTTAGCTAATGCTCGAATGCTCAGATTCTTAGCTGAACATATCAGCATCTCTGCAGGACAGTTATATCCCAAGAAAGTCAATTTTCTGTAAACATTTAACAAGTACTTGTCATTGGAAGTCTAATAGTTCTGAAGTTTGCATGGTTCTTGCTGGGCCCACTTGGAGATTTTGGATGAGGTGAAAAGTATATACCCCGTTGTCAGTTTCATCCCGTAATTCAAAAGAGTCAGTCAATTACAGTGGCGTCTTACAGATCTTTGATACCTCTCAGCATTTTTCCTTTTAAACTAATCGACACTCTTATGAACACTTTAACATTTCTACATTTAGCTTCAACTTTGTTCGGCTTACAATTAGTTTTCATTTTATTTTATTATAGCGATCACTGCGACTATTATCTCAGCTTAACTTTGGAAGATCATTAAGTTCGTCGTCTGAGAATGGTGCATTATTTACGGGAAATGAGTCCCACATTGAGCTAGAAAGTAAGCAAAGTAACGGGCCGAAAGCAATAACAAAGGCGAGCTTTAAGGAAACACGCGCGACGAATGGCGAATCACAACAAACGGAAGAGTACAATAATATGATTAACAACAATAAAAATAGCGAGGGAAATGACAATGATGTTTCAAAGTCTAAAAAAATAAAAGAACACAATCCACAAATGCATTTCCAGCTCACCAGTTCACAATCAAATGCAACGACACGAGCAACAAAAACTGAAATCACAGGGGCTACGGATGCAAGCAAAACAGAAAGATTAAAACCAATATCACACAACGGAGAGGGGGTCAGCCAACCTGTTTCCTGCATTGACAACAATAAAACCTCCCTTCCCGCCTCAAATTTACGCACCACTATCATAAACAATCATAGCAACAATAATATTAAACGAAACGATCATATTGTACCAAACAAAAGACCATTGAGCAGCGAAGCGTACCCGTACAATGAAGCTCTAACGAGCACTGCCACAATGAGCCCATTGAGAAACTTGTTTGATGCATCTTGGAGCGACAAAGCGACATCAACTGAGAGCGGATATGATTTACGCTGGGAAAACGTGTACAATGAGTACCACACTCAGCCCACTGTGGTGGATGCAGTAGCAATCATTCAGTCTTCGACGTGCTCACTAAGCGGACGTGTTAGCGCGCATAGATCTCGTTCCTCATTCGTTACGTTACAATCGTATTCACATTTGTGGAAAAAAACTTTGAGAGGTGCGCGAACAAAAGTCAAACGAACAAAACGGTCAAGTGTCGGCAGCGCACCGTTCCCCCACACCGTTGCGCCATTAGATACGCTAACACCTAACAAATGTCTCGCGGAACTCGAGCGTTTGTATGCTGAATTTTGGGCAAGTGAAAGTGCACTGGGAACAGCGCGTACCAATAATAATGGGAGTAGCACTAATGAATCAAGTATTCCACCGTGTTTAAGTCCTAGTCACAGTGATAGTAGTTACGCTAGTGACTCCAATTGTGATTATGGCTGTGAACTATTGACAGCCAACAGTAATGATTTTGCCAATATAAATGAATCGACAAACAAGATGCGTCTCGATATACCCGCTGAAATAAATAGGACATTTTGCTTGTCAGCAGGCAAGCAGCAATCTCCACAAATGCATAATTTAAAAGTATTGCCCACCAACAGCACAAGTAGCGTTTTTCTAACCAGCTCCGATTGTACGGCCATACGTTGCCTGACCAGTGATGATAATCGGCCGAAAGGTAACATCGTTAGCGACGACGATCGCTGCAGCAATTTGTTGCACGAAACCAAAAATAATTACGGTGATTGCGCTAATATTGCGGACAATCATAAAATCAACAACAACAATGAAGAAGATCATGATGTTGGTATCGTGCAGAATGATGAGTGTATGGTAAGCAATAATAATGAAACGATCGCAATGATAGAGACTCCATCGGCCATCAAACGTCAAAAGTCGAATGTAACCATACAAGTAAATTCGGGTAATAGTGATCAAAATAATAATAATAGTAATAATTGTGTTAATAACAAAAACAATGCTGAGCTCAGTGAAGATAAAGATTGTGTTGGCGTTGAAGGTGATTTAGTGATATTAAATATTGGCCAACATCAAAGAAATAATATTTTTGAAAGTAATGGAGTCTGCGTAGTCAATTGTAATTATTCTAGTGTTTATACAATTAATAATGACAACAACAACAGTATTTGTGAATTAAGTCCAACTTATTCAAATACAGCAACAACAACACCAGTGCGCTGTGTCAATGTGAATAAAAGTGTCAATCAAGTGAGTCCAGTACCTAATGTATTTTGTAACGGTAAAACAAGTGTTAGCAGTGATATAATTGCCGGTGTACATGCTGCCAAAAATGGTTCTAACGGCAATGCGATAAGCAATGTGCGTGTTACAGATAGGGTCAATATAATAAGTGTAAGTGGTGATCCGCAGGCTACACAAGCACTGGCATTCGTCAACACTTCCGCGCGTGCTTCTCAAACAAAATCGATGTCGACAACGGCAATATCATCGGAAACGTCTCGTACTTTTGCCTCAGCAGAATGTCAAACCGACGAAATTTTATCTGTACCGTTGCGAAGTGAACGGACTCCGATCTCACCTATTTCTCAACGTGCTCAAAGGCGACGCGATAGACGTGGGCGACGGCAACTTCAACAACAATTATCAACTTCCTATCCCCATCCACATCACCTGCATATGCCCTCACCTTTACGTCACTCAGTGCATTCGGGATCAGTGCCATTTACAAGCATGGGTGCTTTGAATATGCAGCCGAATGCGTATCATATGGCGAGATCTGCCGCGACTACAATGCCAGCTGCCATGTCGGCTTTATTGCGTCCAATGCTCCCAGATCTATTGCATAGAAATTTTCCACCACCTTACACTGCATTGCCATTAAGCGGTTGTGGAGCAGGGACGGTAACATTGTCAGCATCGACCACAATGGTAGGATCTATACCGCCCTCAGGTGCAACCATTCTTACCCCAATGATATCAACTGTTCCTATGCCAGCCGGTGCTCCGCCAGTGCTCACTGATGGGCCATTTACTTTGCCACTGCCAATAATAAGAAGGTTAGTTAAAAAATATATTATCAATTTGAAGTTGCTCTAAACAAAATATGTATTATGTACTTAGGCATTCATTCCATTTCCTACCAACCAGGGCTAGTATTTGAATCTGAAAATGCTGTACCATTCGACTTTGTAGCCAGAGTTGACGTTTTGGTTACTTTTAACCAAATTTGGTTAGCTCTGTTCTATTTGGTTACGTGGTATTTTGTATCTACCCAGCAAACCAGCTTCGGAGCGCTCTTATATCTGAGCTCTAATATGAGCCTTTTTATGAGTTTTTTCAGAACATGCCCATAATTATGATCGTTATGTGAGCTTTTATGAGCGTGTACATAAATGAAGACATGCATGGATGAAGGGGGTATCTCGCATTTTGAGTGAAACGAGAAAATCGACTTTAAAATTTTGCTTAAACATTTGAGGTTTTTTCGAATCTTTATGGAAAACTGACAAAAAAATTATGCAAAGCCATAAAAGACATTGCATAATATGCAATAAAAAGCATAAGTTTATATTTAGTGTTTTATATGAAAAAATAGAAACATACCCCCTTCTTCCACAAATAATATTGAAAGTTGTGTACATACCCCCTTCATCCATGAATTATCTTCTACAATTTTGACGATAGGCAGATTCTGATAAGACAGAAATATAGATCTGCATAAACACTATTCAGCAATGCCAAAAACAGAAATTGAGTGAGAATGCGACATACCTCCTTCATCCATGCATGTCTTCAAATATGATTGTTTTATGAGTTTTTCTGAGTGTGTCCCTATAAATACCTTTTGCTTTCATTATATGGATTCAAGTACGTTATGATTTTTCTTTTTGAAATAAGTTTTTGTAAGAAAATAAATAATGAACAATATTTGAATGTTAGATATGCAATGAATGTTTACTTATTTGTTTCTACGTATTTAAAAGGAAAATTTAAAGTGCAAGGGATAGGAAAAGGGAATGGGAGAAGTCATGAGAAAGGAAAAATTAAAATTGGAAAGAAATTAATAAAAATTAAGAAGAAAAGGAAGCTCTTAATTCGTACAAAAAATCATTCGAAAAAGACTCTTTCATGCGCTCTTTTCAGACCTCATAAAAACATCCGAAAAAGAATCTTTTATGCATAAGACTGAGAGCTCATTTATGAATGACCAGTTTCATAGGAAAAGCCACTCAAATACGAGCATTTTATGACTGTTTATGATTGTTTTATGAACTCATTATGAATGTGAGCGCTCAGAGGAAAGAGTCCCATATGCGCTCATTTAGAGCTCTTATGGTTTGCTGGGTATATTGTTTACTTTTACAATGCCCCAGTTTCGTGCTTAAATAGTCACAATAATGTATGGCTTGAAATAAAATTTATTTTCTGTTTTTATCCTATGTCATTAAAATCGTAAACAATCTCAACAAAGAATTTCAGTCTGAGCAAGTTATTTTAAACTGACACTAAGCAATTTTATGAAAAATTAATTAAAAATTAATACATACATACATTAAAAATTTGGATTCCTTAGATACACTCGATTTACATCTTTCTCACAATTATTTTCTCATATCACATCGGGTTTCAACCACCGATAAAAAAGATATAAAAATTAACGTCAGGCGTTATAACGTGGAACTGTTAAGTCAAATGCAACAGAGATACGACTCTAACGGGTCGATTCTAAGCGTAACCGGACATTTTGTACCTAGAAGATTATCTAACCGAATATCGTAACCGTCGGTAATGTCGTTCATGTAACCGCGATTCTATCGTGCATGGAAACGCTGTCAAAAACAAGTAAGGAAGTCTAAGTTCGGGTGAAACCGAACATTACATACCCAGCTGTGCACATAAAGTGGGCGTGATCGTTCACCGATTTTTCTTATTTTCTGTGGTAGTACTCTACATAAACATAACATGCCTGGTACCTAGTTTCGTAAATCTATCTCACACCGTTCTGAAGTTGTTAGCAGTCGAATTTAAAAATTGCTTGACTCATAAGTGGGCGGTGCCACGCCCACTTTCCAAAATTTTGAAAAAATTATGTAAAGAATATGAAAGTTGATGTATGTACCAAATTATATTATTATAGCGAAATCAGTTAATTAGATATGGACTTTTCAATATTTCCACCTCCTTTCAATATAACTTTTATGAAAAAGTAGGCGTGGTCGCGAAGCGATTTCGTTTATTTTCTATAGCTGAATTTACCACAACAATAGTATGTCCTCTACTAAATTTCGTTATACTAGCATAAGCTGTTCTGAAGTTATTAAGAGTCAAAATTTTAAAATTTCTTCAAATATACGTGGGCGGTACCACGCCCCCTTTTCAAAAATTTTTATAAAATCGGCCTTAGAACATCTAAATCAATACATATTGCAAATTTTATCATTGTAGCTGCTTCTTATATTGAATTAACCCATTTTATACGTTTTTCGAAATTTTCGATATCGAAAAAGGGGCGTGGTTATGGTCCGATTTTACCCATTTTCAATAGCAATCTATTCTGAACCCAAATAAGTACGCATGCCAAATTTGGTGAAGATATCTCATTATTTGCTCAAGTTATCGTGTTAACGGACAGACGGACGGACGGACGGACGGACGGACGGACATGGCTCAATCAAATTTTTTTTCGATCCTGATCATATTGATATATGGAAGTCTATATCTATCTCGATTCCTTTATACCTGTACAACCAACCGTTATCCTAACAAAGTTATAATACCCTGTGTACAAGTACAGCTGGGTATAATTATAAATACGCAAAAGTGAATAAAATGAAAATGCAAACGAAATTTCGTGCAAACAAGTGCTAATATTGTTTATTATTTGTCGGTAACTAGTATGAGTAAATGAAAGCTGATTTAAGAATATTTCGCTATTTGTGTTGAATTTATTATCATTATTACCACATAGTTCAGCTGCGGCGTAAAGAAGGTTTTCCGCCTTAGCTTCAATTAAAACGAAGCTAAGAAGCAATCTGGATTTTAAAACTAAACAACATAATGTTATCAAAGGAGTTGAGTGCAGATGGAAATAAACCCAGCTACGTATGGTCGGCTAAAGATTTTTTTTAAGTTAAAGACTAAAAAATTAACTTTTGATCTCATCGCATGTATAAAAAACTATCTAACAATTTATACACACTAATAATAACTATTTTTGTTATACATAATCTTGAAAATTATAATTTTCTATGTACTAAAAGAAATGGCCAATGCTGCCGTCGAAAATATTAGTTTTGCCATTTTGGTTACGTATTTCTACTTTTGGTTACTTTTATTTTTTAATTTGGTTACTAACGCCTTACAGCTAGTGGCAACCCTGTTTATGGTTTCAATTTTTGAACTAGAAAAACTTTAAGTGGCCAAACCTATTTTTGTTAGGCAATTCAATTATGTTTATAGGCTAAATTTTTTGAAAAAAGGTTTCTAAGATATGATATCATTTATTTCCGACTTGATCGCTGTTTACATAAATGAATGTCTGGCACAATTTAAAAGGAGTTCAGAACTTTCCCAGACATCAAAACCAGTGTACGAAAATAAACTTTATTGTACGGTACTATTTCGTTTTGTTTATTACTTTCATAGTTCAGTACAAAACAAAATCCAAAAGCTGAGTTCACTTTGAAAACTGTAAAATACATTTTTTGAAATTTACATCCAAAATAAAAAACAAAATAAAAAAAATATTTTGTTCTCTATGAACATACATTCAAACACTTATATTTTTCTTCAATCAATTGAAACGTTTGTGTTTAAAAATTTTTTTTTGTTGGTATTGTCACAAACAAAAAGCAAACGTTTCCAAAAAGTAATAAACTGTACAAAACTTAAATGACATGCTACTCGATGAGGAAATGAAAAGTATTTTGTACAGTTTATTTTCGTGCCCTGATCAAAACTTTATTTATCTAGAAGTTCCACTTTAAAACTTTAAAACTATATATATCATATTGCAATAATTTTCCGATGACTAGTTGGCGTGAGGTGGGTTATGATCGATCTTCAATTATTTATTATGTTAAATTTGTATGCCAAACCATATCTGGGTATTTTTTAAAAGGTGGTCGCCTCTTAGCAGTGATCGGCAACGAAGTGCACGGAGAAAAATATTTTTCTCAAACCAAGAAAATTTTTTCTCAATCTGAAATTAGTAAAAAATTTGTGAAATTTTTAAAATATGTGAATTTTCACTGAAATAAAAAAAGTTTACTTTAAACAAGCAAGCTATTTCTTATTAAAAAACCAAAACAAAACCTATGAAGAAAAATTGTTCAACAAAAATTAAAAAAAAAAAAAATATTTCTTCAAAGCAGCATTAGCTCTGATAATTTGGTTTTTTTTTTTTTTTGCATTACATACTCCGGTAACCAATTCGCCAAAAATTTATGGAAATAGAAAGTTTATGTTTGCAATCATAAATCTTGGTTTCTTCCCAAGCAAAATAAACACATGCAGGAAGTAAAGGTAAGGTACATTTGAAATAACAATTTGAATAGAATAAAAAAAATCGTTGGTTGGGATTCGGAACGGGACTCCCAGGTCAACCCCCACAAGTATAATAATTTTGCTTCCATAAAGCACGCAAGAAGAAAATTACTTAATTTAAGAAAATATTTTCTATTTTATTTAAATCTAAATTTTCTTAATTAAAAGAAAATATTTTTCAAGTTCAAAAACATTCCTCGATTTTCTTGTATGTGTGTTGATTTTAGTAAAAATTACCTCCGTGTGTATTTCTGCCATGAATCTTCGCAGATGACGTTCGTAGTCTGAAATAAAAATGTAGGTCCAGCCGATTTACAAGCAGCAAAATTAAAATGAAAAAAAGTTCGGCCTTAATCTGGGGTTTCAACTTACGTAAGCATTACCATGAACTAGTTTTTAAACGTGAAAGTGGTCGCCGTTCAACGGTGTTCGCCAATTCCTGTCCTGCCAAATCAATTTCCTTCTGCTCAAACCTACCTCTAAGTCAACATCAAACTTCTTATATGTATCACCATCTTGTTGAAAAAGATGGGAAAATAATTCCGGCCTGAAATTTGTCAGAGTTAAGTCAAGCAAATGATTACATTATTCTTTCTTAAAGTGTTTTATTTCTTTACATTTTTATAGAATACTAGCTGACCCGGCAGACGTTGTCCTGCCACAAATTTATTTCCCTGTCTGTTTCTCTAACCCGATCCCTATATCTATTTTAAACCATATCCCTATCTCCTTCATATAGGAGAAACCTCGCCCCTTCTTCCTTATCCCCAGTTTTTTTTGGAGGTGTCCGGGATTGATCTTATATAACTCCTCACAAAATTTCAGTGGTCTAACCTAAATACTTCTAGAGATATGGACTATGAAGTATTTTATTCGTATGGGAGGTGCCACGCCCCCTTTATCGTTAACTCGAGTTTTTTGGGAGGTATTAGGGATCGATCACATATGTATAAACCCTCACCAAATTTCAGTGGTCTAACATAAATACTTGCAGAGATATGGGCTATGAAATGTTTCCTTCATATAGGAGAAACCTCGCCCCTTCTTCCTTATCCCCAGTTTTTTTTGGAGGTGTCCGGGATTGATCTTATATAACTCCTCACAAAATTTCAGTGGTCTAACCTAAATACTTCTAGAGATATGGACTATGAAGTATTTTATTCGTATGGGAGGTGCCACGCCCCCTTTATCGTTAACTCGAGTTTTTTGGGAGGTATTAGGGATCGATCACATATGTATAAACCCTCACCAAATTTCAGTGGTCTAACATAAATACTTGCAGAGATATGGGCTATGAAATGTTTCCTTCATATAGGAGAAACCACGCCCCCTTTTTCCTTATCCCCAGTTTTTTTTGGAGGTGTCCGGGATTGATCTTATATAACTCCTCACAAAATTTCAGTGGTCTAACATAAATACTTGCAGAGATATGGACTATGAAGTATTTCATTCGTATGGGAGGTGCCACGCCCCCTTTTTCGTTACCCTAGTTTTTTTGGAGGTGGTAGGGATCGATCTCATATAACCCCTTACCAAATTTCAGTGGTCTAACATGAATACTTCCAGAGATATCGACTATGAAATATTTCATTTGTATGGGAGGTGCCACGCCCCCGTTTTCGTTATCCCCAGCTTTTTTGGAGGTGGTAGGGGTCGATCTCATATAATCCCTTACCAAATTTCAGTGGTCTAACATGAATACTTCCAGAGATATCGACTATGAAGTATTTCATTCGTATGGGAGGTGCCCTTTTTGGTTAACCCCCAGTTTTATGGGTGAGAATGGTGTTGTTATCCTATAGGTCTGTACCGATTTCCTGGTCCCTACCTTAAACCCATTTAGAGATATTCACCTTGAAGAAAAATGTTTGTATAATATTTTGTTCTGATTTTATAACATGACCTGCGCGTTTTATGGGTGAGAATGGTGTTGTTATCCTATAGGTCTGTACCGATTTCCAGGTCCCTACCTTAAACCCATTTAGAGATATTCACCTTGAAGAAAAATGTTTGTATAATATTTTGTTCTGATTTTATAACATGACCTGCGCGTGGTAATAACAAACAAACCCCCTAAAGGAAGTATATGATTTGGTTCAGCCGTTTTCGAGTTTTAGCGTAACGACTGAACACCATTTCATTTTTATATACCACGCCCCCTTTTTCGATAACCCCAAGTTTTATGGGTGAGAATGGTGTTGTTATCCTATAGCTCTATACCAATTTTCATGTTCCTACCTTAAACACTTTTGAAGGTATTCACCTTGAAAAATTCAGTTTGTATGGGAGGTGCCACGCCCCCTTTTCCGATTACCCCTTCTTTTATGTGTAAGAAGGCTTTTGATTGAAGAAGGCTTTCTATACCAATTTTCAGGTCCCTACCTTGAACCCTTTCACAGATATTCTGCTGAAAAATTTAGTTTGTATGGGAGGTTCCACGCCCCCTTATTGGATAACCCCAAGTTTTATGGGTCAGAATGGTGTTGTTATCCTATAGCTCTATACCAATTTTCATGTTCCTACCTTAAACACTTTTGAAGATATTCAACTTGAAAAATTCAGTTTGTATGTGAGGTGCCACGCCCCCTTAATATTTTGTTCTGATTTTAAGACATGACCTGCGCGTGGTAATAACAAACAAATCCCCCAAAGGAAGTATTTCATTTGGTTCAGCCGTTTTCGAGTTTTAGCGTTACAATTATACACCATTTCATTTTTATATACATATATAGATATAGATATAGATATAGATATATAGATATAGATTTCAAAATTCAAAATACGAAAATAGTTTTGAGTAATAAGCGGCGCATATCCGTAATCTCGTTTTTACCGCGCTTTTATTAGGTTCACTTGTACTTATGTTTCCTTGCTTGTTTGTTAGTTTGTTTGTTTGCTTGCTTGCTTGTATGTATGTGACTCTCGTTCGGTCTAAGCTCCAGTGGCCCAAAACCCGTAAAATGTCACTAAAATATGGGTATCAAACGAAAGGGGAAGGCCCCAGGTTTCATTTGGACATCGATATATTTCGATAAATTTATCGATAACTGAGTTATCGGTCAAAATGTGGTTGCCCGAAAACGTTAAAATTTCCCTACAATATGGGCATCAAACGAAGGGTAAAGGCCCCAGGTTTCATTTGGACATCGTCATATTTCGATAAATTTATCGATAACTGAGTTATCGGTCAAAATGTGGTCGCCCGAAAACCTTAAAATTTCCCTACAATATGGGTGTCAAACGAAAGGGGAAGGCCCCAGGTCTCGTTTGGACATCGACATATTTCGATAAATTTCTCGATAACTGAGGTATCGGTCAAAATGTGATTGCCCAAAAACCTTAACATTTCCCTACAATATGGGTACCAAGCGAAGGCCCCAGGTTTCATTTGGACATCGACATTTTTAGATAAAGTTATCGATAACTGAGTTATCGGTGAAAATGTGGTTGCCCGAAAACCTTAAAATTTCCCTACAATATGGGTATCAAACGAAAGGGGAAGGCCCCAGGTTTCACTTGGACATCGACATATTTCGATAAATTTATCGATAACTGAGTTATTGTCAAAATGTGAGGCCAAATACCTTAAAATTTCCTAACATGGGTATCAAACGAAAGTGGAAGTCCAGAGGTTTGTTGTTGTTGTAACGAGGTGTAGTCCTGCCCAACGCGTATTTTTCCTTAACCTAAATTGTCATCAATATCTTTTAACGGGAGTCCAAGGAAACTAGCAGTTTCAGTAGGCTTGGACCAAAGAGAGATGGGTGTTAGAAGAGTGGGCTCAAATGAGCAAGAAAATAGGTGATTGGTATTGTGGGGGGACGAGCCGCATGCCGGACATACATTCGGCACATCAGGGTTCAGTCTAGATATGTAGGAGTTTAACCTGCCACAATATCCAGAGCGTAATTGAGCCAGAGTGACCCTTGTCTCTCGAGGAAGACTACGCTCCTCTTCAGAAATGCCAGGTGTAAGACATTGTTTAGCGGACAGAGCGCAGTGTAATGGCCAACAGACGTTGTATGGATATGCCCCAAGGCCTGTTTATGCACCTGTAGATCAAACGGCGTTGTTATATAGTGCCGGATCTCATCAAAATGTTTACGTAAATGCGATCTTATGGTCCTAGGAGGCGGAATGAGTTCAAGCAGTTGTCTACCGGGATGCTGTGGTTTACAGCAATTCAGTAGGTACTGCTTGTTTAGCATTTCATTATGCTCCCTAACTGGAAGCATTTCCACCTCATTGTGTATATGAGATATAGGTGACATAAGGACGCACCCCGTAGCGGTTCTGAGCGCGGTGTTTTGACAGGCCTGAAGCTGACTCCAAAGAACGTCTGCAAACCCCGGCGACCATATCGGCGACGCATAGTTCAGGATCGGCCGACCAATTGCCTTGTACGTTACCAACAACGTTTCTTTGTCTTTACCCCAAGTACTGCCGACTAGTGATTTGAGGATTTTGTTACGGCTCTGTAATTTTGAGACAATTGCAGCTGAATGGGCAGCGAAAGTGTGCATGGTGTCGAAAGTCACTCCTAAGATTTTTAGGTGAGCGACAGTAGGTATTTTATGATCACCTACATAAATTTCTAGATCCATGCCAACCTGCGCTGACCACGTCGTGAATAGGGTCGCCGAAGACTTTGTTGGCGACAATGTCAAGCTACGGGCGGTGAAGAACTCGACTAGAGAGGGGAGATAGCCCTTTTTTTTAGAGCACAGGTCATCAACGGAAGTACCAGTAGCCAATATCGTGCAATCGTCTGCGTAAGAAACAATAGTAACTTCTTCTGGTGGAGGAGGAAGCTTCGAAATATAGAAGTTAAACAATAACGGGGAAAGGACACCACCCTGTGGTACCCCTTGTTTGATCTTCCTGGCTTTAGATTTTATGTTTCTGAATACAACAGACGACCGACGACCACTGAGATAATTGGCGGTCCAACGCTTGAGACAGGGGGGGAGTGACGAGTCTTCCAAATCGGATACAAGCTGCCCATGATTTACTGTGTCAAAATCGTGACTCAGATCGAGTGCAACTAGAACCGTCCTGTCATTAGGTCTGTTTTGATTTAGACCATCAATTATCTGAGTGTTTATGACATTTAGTGCAGATGTTGTGCTCCTGCCTTTCCTGAAGCCATGTTGGTGCTCGGCTAACATCAAGTGTGAAGTGTAGAGCGGGAGTAGGGCCGCTTCAAGTGTCTTTACTACTGGCGAGAGGAGTGATATCGGACGATATGACTCCCTAACGTTAGCTGGCTTGCCAGGCTTTAGTAGTGGGATCACAGTTGCCTGCTTCCATTTGTCGGGTATGACAGCTGTGATCAAAGACAGATTGAAGACGGCAGTTAAATATTTGACTTCCGCTGGGCCGATATGCTTGAGATGCACCATGGCTATGCCATCAGGGCCGATGGCTTTGGAATTTTTGGCCTTCCGGATGGCCTCTTGAACCTTTGTAGCGGTGATGGGAACATAGTTTTTGTGTTTATACGCGCGCCTGAAGATTCCACGTCTTGTCCTATCTTGCGCAGGGTGTGGGACATACTGTCGACAAAAAGCCTGCGCACATTTCCTGCGGTCATTTAATGTCTTGTCACCAAAGGTGATGTCGACATTTTTTGGTGGACCCGAAGGATTCTACAAGGACTTGACGGTGGACCATAATTTCCCAACACCGGTAGAGAGGTTACAAGACCTAAGGTGATCCTCCCATTTGGTTTGTTGGTGTACGTTAACCAGCCTCCTGATTACCACGTTGAGATCACCGATCTGTGGATCAGAGGGATCGATGTTGCGTATGAGGTCACGTTCATTGGCCAAGGCTGCGGCCTCAGCTGGGAAGTTAGGCCTGATATTTTTTATTATACCAGGTGGTATAAAACGGGCTGTAGCCTTTTTAATGACCTCACGTATGTTACGCTCGCCGACGTGTACATCAGTGGGAATGGGAAGATCACCAAAGGAGCTCTCCGTGAATTCCAAAAAGCCGACCCAATTAGCCTTTTTGAAATTCACGTATGTTCTTTTCTCCGACGTGATGAAATCCGTGGCACGATCGACGGACAGGATGATAGGCAGGTGGTCGGATGACAAGGCCACCATAGGTTGCCAGTTTATGCTGTTAATTAACCCCGGGCTAACAATAGTTAAGTCTGGGGAGCTACTGCAGTTAACAGCCATCCTTGTTGGGGTGTCTCCGTTCACAGTACAGAAAGAGGAAGTGTCAATTTGCTCGGCTAATTCCCGTCCTCTGCCGTCCACAGAAAGGTGTGAATGCCACATATCATGGTGGGCATTAAAATCGCCCATGATGATACGGTTATCGCCACAAAGAAACGCCCTAAGGTCAGGACGATAACTTCTGTGGCAGCAGGTGACGGGAGGAATGTATATATTGATTAGCTCGAGATCAACACCACCAGCTTGTATAACTATACCCTGACACTTTAAGGGTAAGTCTCTTTGGTCAGTGTTGATATCAAATTCCCTATACTGCACCGTATGGTGAACAAGGAACGCGAGACCACCTCCGCCGTCCGTACGGTCATGCCGGAGAACGTGGTAGCCTCCACTCGCTCGGAGATTCGAGTGGGGACCAAGTTTTGTCTCCTGGATTGCAGCAATTTTGATTTTATGTAGCTGCATAAATGTGGTTATCTCCGCTATCTTGCCGGTCAAGCCGTTGCAGTTAAATTGCAACAATTTAAATTGCGAAGGAGAGGCAATGGCCACTCTGGGAGTTAAAGACTGATGTGTACGCCTAGATGGTGGTAGGCTAGGTCACGATATTGATCTCCGTTGCAGTCCTGAAGCCGGCGGATTTCGTTCATTTTTAGATGAGTGTACATCCGTCGGCGTTGAGGGCTGCATAACTCGACAGCAAGGCGCGACAAACATATCAGTCCAGAGATTTCTGTTTGCGAGCCCAGAACATATGCGTAGGTGACATCGGCCTAGGCAGGAATTGCACTTGACCGATGCCACAGACGCATATATCCTATGCCGACATACAGTGCACGAAGAGTGAGGGACCAGAAGTTGATGGCCTTGACTTGCATTCGTGCTAATGCCGGAAGAAGTTAGTAAGGGGTTCAGAGACGGGGGCTGAAGCTCGGTAGTGCTAAAAGCATCAACTGATGTGCTACGAAGAAAGTAGCCATGAGTGGATGCTTGTGATGTTGACGCACTAGGAAGCGAGCTACAGCCGGGAACACACATATTCTGCTGGGCAATATAAGTATTGCAGGTCGTGGAGACTTGATTTATGGAAGGCCATAATGCAACATTAGAACGTCGCTTGCCTCGGGACGTCCTAGGACGAGAACAGCAGGGCGCCACAAAACTTTTGAAGAAACTAATGGGCCGGTGTGTTTTAGGATCTAGTCCGGAGCAACTAAATTTATGCAACCAACCTTTGCATGATGCACACTGTACTGAGTGTGATCGTCTTGTGTATATTTTCTTCCGGCAAACGCAGCAGAACCATTCTCTTGGGCCAGGATTTGGCTCAATGCCAGCCCGGATCAAGAGAATAAGGAACAGCCGTGCTGCAAGGGGCTGTTCCGGGGATGACAATAGGTGAGGGAATCGTGACGCGTTAGACAGGGTCACTTCGAAATGTATTGCTCTTGGCCGGGTCATTATAAAAGAAAAAACAACCCGGGTCTTTTCGGTACGAAGGGTAATGTACAAGTACAAATACCGTTCTCGCAGAACCGGCAATACGTGAAACGTATAGGTTTCGTTTGGACTGCTGTATTTTTCGATATATTTATCGATAATTTCATAGGACATTTGACTAAAAGGTAAAAAATAAATATAGTTTAAAAAAACTAAAACTCACGATTTTAGAGAGTATTGAACTAAAAAGTTGAAAATAATTTTAAAAACCCTACACAGTAGTATTGTGGAAAAAGCTAGTTTCTTTACTACGCTTTCATTAGTTTTACTTGTACATACATTCATATGTATGTTTGCTTGTTTGTATGTAACTCTACTTCAGTGTACCCGATAGTGACATATGACTGTCACCAAACCTTGAAATGTGCCTTCAATATGGGTGTCAAACGATAGGAGGTTGCATTTGGACTTCGATATATTTATCGATAACTAAGTTATCGGTCATAATGCCTACAATCTGGGTACCAAACAAAAGGGAAGTTCTACAGGTTTCTATTGAACTTTGGAATATTTCTATATATTTATCGATAACTGAGTTATCGGTCAAAATGATTTTGTCCAATAATATAGAAAATTGCCTACAATATGGGTATCAAACGAAAGTGGAGGCCCAGAGGTTTCGTTTGCACTGCGGTATACTTCGATATATATATCCATTACTTCATAACACATTTAACTAAAAAGTAAAAAATAAATATAGTTTAAAAAGTGAAAACACGCGCTTTTGAAGAATATTGCACTAAAAAGGTAAAAATAGTTTAAATAAAAAACGAAGATTATGGAACAAAGCGGACCACGCTTTTTCCAATACTACTGTGTAGGGTTTTTAAAATTATTTTCAACTTTTTAGTTGAATACTCTCTAAAAGCGTGAGTTTTAGTTTTTTTAAACTATATTTATTATTGTACATAGTCGTGTCAGCAAAAAAATATATACCCGCATAGATAAAAATTAACTCGTACCAGGGATGGGCGAGTGACGAAAAAAATAAAGATAAAAAATTATTCATTATTTTAAAAATTTTGAGTGATGAGTGACCGGTTATTTTCATTCATAAAAATCAAAGTGATAAATAATAAGTTATTTTTATTTCAAGCGATTCTTGAATAAAATGACTTGTTATTCATCACTCAAGAAATGTTGAGTGATGATAACGCGTTATTTTTATTTATGGAATTCTTGAATAACGATAAAACTAAATTTTTAATCAGTTATTTACAAATGAAAAATTTGTCCATCGAGACCCCGGCAAATTATACCCATATGCGCAATACATTTGGCGTAACCTCGGGACCATTTTCTAGATCGTTTCGGGACTGTTTCGGGATCGTTTCGGGACCATTTTCGGGATAATTTCGGTGTCATATCATACGCTGTCATATCATATGATGTCATATCACATGATGTCATATCACATGATGCCATATCATTTGAGTTAAATCATATGATGTCATATTATATGATGTTATATCATATCATGGGTATATTTTGCCGGGGTATCGGTGGACAAATTTTTCATTTGTAAATTGATTAAAAACAATGTTTTATCGTTATTGAAGAATTCCATAAATAAAAATAACGCGTTATCATCACTCAACATTTCTTGAGTGATGAATAACAAGTCATTTTATTCAAGAATCGCTTGAAATAAAAATAACTTATTATATATCACTTTGATTTTTATGAATAAAAGTAACAGGTCACTCAAAATTTTTAAAATAATGAATAATTTTTTATTTTTTATTTAAATAACACTACGCTACACCAAAAATGTACCTCGATAAAAAAGTACTTTCTAGCCTTATTTGGGGTCTCTGAAAACGAAAATGATACTCATTTATTTTTCCAAAGAACGGTTTTTTCGATTTTCGCAAAAAACGTGTTTTCCAGGACTTATTCCAGTTTTTCATCGAACTCTTCGCGAAAGTTGATGCTAACAAACAATGATATACAATTTTAGAAAGGTACTGACCTCCCCTTCACAGCAATATATCATTATTGTTAATCTATTCAGTATTACTTCTGAAACCGTCGTTTAAAGTCGAAAAAAGGTAATTTTTTAAGATTTTTTAGAAATTAGTAAAGTTTATTCACTTTTTTTAATGAAATAAAAATTATTCATATTGATATGCATAATTATAATTTAAAGATAATTCTGTCGCAAACAATTAAAGCTTTATATTGTTTTAATCGAAGAAGAAATTTAGAAGTTATGACGCATTATGTAAAATCAAGCAATTCGCGTTTTTACATTTTGACACTTCAGGTCGAAAATATGATTTTTCTGTGAAACTTCTTCGCTTGTGTTGCATGTTGTCTTCTCGAAGTTGCATTCAGCAATAGTCGCCCATCATGGCCTGATCCCAGGAACCTTCATACCGCTTTTCGATAGTTGCAATGTCTTGGTGAAATCTTTCGCCTTGTTCGTCGCTCTCGGCACCCAAATTTGGCGGAAAAAGTCCAAATGACTATGGAGTAAGTGCATTTTAAAGGACATGCGAGAACCTGTAAGTAATGAAACATTAAATTATGATCAATCAGTTTTTAGTAAAACAATTTGCGAAAAAGATTAAGAAGCGCTAAAGTGCCTCATACTTACCAATATCACTGAAGTTTTTCATCATTGTTTGAATTAACTGACGGTAGTTCTTGCTTTTATTATTCCCTAAAAATCCATGGACAACTTTTTGAAAAGAATCCCAAGCTTTTGTTTCGGCAACGTTCAAGCATTTTTTGAACTCTAGGTCAGTGAACAATTTTTTGATCTGTGGACCGACAAATACACCCGCTTTGATTTTTTCCGTCGACAGTTTCGGAAACTTGGTCTTCAAGTATTTTCCGGATTTTCTTCATGATCCCAAGTTTTATGTGCAATGGGGGAAAAATAACTTTATTTTTGTCAACGAGTGCTTTTTTGATAACGTTGTTTTTTCCTACGACATGATTCTCACGTTGTGGCCAATCACGTCGAGCAAAATGTTCATCATCTGCTCTGCTATCCCAAAGACACAAAAAACAGCTGTATTTGGTATAGCCTCCCTGCAGACCAGTCAGTATAGCGACGACTTTTAAATCACAACATATATTCCACTCATATGAATTGTATTTTATCAGTTCAAGTAGCTTTTTAAATGTCTCGTATGTTTCTTTGATATTTGTAGAATGAGCAACAGGTATCGATGGTTTTTGGTTGCCTCTATGAAGTAGAACAGCTTTCAAACTGTATTTGCTACCATCAATAAAAAGACGCCATTCGTTCGGGTCATGAGTTTCTCCAAGTGCAACAAACAACTCATTTACATTGTTACAGTAGCAAAAATCTTCAGTTTTCGAAAAATACTGCCTGAAATTTTCACCGCGATTTCGAAAATAAGTAACGTTCGTCCCCGAAGACGTGAAGCGAGCAATGCAGATTTCCTTTGTGATAAGTTGAGATCACGGCATAGATCATTTAGAGCTGCTTGATTCATCAGGTTTAATTTTTGACTCACTGTTTCCTCATAATCGATGTCACTAGAATCTGAATGTATTATTTCTGGAAGACTGTTTGATTCTAATTTAGGTGCAGGTGGCTCGCGTTTTGGGTAGTAAGAAGAATGTGGTGCAGTTTTTGTCACTGATGAAACGTCACACAGGATACACAGCTTTATGAAATTTACCTCCCTGAATTTTGGTTAAGCAGAAATAGCAATCGGTCACGTGATCAATCGGATTCCTCCACTCAAATGGCTTTCCAAAAGATAAATATGAAGTTTTGCCTCTGCTAAATTCGTTTAACCGAACAAAGCGTGAACCGCAGACTGAGTTTGGAATCCAATTATTCCCAATTTTCGCACGAAAACCGAAATATTGCTCGTAAGCTGCTAAAATGTTTATGGTTAGCTTCTTCCGCGCACTTTCTCTGAATATATAAAAACCACAAATAAAACAGAACTTATCTGGGGAAAGCTTGCACATTTTAGCCATTTTTCTTTAAACACAAAAAAGTAAAACTGTAAATGAAAGTTATCCAACATACACAGTGCCCTCTGGTGTCACCTTCCATAAACTAATAGCAAGTTGCGTCATTTAGGGAAACCAGATTCAAGACGACAACGACGGTGCGACATCTGTCAAATTATTTTTACACGTGTTCTTATGGGGATGCATTTTTTGGGCACGACACGACAAAGTGGCAATCAATCATGAATGCCGCTGTCGCCAGATTAGATCTATTTCTTTTTATGAATAAAAACCAAAATAAATGCAAATAGCCTTATATATGTGTTGAAATTGATTAGTTATATATTGTTTTAACACATGCAATACTTTTTTCTAAATTTTTTGTTGTTGTTTGAGCTAATGCAGAACTGCCGTTGTCGCTTTCATTATAATCAGTCGTCGGTGCTTGGCGGCAAATATCGTCAAGCTTCAGTTTTTTGCCGTTGTCGTTCGCAGTCGTCGTTTTGAATGTGGGCCGGGCTATTAAACAAACTAACAGAGAAACAAAAAAAAACAGCAAGAACTGAAAATGTCTTTATTTTAAATATTTCGTTGTAACTTCCACATTTCTTATCCGATTCAGACAAGTTTGGGCTCAAAATGTTACTGATAAAATTACGCTTAAGAAATCATAGAATAATTACCGCATTTAAAATTTTATAACCCTGTTAAACAACAAATAAACTGTGATACTTTTAAAAAAAGTTATAAAAATTACACATTTTTCGCATTTCAACAGCAGTTTTGCAAAAAATGTCGATTCAATTGAAACCAGTGACGTAAAGCCGTTAACAATAAGTACGTTCCTCTGGAAAAAAATACATTTACAATGAATGACGAACATCCTGTTCGAAATTTTCGGCAATATCTGGATCAGGGCTCAAAAAACACCTTTTTCCTCATATCACAGAAACGGTTCTTTGAAAAATTAAACACTGGCCATTTTTGTTTTCAGCGACCTCAAATTAACCTAAAAAATACCTTTTTGTAGAGGTACATTTTTTGAAGGGAAAATTTGTCGCATAGTGTAATTTTTTACTCAAAATGGCCCAACCCTGACTCGTACTTTCACTTTCTTCGTCGAAAAAATACTTAACCAAACAGTTTCTTTATATCTTTGTATTCGGTAAAATGACACCAAACAATACAAAACAATAAAGAAAAAATGAGCATCACCAACAAAAGCGACTTCAGGCGCATTTTATTTAAGCAGGCGTGAAGAACGCGTTTATTTCACTACCCTGGATAAATGTCCATCCAGCGCCATGCTTCAAGTCATGAAATAACCAAATAAAATTAAATTTGTTTCTAAATTTAATAAAACAAATACTTAATAGTTAATTAAAATTTAATTATGAGAAAGTTGAATTTCGTAGGGTTTCACAACTATTTTTTGGGAAAAAAGCGTTAAAATCCAAAAAAAAGTACGGAGCGCTCTCTGGTGGTTAGAGGTACATTTCTTTTTAGTTTTGATAACAGTTTTTCCACCTGACTTTTTGGAAAATAAAACATAGGTAGAATAAAAAAGCTGGCACGAAATTCATTTTAGACCTACGAAAATGCATTTCAAACATATCCAAATAATCATAATCGCGAAATGAACCAGCCCTAATGTTTATAATATATTTAGGTATTGAAACATTTTAAAATGTACATATACATATTTACCGACTTCCACCATCATAAACCAACAATTGTATATCAGATAAAAGAGTTTGGTTTTGGTGAACGGCTTGCATAAAGTTGATGACTCACCGCCACGAACTTTGTGTCAAAAGAGAAGCACACAAATTCAGATTTCTCCAATTGAACTTCAGTTAAAAAAAAAATTCGAATTTTCAGAGAAATTTTTTTTTAATGCAAAAAAAATGTATGTATGTCTCCCGCAATATCCTCAGTTAAAAAAAAAAATCGAATTTTCAGAGAAACATTTTTTGTTAATGCAAAAAAAAATTTATGTATCCATAGTCTCCTGCAATATCCTCTTAAGATAGCTTCAAAAAATAAAAGAGGTAAGTATGAAACGGTGACTACAGTTTGAAGCTGCACATGTGTGCTAAACCCACACCCTTGTATGCAAATTAATAGAAAAGCTGTTAGTTAATTTTTGTTTGCAAATTTTTGGAGCTTTTCAAGAGCGGAATCGCCTACATCGGAATTTGCAACATTTTTTTTTGCTTGCTGGGTAGTCTAGTTAGTGTCAGTGGTACGCTGCATGTAACAGATGGAGCAATTAAGTGATCACTCCCAAGGCGAATTCATATAGGTATATCATTTATTCATATATAAATTCGCCTTGGATCACTACTGCACCGGAGTCGCCATCCGCTCCTCTCACGAACTCAAAGCTCACATCGTTAACCGCAAAGCCACAGGCATGACACAGTCGACTATTTATTTATGTACATTAGACTGGGCCAAATAAAAATAATTTTATGTAATTATATTGATTTTATTTTTCAGAAATTGCATTTTTGATAACACTGTACAACAGCCAAAAAGTCCCAGAGGGTTCTCATCGGTTACTAAAGCTTTTGAATGTGCTGAATCCGAATATTAAGTCAGATTTTTCTGGTCACCCTAATGTAGTTTGTTCAGAGATCGGTAGTAGTAAAAAAACAGCCGGACGTTTCCCTTAGATCGTGGCAAAATGCCAAGAATGGCCTGGAGTGCTTCATTGGGCGTTGTTCTTAACGCACCGCTTATACAATCATGCAAGATCTGTGTACTTTACCTAGCAGATTAAGGTTTGTTGCCTTGCTCAGCGCAGGCCACCATACCACAACTCCATAGAGCATGATTGGTCGAATGATTGCAGTGTAGATCCATTTGCATATTTTGGGGCTGAGCCCCTATTTCTTTCCAATGGCTCTTTTGCACGTGTAGAGTGCAATACACGCTTTCTTCTGGCGCTGAATTACATTCTCCTTCCAGGTTAGTTTCCTATCCAGAACTGTGCCCAAGAACTTGGCTTTGTCAGCCAAGTTGAGGTGCACGTCATTCAGTTTTGGTAGTATTAGCGGTGGTATCTTATAGCGGTTGGTAAAGAGAACCAGTTCTACTTTTCCCGGGTTGATGCTCAGTCCGCAGCGCGAGCACCATGAGGAAACCACTACCTTCCCGCCCCCCCAGCTTGTGTCTCGCAACATCGAGTTGACAGTGAGGTTCCATAGAAGCGGGGAGAGAACACCACCCTGAGGCGTTCCCCTTGTGACATAGCGCGATAAGTCAACCGAGCCCAGTGATGAAACTATTCGTCTACCCTTTAGTAGTTGATCAATAAGTCCAATAAGAGACCTGCTTATGCCCAGACTTGTTAAAGCGGTGTTTATAGCATCAGGGCTTATGTTATTGAAGGCTCCTTCAATATCTAAAAAGGCCGCAAGACAGTACTTCTTCTCATACAGCGATTTTTCAATAACAGAAACTAGGCTGTGAAGCGCAGTTTCTGTAGATTTCCCTTTGGTGTATGCATGCTGATAGCTACAGATCAGGTTGCTATCAATAGTAGAGGAGAGGTAGTCATTTATTATCCTCTCGAAGGTTTTGAGCATAAATGATGAGAGACTGATCGGCCTGTAGTCCTTGGGCTCGTAATGAGACGCCTTCCCCGCCTTAGGAATAAACACTGCCGGGGCACTTCTCCAGGAGCACGGAATGTAGCTAAGAGAAAGGCAGGCTGTATAGAGAAATACCAGCCATTTCGCTGATGTCTCCAGCGTGTTTATGAGTTGTGCGGGAATAATCCCGTCTGGCCCGGCAGCCTTGAAAGGTTCGAAGCTTTTAACCGCCCATCTAACCTTTTCCTGCGTGATGGGTATGTATACAGCCAGGTTTGTTGTAGGTGCTACGGGTTCCTCATGCAAGTTCCCTGGGAAGTGCGTATTCAAGAGCAGCTCTAGGGTTTCCCTTTCCGCGCTGGTCCAGGATCCGTCAGGTTTGCGCAAATAGCTTGTGGCTGTTTGAGTTTTTGAGAGCACTCGAGTCAAACAACGACTCTCTTCTAGCATTGATATCGGAGCTTCCCCACTGGACGTGATGAGCATTGGCGTCAGTTCCGATAATAAGATGACCCATGGAAAAATTTGCCACCAGGTCTTTTACCTCCCTCTGTGGCGGAGGTTCTTCGGCGTCGTAGGGCATATAGACCGACGCCATCGTCAGACTGGTACTGTCGACTGTTAAACTGGCAGCTGTAACGTCACCATTGGTATAGTTGGGCAAGAGAAAGGCATTCAGCTCAGACTTAACCAAAATACAGGTTCTAACCCTGCCCCCCTCGCTGGCTCGAATAAGCTTAAAACCCTTAGTCCCCAAACCGCAATCGTAGTAACTTACTATACCCCAATTGTTTGCACTATGCTCAACAAAAATTAAATTATGGTTCGTTGACCCCAGGAAAATTGTTTTTACCACTGCCAATCTCTCTACAAACCACCCTCTGGAGAGAAAACCTAGAGAGACCCGAAAAATCTGACTTCATATTCGGATTCAGTACACCCAAAAGCTTTAGATACAGCTGAGATGCCCGGTGGGATTTTCAAAGATATCAAATTTGGGTATTTGTTTCCTTTAGCACCCAACAGCTAAACAATTTGCTAAAATTATGGGAGAGGGCTCAGAAACGTGTTTTGGAGTCACACCGAAAGAAAAAAATATCAAAAACCACCGTAAAATTAACATTTTTTGTTTACCAAATGCAACTGAAAAGAAAAAAGGTCAATTTTACAATTTCGAAAATATCATTTCTACGTGAAATGGATATGCACAAAAAAAAACGTAAAAACGTACAGGAAAAACGCCAAATAAACATGACCATCATGTGACTATCGAAGGCATCCTCATGTATAATTGACATGAAACGTAAAAACGTACAGGAAAAACGTGTAGTTGAAATTGCCATCATGCATTATTGAAGGCATTTTAATGTACAATTGACATGAAACGTAAAAACATACAGGAAAACGTCAAATAAACATAACCATCACGTATTATTATTGGTTCCCTATGTACAGTCACTTCTCAGAGCAGAAAACCCAGGACATCGCCATGGATCTCTGCGCAGTGGAACCACCCGGGGTTTTACCTCGGCCAAGGACTGTCACTTTCAATGTAACCCTGTTTAGTATGTTTTGTCCCATTCCGAAACTATCATCCTCCCCCTTGCAGCAGGGCTGCAAGATATTCTTTTGTTACGGGCGGGCGTTGAGCCGAACCCCGGACCAAAAGAATGGATATGCAGTGTCTGTTGCAAAAAAATATATATTAAACGGTCGCATTCTGTGCAATGCTTCTCGTGTAAGAGATGGCTCCATAAATCTGGATGTTCAGGGCTTAACCTTAACATCCACAGACCCCGTACTTTCTTTAGTACTTTCGTGGCCCCTTGTTGTTTGCGCCGTCGGGCGTCCCGCGGTAAGCGCCGTTCAAGCGCACCCCTACCGCCACCTTCTAGTAGCAATACTAATAATAATAATAATAATGTCTTAACGACTAGCAGCATTTCTGCTATACCCGCCACACAAATTCCAGACTGTTGCTCGTGCCTTATGGCGTCAACATCACGCGCAGCAGCTCAACACTCTTGCTCCCACCGGAGCAGTTTAGACATGAGCAACTCCGAGCATCAGTCTCTGTCTGTTTCTTTATTACACCCCCCCTCCCGTTTACACGTGAGTCAGGATCAACATCTTCTTGCACCTGTCTCGACGTGTACTGTTTGTCGGCAAAGATTATACACGCTCGCGTCATCGGTCAAATGCAATAACTGCTTAGGCCAATGCCACGTACATCTATGCTCTGGGCTCGCTAACAGGAATCTTTGGACGGATGCGTTCATCGCACCATGCTGTAACACGCCTCGGCCTACGACGACAGCCAACCCGGTTACACCAGGTCCACAGCTAACTAGGCTGAGGCACAGCCTTGGTCTTCGCCTACCAACACCTGGGCAAACACATCCGTCTCTCACGCCTTTGGTTAACTCGACATCGACCCCACCGGCGCACTTCCAAATCTTACAGCACAACTGTAACGGATTAACTGGTAAGATCGCAGAGATAACCAATTTGATGACGCAATATGACATAAAACTTGCCGCAATCCAAGAAACCAAGCTCAGTCCAAGGTCGGACCTCATTACCTATGGCGGATATAACATTCACCGGAAAGACCGTCATAGAGTAACAGGAGGTCTGGGAGGTGGTCTAGCGTTCATAACGCACAACTCTGTACAGTATCATCTATTTGATACCGACATCGAAGGAACGGATGATATCTTAGAAAGCCAAGGTATTACCATCCGTACAGGAGATGTCGATCTGCAAATCATTAACATCTACATACCCCCTGTCTCAAGTTGCCCCACCGGTTATCACCCCGACATTAGCTTGCTATTACGAGGAGATAACCGCGTGATCCTGGGCGACTTCAATGCGCACCACGACATGTGGCACTCAAACTTGCCAGCAGACAGTAGGGGGCATGTACTCGCAGAACAAATAGATGATACGGCTTTCTGTACATTGAACGGAGACGCCCCAACGAGAGTATCGGGTAACTGCTATAGTTCGCCAGATATTTCGATCGTAAGTGCAGGACTATTGAACAACACCAATTGGCGACCCATACTCACGTTGGCGTCTGACCATCTCCCAATAGTCATTACCATCGAACGACCGACGGACTTTATAACACCTGAGCATGGTACATACATCAACTTTACCAAGGCGGACTGGGACAGTTTTCAGACATATACGGACGAATCCTTGGCTGCTCTATCCATTCCTACGGACGTACGCAAAGGTGAACGAGACTTCCGCAACATCATTGACTTGGCCTCTAGACGCTTCATTCCTGCGGATCGAATATCCCGAATAAGACCAAATTTCCCCGCGGAGGCAGCGGCCATGGCTAGAGAAAGAGATGAAGTGCGAAGTCTCAATCCCGCAGACCCCCGTATAAGGGATCTTAACGCGGAAATTCGTAGGTTGGTCGATAAACACAAACTGGCCAAATGGAAACAACACCTAGAGCAATGCAACCTCTCTGACGGTGTTGGCAAATTATGGACTACGGTCAAAGCTCTATCTAATCCAACACAACACAAGGATAAAGTAGATATTACTTTCGGTGATAGGGTGAAGAAGGACCCTAGGGGATGTGCGAACTCCTTCTGTAGACAATTTGTACTACATTCCCCACCCGATAGAGCTAAACGTAGAACCATGCGACAGGCGCGTAAATACAAAAACCAAAACACGCCCATTGTCATCACTGCCTCAGAGGTCAAGGAAGCCATCAGACAGGCTAAGCCATCAAAATCCATCGGCCCCGACGGCATTGCCATGAAGATGCTGAAACATCTAGGCCAGGAGGGACACAAATACTTAGCGGCTCTATTCAATCTTTCACTGAACACTTTCGTCATTCCTGAAATATGGAAAAAGGCGAGAGTGGTTCCATTATTAAAACCTAGAAAGCCGGCAAACATAGGCGATTCATATCGCCCTATATCACTTTTGTCGCCGGTAGTGAAGACGCTAGAGTCCATTTTGCTCACGTATTACACCGCAAATCTGCACCTGGCTAATCATCAACATGGCTTCCGTAAGCTGCACAGCACCACCACCGCACTCAATGCCATTACAACGCAAATAAATAGCGGTCTAAATCAAAACCAACCAAATCACAGGACTGTGTTAGTGGCACTTGACTTGTCGAAAGCTTTTGACACAGTCAACCATGCCACTCTCATACAAGATCTATTAGAAACACAAATACCTGATGGGTTAAAGAGATGGACCGCTAATTACTTGAATGGGCGGCAGGCGTCGGTCAACTTTAGAAACGCAACATCAAAACCAAGACGAATTAGACAGGGGGTGCCACAGGGTGGTGTCCTATCCCCGACACTGTTTAATTTCTATCTATCGAAGATGCCCCCACCACCAGAGGGTGTCTCCGTCGTTTCTTATGCTGACGACTGTACAATAATGGCGACGGGGAAGGGCCCCTATACTGATGAACTCTGTAATAAAATCAACGGTTACCTATGCGACCTTTCCAGGTTTTTCACAGAGCGAGATCTGACGATATCTCCGACTAAATCAACGGCGACGCTTTTTACGACGTGGACGCACCAGGTGAGAAATGAATTAGACATTTTCGTTGACGGCACTAAGCTACCAACTGTCAGCCACCCAAAGTTATTAGGGATGACATTGGATAATACTTTCTCATTTGCTGGTCATGTGTCTGCAATGGTCTCAAAGGTACGTGGTCGCAACAAGATCCTCAAGTCACTTGCCGGCAGTACTTGGGGAAAAGACAAAGAAACGTTGTTGACTACATATAAGGCCATTGGCCAACCAGTCTTTGACTATGCTGCACCCATATGGTCGCCTAATGTACATAACACCAACTGGACGAAGTTACAAGTCTGCCAAAATACTGCCATCAGAACTGCTACGGGATGTCTCCTCATGTCTTCCGAGTCTCACCTCCATCAGGAGGCAAAACTGCTCAATGTAAAAGAGCATGCGGAAATGCTGAGCAAGCAATTCCTTCTGAACTGCCACAAGCCAGCACATAGAGAGACATAAGGAAACATCTCCGTAAACATTATGATGAGATCCGGCATCATATTACCTTGCCGTTTGATCTGCAGAATCATAAGCGGGCTCTAACCGACATCCACACCGAGTCGGTAGATACTTTTGTCGGATCTCTACCTGTGAACCCCGTTCTGAACAGTCCTCCACCGGATATTGCTGAAGAAGAACGCACCTTACCAAGGGAGACAAGAGTTACCCTGGCACAGCTTAGGTCTGGATATAGTGTAAGGTTAAACTCCTACTTGTCCAGACTTAATGACACAATCTCAAACAAATGCCCTGCATGTGGTAGGACCCCCCATGATACTCTACATCTCTTCAATTGTTCATTTGAACCTACTCTTCTAACCCCTCTGTCCCTCTGGACAAACCCTGTTGAAACTGCACGTTTCCTTGGACTCCCCTTAGAAGAGCTTGATGAAGATCTTCGGAATGATCATACACTCTAGACAGGGCAATGCATTGTTAACAACAACAACAACAACAACAACATCACGTATTATTGAGGGCATTCTCATGTATAATTGACATGAAACGTAAAATGAACATGAACATCATGTATTAATGATGGCATTCTCATGTACAGTTGACATGAAACGTAAAAACGTACAGGAAAAACGTAAAGTTGACATGACCATTATGTATTATTGAAGGGATACTCATGTATAATTGACATGAAATGTATGTACCTACAGGAAAAACGTAAAATGAACATGACCATGATGTATACTTACGTGAGAATAACGTTGAAGCTACAAATAAAAGTAATGATAATCACATCGAAATGATATTATTTTTGGACAATTTATTAACTTTTTTTTAAATACATAGGTACATATTTAATGTAATAAATGTAATACATTTGGTAAGGTGACAAACTTAACATTTTGAGATGCACATAAAAGAAGTTTCTTTCCAAACTGTATTTTTATTCTGCATTACACAGGAACTAAAAGTTCTTATTTATTACAGTTGCTCCTTCGTAAATGTAGCACAGATGAATTTTCTCCATTACCACCCATTCCTACCGACGATGCTTCATAAACCATATGCTGGCCGGCGGCCTTCATTTCCGGCGAAACGCTTTCCACAAATAAACAACATTCATCACCCATTTTCACTTCACGTTCAATTTTCACAGTTGGTTTTCTGCTAACTAACTTTGTTAATAAATTATTTTACAAAGACCGAACTTGATTGTCAACTGCAGCGCGATTTATTTCATTTTAGAATGAAACAGCTACACAAATGCTAACGTGCTACGTGAAACATGTTGTCAAAATTTGCTATAAACATGAAACATGTCAATTCACGTAATTTTAACATGAGATAGTTTTGCAAATGTTAGTATTACAATTTTCATAGGATTTTTACGTGAAGCAGGTTTTCGAAATGTGTTATGAACGTGATAAATGTCAACTGCAGCGTGGTTTATGTCGTTTTAACATGAGAATGTTATACAAATGTGATATTGGCAGTTTTTATATCAATATGTTGTCGAAATGTGTATTAACATGAGAAATTGATATGATAGTGATATGACGTACTACGTTGGCTCAACAAGTTTTTTTATCAATTTGACTTGAAACCGGTTGTTTACATCATTTTTAATGTTAAATAAAACTTTTCGAAGTAATGCATTATTAACATGAGAAATTGATATGACAATGTCATACATGCTAATGTTGATTCAGCAACTTTCGTATCAATTTAACGTGAACCCTGTTTATTTGATAATTTTCAATATTAATAAGACATTTTTTGCTGATATGTAAAATTGATAAAGCAGAAATGTTAGTTTTACAAGCGACTTTTCTTTCGGTGCAGGAGCAAGCTTTTTTAATTTTTTGGTTGTAAAATTACCCGGGTTCGATACCAAAATTGGGGCGGAATCCATGGGCCTTTCTGAGTTGGCGGCCTTCGATCGCGCTTATAAAAATAACCCATGTTTTTAGGGACAGCTTAATGTAACTACGCCGTGGTGTAGCGGTTAAGTGTTCGGCCTTCTACACCTAGTCGTGGCGGTTCGATGCCCGCAAAAGTAACATAAAAAATTATTTAGAAAAACAATTTTTCTAAACGGGGTCGCCCCTCGGCCGTAGTTTGGCAAACTCTCCGAGACTATTTCTGCCATGAAAAGCTTCTTAGCAAACAATACATTTGCTTTGCAAGTGCCGTTCGGAGTCGGCAAAAAACTGTAGGTCCCGCCAACTTGTAGGAAAACTAAAAAAAAGCAACACACCACAAGTGGGAAAGAGAAGCTCGGCTAAAAATCTCGTTAGAGGTTATGATAAAATGGTATATCGCCGCCATTAGTTTTTTTTTTTTAATGTAACTACAACAACCACATGAAAAGTTGCAACTTTGATCGCAAATATCTGTTCAGAGAAGCAAAATATTAAAAATTTCCTACAAAAATATATTCAGGTAAATGGTTTTTTACAACAATTAGGGTACTCACAGTCCCATATTAAAAGCCCTTCTAATATTGCCAACTGGCAATGTCTTGACAATTTATCAGGTGTCAAATATTTTGTTTTTGTTTTACCTGCAAATGGAAGATACCACTTTGTGGCAATATTGCCGGGCTTGTGGCTATGTTTGAATTTTGTGGCCAAATTGAAAATTGTCAATTTGCTTTGTTTTCAAAAAAAAATTTGTTATCTATATATGAGCGTTTCTTTTTCAAGTGATCCAAATTTCAACCGTCATGCTACGGATTTTGTTCAAATTCGGCTTACACGTAGGGACTATAAATTGATTTGACACGTATTTTTTGTTTTACCATTTTTTCGATATTCTTCGGAGATACGATCTGTCAAAGTTTGGAATTTTTCTTAAACTAATGAAAACATGTACCTACTCAATCTATCATATCTCGGCTTGTACTAATGCTATAAACTTCAATTTGAGCTCATTTGAAAGCTAATGAATCAGGCTTTGCGTTTCTTAGTCAATTTTTTGCATTTTGCAATTTTTTTATTTTTATTATAATAATTGCATTTTTAACATTGCAACTGCACAGTGTTACCCACAACATTTTTAGTTCTAAGTAACAGCATTCGATTGCTTATTAAACTCTCTACAAAATCAATATATTTCATATATTTTCTGATAATTATTGAAACGAAATATTTTTTTGATAATTTTTTTTGATAATTAACAAAACGAAATTATTTCGATTATATCGTTGTGCAGCCCTGGTTTTTTCTGCCGTCTGATTACTTTCTCAATTTTGACTTCTGAATTTTTACTTCGGAATTTTGACTTCTGAATTTTGGCTTTCTGAAAAAAGGGTTCTGACTAATGTTTTCTGAAAAAATGTGTTTCTGAATTTTTGTTTTCTGTATTCTTGGGGGGAACCGTTTGTAGCCATATTTTGGCTTAAATTACAAGAAACTTTTAAGGAAAATCTCATGAATATTACTGAAGAACTGCCTAATAATTTTCAGGTAGTGTTCTTTTATAAAACCTGGAAGATACCAAAGAAATTATAGAACGAGATCCCAGAGCCTAAAAGCGTCACTTATTTTATAATGGATGAAACTAATACCTCCCCGAATCTAGAAAGAATGTGAAAATTTTAAAGCTGTACCTATGACAAGGGCCTAGGAATCGGGGGTCAAAGTCGCCAAAAAATTACCCTAACTTCACTTATTTTATAATGGATGATTTTCACATATTAGACGTAGATTACCACCCCGCATCAGTATCAAGTGTTGTTAGACCCGTACCAGTGACAAGTTTCCAGCCAGACACCCCCAGTTCGCGGATTTTCCTATAGAAATTTTTCTGTTTTACCAATTTCACGCATTTGGGCCACTTTGGCAGCTTTTAACTACCCAATATTTTCCCATTTTTTGAAGAACACTACCCTCAAGTAGTATCAGGAATTTTTAGACTTCGTCCCATGGCAAAAACTTCAGCCGGACACCTCAAAACTCGGGAAATTTCACTAAATTTTACTGCGCTTTCACATGTTTAGGCGGATTTGACCAACTTTCGCCTCTTTTAAATAACAGATCTTTACACATGTGTCGTAAAATGCTACCCTTAAGTAGAATCAAGCATTTCCAGACATCATCCCATGGAAAAAACTTCAGCTAGACACCTCAAAGTTCAAGAACTTTTATTTTCCTATTAATTTGCTTTCTCTTGTTTGTCCCACTTTTACTAATTATAAATGATAGATCTTTTCACATGTTTAAGTGGATTTGACAAACTTTGACTACTTTTAAATAGCAGATCTTCACACATGTGTCGTAAATTGCTATCCTTAAGTAGAATCAAGCATTTCCAGACATCATCCCATGGCAAAAACTTCAGCCAGACACCTCAAAGTTCGGGAACTTTTATTTTCCTATTAATTTGCTTTCTCTTGTTTGTCCCACTGTTACAACTTCTAAACGACGGATCTTATCAGATGTATCGTAGGACACTACCCTTAAGTAGTTTCAGTAATTTCTAGCCTTCGCCCCATGGCAAAAACTCCAGCCAGACACCTCAAACTGAGGAAATTTCATAATTCTTGCTGCGAATTCACATGTTTAACTGCGTTGGTCTAACTTTGGCTGCTTTTAAATGTCAGATAATTTCACATGTGTCATAGAAGACCACCCTTAAGTGGAATCAGGTACTTTTTGACTTCGCCCCATGTCAAAAACTTTAGCCAGACACCTCAAAACTGAGGAATTTTTATAATTCTTACTGCACTTTCACATGTTTAAGCGAGTTTGTCCAACTTTGGCTATTTTTGAAAGGCAGATCTTTGCACATGTGTCGTGGAACACTATCTCCAAGTAGTATCAGGCATTTTTAGATTTCATCCCATGGAAAAAACTTCAGCCAGACACCTCAAGGCTGAAGAATTTTCATAGTTCTTACTACGCTTTCACATGTTTAATCGGGTTGGTACAACTTCGGCTGTTTTAAAGAGCAGATCTTTTCACATGTGTCATAGAAGACCCCCTTAAAGAAGTATCGGGTATTTTTATACTTCGCCCCATGTCCAAAACTACAGTCAGACACCTCAAAACTGAGGAATTTTCATAATTCTTACTGCGATTTCAAAGGTTTAAGCGAGTTGGTCCAACTTCGGCTGCTTTTAAAGAGCAGATCTTTTCACATGTGTCATAGAAGACCCCCTTAAAGAAGGATCGGCAATTTTTGTACTTCGCCCCATGTCAAAAACTACAGTCAGACACCTCAAAACTGAGGAATTTTCATAATTCTTACTGCGATTTCAAAGGTTTAAGCGAGTTTGTCCAACTTTGGCTGTTTTTGAAAGGCAGATCTTTACACATGTGTCGTGGAACACTATCTCCAAGTAGTATCAGGCATTTTTAGATTTCATCCCATGGAAAAAACTTCAGCCAGACACCTCAAGGCTGAAGAATTTTCATAGTTCTTACTACGCTTTCACATGTTTAATCGGGTTGGTCCAACTTCGGCTGTTTTAAAGAGCAGATCTTTTCACATGTGTCATAGAAGACCCCCTTAAAGAAGTATCGGGTATTTTTATACTTCGCCCCATGTCAAAAACTACAGTCAGACACCTCAAAACTGAGGAATTTTCATAATTCTTACTGCGATTTCACAGGTTTAAGCAAGTTGGTCCAACTTTTGCTGTTCGTAAAGGGCATATCTTCACACATGTGTCATAGAGGACCACCTTAAAGAAGTATCGGGTATTTTTATACTTCGCCCCATGTCAAAAACTACAGCCAGACACCTCAAAACTGAGGAATTTTCATAATTCTTACTGCGATTTCACAAGTTTAAGCGAGTTGGTCCAACTTTTGCTGTTCGTAAAGGGTGGATCTTCACACATGTGCCGCAGAACACTACCCTTACGTAGTGTCAATCATTCTTAGACTTAGCCCTATAGCAGAAACTTTAACCAGACACCATAAGGTTGGGGATCCTTCTTCCATACTTACTCCAATGTCAACCCGTTAACAGGTTTTGTACAACTTCAGCCATCAGTAATGTAAAATATTAAAAAAACGATCAATCTTATAATTAACTTTGTAAATGAAAACTATTTATTTAACGTTTTCTTATTAGTAGGTAAATATCTTGACTTCATTTTTTGGTGGATATTAGGTACATGCATTAGGTTAGGTTAGGTTCAAGTGGCTGCCGCAGAGGCACACTTAGGCCAGTTTTGAAAGGCCCGTTGTGATACCACCAACACAAGGAAAGTCAGTCCCGGGACCCAGTCAAATGGAAAATCCCTGAGTTGTTGGGATTTTCCACATAGCAGAATCCCGGGACTGACACTCCTAAACCGACACCGTTACTCCTCCTCGAACCACTTAAATGACTTTATGAAGGCCATCAAGTCCTTTATGTCCAGTTCCGCGATCTGGCTTAGGCTATCCAGGAACGGAGCTCCCAAAAAGCGTGTTCTCGCGCCGCTTAAAGCCGGACAGTTGCAGATGAGGTGTTCCACTGTTTCCTCCTCCTCATCATCTTTGCAACTTGTGCAGCATCGTCGGTAGGGCACACTTAGCCTTTCTGCATGCCTACCAATGAGGCAGTCACCGGTTAATACCCCTATCAATATGCAGATTTCCCTCCTAGTTAGGGCATAAATGCGTCTAGACCTTTTAAGATCCCATTTTGGCCAGGTTTGTTTCGATATCCGACACCCTGGGGATTGCAGCCATCTTTCGTTGGCTTGACGGAGTGTGTGCTCCTTCAGCATTAGTTTGAATGTGGCAAACGGCATACCTAAGCGCTCTTTATCCTGAAGAACCTGCTTGGTCGTGCCCTGCCTGGCAAGCTCGTCTGCCTTACAGTTTCCCTCAATGTCCCTATGTCCCGGGATCCATATGAGGTTTACGCGGTTCTGTTGGGCCAACTCCTGAAGAGATCGACGACAGCTGAGCGTCAGTTCAGAGTTGAACGTGTATGAGCCAAGGGATTTGATGGCCGCTTGGCTATCGCTGAAAATAGCGATATCTTCTCCGATAACACGTTTGCTTAACCAGGCCGCGGCGTCTAGGATTGCCGAGACTTCCGCCTGGAAGACGCTACAATGATCAGGTAGTCTGAAGGAGAGCTCATGGTCCAAATCCCTTGAATAAACCCCTCCTCCAACTCTGCCGTCCAACTTCGAGCCGTCGGTGTATATGGAATTGCCACTATTTGTTTCGGGACACCAATCCGTCCTCTCCCAGTCTTCTCTGCTGGGAATGTTTATTTTGAAACAGATATCGCCGACTGTAGTGGTCGCACAACGATCTGTGCTTAGAGGGAGAAAGCTGTAAGATTCCAGAATACTGGAGTGTCCAATAGTACCCGCACCCCAACTGGAGGTTTCTCTTAGGCGCAGAGCTGATGCCGCTGCTGACCGAAACCCTTCCATATCAAGTGGCAAAATGCCCAGAATGACCTGGAGGGTTTCGTTGGGCGTTGTCCTTAGCGCACCGCTTATACAGATCATATTGGATCTATGGACTTTCCGCAACAGATTCATGTATGTTGCCTTGCTCAGCGCAGGCCACCATACGACGACTCCATATACCATGATTTTACGAATGCTGGCCGTGTAGATCCAACTGCATACTCTAGGGCTGAGCCCCCATTTTTTGCCAATGGCTCTTTTGCATGTGTAAAGAGCGATGAAAGCTTTCTTCTAGCGCTGAAGAACATTCTCCTTCCAGTTCAGTTTCCTGTCCAGAACTATGCCTAGAAACTTGGCCTTATCCGACAAGCCCAAGCGCGTGCCATCTAGTTCTGGTAGGCTTAGTGGCGGTATTTTGTACCGCCCTGTAGGGAAAATCTCTAGTTCAGAGCTAGTTCGCTTCTAGTGCGTTCCGAACCAGTACTAGCTCGCGAACTATCTTTTTTACATGAAATCAACTGGCGAATTTAACATGGCGATGTCCTAGGCTGGAACTAGTACAAAATTCTACAGTTTGGCTCTAGTTCGTTTATTGGTACTATTTCTATAGTTCTGAACCATTTCTAAGCATAGAAACGAATTTAAATTAAATTCAAAAACTTAAATTCAAATACGAATCCAAATGCCTTTTAACGACTCCTCAAACACTGGTTTCGAACTAGTGAAAATGTAATCACTAACGTAGTAGTTTTTATTGGCCACTTTATATCTAGTTCTGAACCTGAAATTTGTTCACTAGTGCCTGAGTTCCCTGCAGGGAACTAGTGATAATGTAGTCACTAACGTATTAGTTCTTATTGGCCACTTTATATCTAGTTCTGAACCTGAAATTTGTTCACTAGTGTCTGAGTTCCCTGCAGGGCGGTTGGTGAAGAGGACAAGTTCCACTTTCCCCGGGTTGACACTAAGTCCGCAGCGAGAGGACCACGTCGAAACTTCTCGCAGTGCTACTTGCATCAGGTCACACAGAGTTTGTGGGAACTTGCCTCTGAATGCAATAGCTAAATCGTCTGCGTATGCCACTATCTTCCCGCCCCCCCAGCTTGTGTCACGTAGCAGCGAGTTGACTGTGAGGTTCCATAAAAGCGGGGAAAGAACACCACCCTTGTGACATAGCGTGATAACTCAACCGTACCAAGTGAAGAAGCTATTTTTCTTCCCATTAAAAGTTGGTCAATTAAACCAGTTAGAGGTCTCTCTACGCCCAGATTAGTTAGAGCGGAGTTGATAGCCTCCGGGCTTATATTGTTGAAAGCCCCCTCAATGTCTAGGAAGGCCACGAGACAGTAGTCCTTTTCACACAGCGATTTCTCAATGACAGATACTAGGCTGTGCAGAGCGGTTTCTGTTGATTTACCCTTGGTGTATGCATGCTGATAGCTAGAGATTAGGTTGCTATCAATAGTCGTTGAGAGGTAGTCGCTTAGTATCCTCTCAAAGGTTTTGAGTACAAAGGACGAGAGACTGATCGGTCTGTAGTCTTTTGGCTCGAAGTGGGATGCCTTCCCAGCCTTAGGGATAAACACTACCGTGGCGCTTCTCCAGGAGCCCGGAATGTGGTTCAGAGCCAGGCAGGCTGTGAAGAGAAATACCAGCCATTTATCTGATGTCTCCAACGTGTTTATAAGTTGCGCGGGGATAATCCCGTCCGGCCCGGCAGCTTTATACGGTTCAAAGCTCTTAACTGCCCACCTTACCCTTTCCTCAGTGATGGGTATTTTTACTGCCAGGTTTGTTGCAGGTACTAGTGGTGCGTCATGCAGATTCCCCGGAAAATTTGTATTCAAGAGCAGCTCAAGGGTTTCCTCTTCCGTGCTGGTCCAGGATCCGTCAGTTTTTCGCAAATAGCTGATGGCTGTTTGACTTTTCGAGAGGACTCGTCTAAGTCTCGCTGTGTCGTCGACCTTTTCGACGCCAGTGCAGAAATTTCTCCACGAAGTTCTCTTCGCCTGTCTCAGAGCTTTTTTGTAGGCCCTAATTTTAGCTTTATATTCGTGCCAATGAGGCTCAGAGCCGAGGCTCTTGCGAGCGCCGATGTAAATGTAGTAACAAGATCCTCCAGCTCCTCTACTGATGAGGGGGCTTGTGAGGGCAGTACTGGGAGGTCTCTGTCTAATATTTCATTGTGTAACTGCCAATTTGTGTTACGTGGATTGCGCTTCATGATTGGTTGTTCTACAATAAAGTCTAAAACCATTTCTATGTAACGGTGGTCGGAGAATGAACCCGCCATTTTCTGACCCACCCATAAGCGCCTTCACTACAGATAGTGAGGTCTATGACCTCCCTACGGGTCTTAGTGATAAAAGTAGGCTCATTACCCACGTTGCAAATTACCAGGTTGGTTGTTAAGAGGAAATCAAACAGAGACTCGCCCCTGGCATTGATATCGGAACTCCCCCATTGGACATGGTGAGCATTAGCGTCCGCTCCAATAATAAGATTACCCGTGCAGAAATTTGACACCAGGTCTTTCACCTCCGTTTGTGGTGGCGGTTCTTCGGCGTCGTAGGGCATATAGACCGACGCCACCGTCAGGCGGGTGCTGTCGACCGTTAGACTGATAGCGGTAATATCACCATTGGAGTAGTTAGGTAGGAGAAAGGAGTTCAACTCAGACTTGACCAAAATACACGTTCGGACTTTGCTCTCCTCGCTGGCTCGAATGAGCTTGAAGCCCTTAGTCCCCAATCCGCAGATTCTCGAGCTATTGACCCAGGGTTCTTGGATGAGGACCACATCCACGTCGCCTTTAGAAAGACGACTACTTAAAGCAGCCGAAGCCACTTTAGATTTGTGCAGATTAATCTGAAGCACCACCAACATGAGAGCGCACAGACTTCCCTGCCGTCCCCATGTCGTTGAGGTTTGCCCCATCCCGGAGGTTGCCTATCAACGACGAGTTGTTCCGATTAACTGCCCGATATGGCGTTGCAGGAGTCCTGCTGCCTGTAGCGTTAGATGTTAATCGCTCAGCGTTGGGTGCTACCACCGTGACGTCGAGGACTTCCTCGTCCTGTAGGCTGTCCTCCATCTCCGAGTTGTTCACAGCAATATCGGCAAGGGACGTGGCGGATAACATGCTTTCCGCATCGGAATCTTCCGCTTCCTCTTCTGGTAAATCGTTTTCCGGTTCCCCCGGAGCAGCCGAGAAGGCAGCGCGCTGAGCATCACCACGATATACGTGGATAACGATCTGGCCTACGCTGTAGTATACTAGGCCATTGCACCTTTTGAGGGGCTCGATTGACTCTTTATTCATGGTGAACACCACCTGTCTGTCGGGCCCCACCGCATCTCCGCCCAGATTGACACTCCAGTCATGCGTTGGGAGGGACGGATTCATTAGCCGTAGCATCCCGAGAATTCTGTCGGGTGCGTCAGGGATGGCCGGAATCCACGCCCTTGCCCTTGGACGAGCTGGAATGTCCTTCCAGTCGACGACCTCTATCTTTGCGCCCTTGTAGACTTCACCCAGTTTAGCAGCTGCTGCCTATACAGTGGTACGGTTTTTGCATCCTCGCATGCGAGTAATTTGATCTGACCCTGGTGCCAGCCCGCATCCGTTACTCGCGCCGAACTACCCGGAAACTCCGGAGCAACGTTGAGAAGAATGTTGCCGAGTTCATTTCGCACGTAACGCCACCGGTCCTTGGGGATGGCCAGACGGTCACTGCCTCGGTCAAGGACGCCTATAAGGATCCTGTCCTTGGTTACCTCCGCAAAGCTTAGTTTGCCCGCTCCAGAGGTATTCTGATGCCGCTTGGGAGGGGGATTTAACTCCAGGTCCGATCTCTGGCGCTTGAAAGGGTTAACTTTTAACCTCTTTGGCATGTAAGATTTTTGGAAATCCGGTATCACAGCTTTCGCTAGCTCTACCGATTTACTGGAATTCGGCGACAGCGACTCCTGCGGTACCCCTTCATACCTCTTCAGGATCTTTGCAGCCAATCTTTTCTCGTGATATGTGAAGCGGCGGGGAGATGTCTCCCGGGAGTGCGGACCCGTAGTTGCCATCGCGGTCGCTCCCCTTGCCGAAATCTCAGCTTCCTTCCCCTTCGAAACTCCGAGGCCAGGTCGTGAGACCGCTGCCACAGACGTAAAGATACTGGTTTTCATATCAGAGGTTGATGGGAGTTTAGCATCCGCCGTTGTCCGCTTAGCTGCGTTCGCAACCGCACTGGTGCTAGCTCCCATCAAGTCAATCTTACTCGATAGAGGGTTGGTTGACCGACTCGTAGTTGCCATCGCTGTCGATCCCCCCCTTGATTGTGGAGCGGAGGTTGTCCTCCGGCGTTGTTGTTGCTTTCTCGCCTGCTCCTCCATAGCTCTCCTTTGCCGAGGAGTGAAATTTGGCGTTGTTTGTTTTTTGGGTTTTTCGTTTTTATTTGCGTTATTTGAGTTCATCTTGTTCGTACGACCCATCGCCGGACAAGGCCAGCTTAGGGTCAAGGGAAGAGTAGGGGAAAATGTGTCGTCCGCCGCGGCAGAGCCCCGTACCGCGGTAAGGCCATGCTTACTCTCTGAGGCGACCCGGTATCAGAGAGGCTCCGTTCAAATACAGCCACGATTTGCCTCCCGGCTGCAAACGTCCAATGGGCACGTGGTCGCATAACATCCTGGATTGGGAGGGGGAAGATCTTTGTTGTCGCGCCAGAGAGGCTAGGCTGCTCTCGTGATGAAGTGCCGTACGGAGCTATGATCACAAGGGCAGCGTAGCCCTGTGGCTATCGACTTAAGCCCTCGTACCGCGGCAAGGTATCCACCCTTCACGAGGGAGGTACATGCATTAGATCAATGTAAAAAATAATTTCAAGGAACAAATGCTTATTGTGCAGTTATTAAGAGAAATTTTAAATTATCTTCTAATAATCTTCGTAATTATCATTAAAATCATTTGCAGTCTCCTCTTCCAGCCAATTTACTTCCTGTATATTTAAATCATCGTCATCTTCACTATTTTGATTGTCATCACTAGTACCTTCTTCTCCAAAAAATATAAATAATAAAAAAAATTTAAAATATGAATAAGTCAAAATATAATACCTAGTTCTTGCAGTGATTCACTAACAAAACTTGGTAGTTGGTCACCATCAAACCAATGAAAATCGTAGTGGTTTTCTTCTAGCGTCCATCCATTGTCTTCTGGGGTAAAAAACAAGGTTGCTTATAATTGGCATTATTCTATACACCGGCTATGTAGTTTGCTCGAAGAAATTGCTGATATAGCTCAGATTTGCATGGTGGTAAATTGCTTGCATCAAAATTGTTTATATGTTTTGGGTTGAATTCTTCAGTCACATCCGAAACGGCGTAATTATTTAAGAACAGCTGAAGCCTTGCACCATCGACAGCATATACTCCATCAATATTGTAAGCCTCGCAGATGAATTTTTAATTTTATTAAACAGCTCTTGTTTAAAAAGCGGATCTACAAATGACTCTGGCTCTCCAAATTTCATAAAAACTTCTTGATACTCTAGCTGTTTCAATAATATTTTAAATGGCCTTTGCTTGCCTTTCTTAAAGAAAGCTGGGTTGTAATCACATCCGGTTAGAACATGAAGGTTAGGTTAGGTTAGGTTCTACATAACGACGGTCCAAAATGATTGTAAATTTTTGTCAAGTCGACATATCTTTGACTATTTCCAGTGCCTGTATATAACCATACTTTCGAATCTCCGTTTTTTAAATTATGCATATTTCCCAACATAACTGTAGCTATATCAGTATCGGAACATATATATATGTATATATGTTACAAATATGGAAAATGATTTTAGTGTCGGCTTCTTCATGCTCTGGGCACAATAAGTTTTCATCTACATATATTCGTTATAATTTTGCTATTATTACCCTGCAGCGAAACCTCAAACTAGTCAGAAAAATACTAGCATACAACTATAATTTTCTGGCAGAACTCATACTAGTCAGGAAATATCCTTTTCATACTAGTATACAACTATAACTTTCTGGTAGAACTTATACAAGTCAGGGAATATCCATTTCATACCAGCATACAACTAGAATTTTTTGTCTGAAATCATACTAGTCAGGAAATATCCATTACATACTAGTATACAACTAGATTTTTCTGGACGAAATTATACCAGTTAAAAAATTCAAAATTCATTCGTTTCGTTTTCTCTTATAATTCATAGATGCTTTTTCGTGATAGGGTAAATACAAATAGCCGCTGCTTTCCTAAGAATAAACATGAAAATAAAGTCAAACGATAAAATAAAGGGTAAGCCAGGAAAATTCTGGTTGAAATCATACTAGTCCAGGTTAAAAGCCGTTTTGACTAGTATGGGACTAGTATATTTCATACTGGTCCTTTTTGGACTAGTTCATTTTTTGGAAATTATACTAGTCCAGGATGAACTAGTATGGAACTGGTATCTTACAACTAGTATGAAACTGGTATTTACTGACTAGTAGATAACTGGTATATTCTGGACGAAATCTGACAATTGACATCTCGTAGGACATCAACACGTAAAAAATACCAGTTGCTTATATGGAAAAAAAGACAGAACACTGACTAGTTGGGACCGGTGCACCAACTAGTTTTAAAATAGTTTTCAACTAGTTCCTTTCGCTGCAGGGTAGCGACATAAGAGTGACACTGTCTGAAATGCAACAAATGCCACATCTGAACACTTTGTATGGGCTGAACTGTTCTAATTTGCTTGATCATGTCCTATGGAGAGATCAATTACGAAAAAAAACTGGTTTAAGTGTTTATCATAAGGCGAAGTCTAAAAGTACCTGGTACCACGTAAGGGTGGTCCTCTATGACACATTGAAAATATCTGCCCTTTAAAAGCAGCCAGAGTTAGACCAACCATCTCAAACATGTGAAAACGCAGTAAGAATTATAAAAATTTCTCAGTTTCGAGGTGTCTGGCTGTAGTTTTTGACATGGGGCGAAGTATAAAAATAGCCGATCCTTCTTTAAGGGGGTCTTCTATGACACATGTGAAGAGATCTGCTCTTTAAAAGCAGCCGAAGTTGGACCAACTCGCTTAAACCTTTGAAATCGCAGTAAGAATTATGAAAATTCCTCAGTTTTGAGGTGTCTGACTGTAGTTTTTGACATGGGGCGAAGTACAAAAATAGCCGATCCTTCTTTAAGGGGGTCTTCTATGACACATGTGAAAAGATCTGCTCTTTAAAAGCAACCGAAGTTGGACCAACCCGATTAAACATGTGAAAAAGCAGTAAGAACTATGAAAATTCCTCAGCCTTGAGGTGTCTGGCTGAAGTTTTTTCCATGGGATGAAGTCTAAACAATGCAACAAATGCCACATCTGAACACTTTGTATGGGCTGAACTGTTCTAATTTGCTTGATCATGTCCTATGGAGAGATCAATTACGAAAAAAAACTGGTTTAAGTGTTTATCATAAGGCGAAGTCTAAAAGTACCTGGTACCACGTAAGGGTGGTCCTCTATGACACATTGAAAATATCTGCCCTTTAAAAGCAGCCAGAGTTAGACCAACCATCTCAAACCTGTGAAATCGCAGTAAGAATTATGAAAATTCCTCAGTTTTGAGGTGTCTGACTGTAGTTTTTGACATGGGGCGCGGTATAAGAATAGCCCATCCTTCTTTACGGGGGTCTTCTATGACACATGTGAAAAGATCTGCTCTTTAAAAGCAGCCGAAGTTGGACCAACTCGCTTAAACCTTTGAAATCGCAGTAGGAATTATGAAAATTCCCCAGTTTTGAGGTGTCTGACTGTAGTTTTTGACATGGGGCGAAGTATAAAAATAGCCGATCCTTCTTTAAGGGGGTCTTCTATGACACATGTGAAAAGATCTGCTCTTTAAAAGCAACCGAAGTTGGACCAACCCGATTAAACATGTGAAAAAGCAGTAAGAACTATGAAAATTCCTCAGCCTTGAGGTGTCTGGCTGAAGTTTTTTCCATGGGATGAAGTCTAAGCATGCCTGATACTACTTGTAGATAGTGTTCCACGACACATGTGCAAAGATCTGCCTTTCAAAAACAGCCAAAGTTGGACAAACTCGCTTAAACATGTGAAAGTGCAGTAAGAATTATAAAAATTCCTCAGTTTTGAGGTGTCTGGCTGAAGTTTTTGACATGGGGCGAAGTCAAAAAGTACCTGATACCACTTAAGGGTGGTCTTCTATGACACTTGTGAAATTATCTGCCCTTTAAAAGCAGCCAAAGTTAGACCAACGCAGTTAAACATGTGAATTCGCAGCAAGTCTAGAAATGACTGAAACTACTTAAGGGTAGTGTCCTATGATACATCTGATAAGATCCGTCGTTTAGAAGTTGTAACAGTGGGACAAACAAGAGAAAGCAAATTAATAGGAAAATAAAAGTTCCCGAACTTTGAGGTGCCTGGCTGAAGTTTTTGCCATGGGATGATGTCTGGAAATGCTTGATTCTACTTAAGGATAGCATTTTACGACACATGTGTGAAGATCTGTGAGGACCCCAAAACCACCGGTTTTGGAGCCCCACACGCGAACGCACTCGTCCCTAGTTTATTTACTTTGAAATTTGAATTTTTTATGAATTATAAAAATATTAATGAATTTTGAACACCCTAATATACATATTTACATACATATTTATACATATCTCTTTATATATATAAATAACCAACATCTATACCAAATTGAATTTCGGGGTATACTTTTTTATAAATATATATAATATTATGAACGGTCTAATGTGCACATTTTTTATGAACACATTTTAATAAGTTTGCAAAAGTTAGATGAGCCGCTAACCAAGCGACAATTTTTAGACTCGATGACAAATGTACACAAACAATTGCAAGCCGGCATTCCAGCATGAAAAAAAGGGTCGGTCAGCCAACTCAAGGCAGCGGTGCTTTGTTAATAATCGTCCATACAAATCTACAACCAAGCATTGAGGCTACTGAGGCTGGCGATGCGAGCGGACATCGCACAAAGAGGAAACGAAAAATGCATTGGTAGCATAGCTAGAACAATAGGCTGTGGGATTGCAGCAAACCTGCCAGCAAACATATTTATGTCGATAAGATGTCCAGCTGATCGATGCAGTGGGAGGAAACAGCTGACCAAATACAATGGGGCGTTCCAGGTGCAAGCGAGCGCGTAACAAATACTGTTAGGGTCTAAAGAAATAATTTGTAAATAGAGCATTAGCATATACTGGAAAGCTAAGCTAAGAAATAATGTGCAAATAATAGATATGTAAATTCACAGGCAAACCATGAAAATAACGGTTAAGAATTACTAAGTTATGTAAAAATGTTGTATATCAAGGCTAGCAATGCATGTAAATAATAGAATATATAGAATAAGGATTTTTATTGTCCGCCTGCGCGCGGAAAAGTATAAAAGGCGAGCACTTTGCTCAGTATAGTCAGACGTTAGGTAGGCATAGTAGCTTGTTGACGCCTTGTTCAACAGTGAAGGAACTCCTGGGATTTGCCAGCTCACGAGTTTCAATTTTATATACAGTGGTGGTTTCCTACCTCCGCTGTCCGAAAGTTGGTGGTGGTTTTCTACCTCCGCGGCTTTTAAGTTAGCTTATTTTTGGAAGATTTGTGGTGGTTCCCTACCTCCGCAATCTTTAAGAGACAGGAATATTTTAAGTTATATACGACGGTGGTTTCCTACCTCCGCCGTCTAGAAGATAAGCGGTGGTTTGCTAACTCCGCTATCTTAGCATAAGGTAGCTTTGGAAGACTGGTAGTGGTTACCTACCTCCACCACCTCCAAATATTTAAATAAGCGTAGAGATTGAATTTTATTTAATAAATTGAAATTTTTTATAATTTAAATCAAACCAGGGTATTTCTCTTTAAAAGGAGACGTTAGGGATTTCTCTAATCCACAGGAACCCTGGACGGACTGAGCTTAACCCCGGCTTAAAGGAAAAGTCCGTCACAAATGGCGCCCGAGCAGGGACTCTAAATTACGAGGTCACAAATAATTAAAGCATACGAGTACAATAAAAAAGGATTCAGCGGTGGACACACAGAGAAAAACCAACAATTACGTGAATAAGCAAAGATACTGGAATCAACAAGAGGCACCATGGCAAGAGTAACGTGGGTATATTACCTCAGCCGGGAAGATCTGGTGAAATACGCAGTAGAGTTCGAGCTGGAGAGCAGTGGGACGGTGGAGGAGCTACGGAAGCGCTTGGCGAGCTTCATCCAATCAAAAGGTAGCGATCCAGATCTCGAGGCTCGCTTCAACGAGCTGGCACTCCAACATCCAAGACCAACAACTCCAAGACCGGGCGACCAACTCGTGTTACCAGGTGGCAGTGGCGTTTCAGCCGCGAATAAAACAGTTGAGGGGAAGAACCCGGTCGCGACACATGACCACGAGGTAGCCACACAGCAACAACCATATGTGATATACCAACCAACATCACACGCAAATATAATGGACCGAGTACGTAAGTGGGGTCTAAAGTATGACGGCGGCAAGGACCCGCTATCTTTTATCGAACGGGAGGAGGAGCTGGCCGACAGTTATGAAGTTGGTCGCGACTCCATCCCAAAAGCGCTACCGGAGCTCTTGAAGGACAAGGCCCTCGTATGGTATCGCAATAACAACAGGCATTGGCAGGAGTGGGAAGCCTTTAAAAGGGACTTCTTAAAGTTCTTTCTAAGCTCACGCTAAATTTGGATGATGAAATACGACAGCGAGTCCAACGACCAGGTGTGACATTTAAAGACTACGTCTTATCCCTACAGGCGCTGATGCGGCACGCCGACTACACTGACGAGAAGAAGCTGGACAGGATGTACAGAAATTCCCGGCGAGAGTACCAGCTGTACGTCAAGAGGAGTGAATTCACTAGCCTCGAAGGATTTGTGAGCCTGGTCGAGGACTACGACAACATTGCGCCAGAAAAGGAACCACTCCGACCAACAGCCAGACCATTTTTACCAAGAAGACCGGATGAAAGATACCATTATATGCAAGAGGGCGAGCGAGAGAAAGAACACCAAAGGCAGGAAACCACGGGAGCGCAAAATAGCACGAATAGGCCACAGCAAGCGACCATAGACCCAAGAAGCGCGTGCAGGAGATGCGGGGAGAGCGGGCATTTTGCGTATGGATGCCGGAACGAGCGCCGTGAATTTTGTTGGCAGTGTGGCCGACCAGGCGTGTTGACGCGTGACTGCTGTAGAAGACAGTCGGGAAATGGCCAGAGACCCCATTAAGAACGAGGGGTGGTGTCTCCAACAACAAATCCTCGTGCATGACAAATGTATTTAGGCAGACCCAAGGGCGAATCTTGGCTGCAATCACACTAGAGGGACACGAGATGATGGCATCAATCGATACGGGAGCGACAAGGAGCTTTGTGAATGAACAGGTAGCATCGAGGTTGGACACGCGCAGATTCAGGCAGGTGGAGACACGAGTGGTAATGGGTGATGGTAGAGCACAGAGGATAATCAAGGCGGTGGAGGCAGAGATACAATTAGGCGAACAAAAGCATACGAGCGAGTTGTTAGTTTTGCCTGGGCTAGTGGACAGCGTCGTAATTGGCACAGACTATCTGGCAAAGTCGAGACTGGAGCTAAAGTGTGGCGGAGAGACGTTAGTATTACAAGTGGATGATAAGAAACAGACCGCAGTGACATGTACGACCATGGTAGACCGGGAGGAGAACAAAAGCGACAAGGAGACAGTGAGGCGTGAGCAAGAAGCCTTTCCAGTAGAGGAGAGCACGGACGAGGCGGTGAGTAACTTTCTTAAACACGAGTTACAGATTTTCGAAGAGATGTCCGGCTTGTCGAACGTGGCCACCCACAAGATAGTAATGCGCGATGATCGGCCAATAAAACAACGATATTTTCCAAAGAACCCAAAGATGCAAGAGATAATAAACAAGGAGATAGACGAGCTCATAGAGAAAGGTTGCATCGAGCCATCCCGTAGCCCACACAGCGCGCCTATAGTTCTGGTCCGAAAGAAGAACGGCAAATGGAGACTCTGCGTCGACTATCGACAACTCAATGCTCGCTCAGTACCAGATGCTTACCCATTACCCCGAATACAACACATTTTAGACAGATTACGCAGCGCACGGTTTATAAGCAGCCTGGATCTCAAAAACGGTTATTGGCGATTCCCGATGGAGGAAAGTAGTAAGCAGTTCACAGCATTTACGGTGCCCGGACGAGGATTATACCAGTGGAAAGTGATGCCATTTGGATTACACTCTGCCCCAGCCACCTTCCAGAGAGCACTTGATCGAGTAATTGGCCCCGAAATGGAACCACACGCGTTTGCCTACCTAGACGACATAATAATCACCAGCACGACACTAGAAGAGCATATCACCCACCTGAAAGAGGTTTTTGAAAGATTGAGACGAGCCAATTTGAAAATAAACCCGGAGAAATGTGAGTTCTTTAAGAAAAGTTTAAAATATTTAGGTCACGTGGTCAGTGAAGAAGGTATCCATACGGACCCAGACAAAATCGCTGCCATCAAAGAGCTAACGCCACCACAGAACATACGAGAGCTAAGGCGATTCCTAGGAGTAGTTTCGTGGTGCCGAAGGTTCGTACCGGACTTTTCACGAGTGGCACACAAGCTAACTGCAATGCTGAAGAAAGGAACGAGGTAGAAATGGGGCGAGGAACAGCAGGCGGCGTTCGAAGCGTTGAAAAGCGCACTAATACAAGCACCAGCATTGGCATGCCCAGATTTCATGAAGAGGTTCCGATTGCAGACAGACGCGAGCGATTATGGTCTTGGTGCAGTTCTCACCCAGGGGCTAGACGACGAGGAGCGGGTGATAGCATACGCGAGCCGGCGGCTGAATAAAGCCGAAATCAACTACTCGGCAACGGAGAAGGAGTGTCTAGCCATCGTTTGGGCCATTAGAAAGATGAGGCCGTATCTAGAAGGGTACACTTTTACAGTAATCACTGATCACTTGGCGTTAAAATGGCTAAATGCGATCGAAAGTCCATCGGGTCGGGTCGCGAGATGGGCGCTCGAACTACAACAATATTCATTCGATGTACAGTATAGAAAAGGCAAAATGAACGTGGTCGCAGACGCGCTATCGAGACAGCCGCTGGAGGAACAGTTGGGTAGTATGCAGGAGGGTAACTTCACATGCAAATGGTACACCGCAAAATTATCTGAAGTAACAAAAGAGCCGGAGAAATTACCAGATTACGTGATAGAGGAAGGTCGACTATACAGAAGAATTGGAGGTCAAATGGATGGCGAGGATGCGGTACCGTGGAAGCTATGCGTGCCGACATCAGAGAGGAAAAGAGTGCTCAACGAGATACACGACACACCGAGTGCAGGACACATGGGTATAAGGAAATCCATCGCGCGTGCAATGATGAGGTACTACTGGCCTGGAATGTTCAGAGACGTAAGAAAATACGTTCAACAATGCCACGCCTGCCAAGTCTACAAGCCCAGCCAGCAACAAGCTGCAGGTAAGATGCTCACGCAGATTTCTGATGAACCTTTTGCTACCATTTGCGCAGATTTCGTTGGACCACTTCCTCGATCGAAGCATGGAAATACGATGGCCCTAGTTTTTGTTGACAAATTTTCAAAATGGGTAGAGGTCATAGCGATTCGAAAGGCGACGACAGAGAATCTGACCAGAGGAATGAGGGAGAGGATTTTGGCCCGATTTGGCGCGCCAAAAGTCCTAATCACAGACAATGGAGCACACTTCACGAGCAGGCATTTTAAAAAGTTTCTACAAGAAGCTGGCATCAAGCACCAGCTAACTGCACCATATACACCGCAAGAGAATCCGACGGAGAGAGCAAATCGTAACATCAAGAGGATGATAGCGCAATTCACTGGGAAGGAGCACAAGGTATGGGATGAGTTGTTGCCAGAGATGACACTAGCACTGAATACGAGCGTATGCGAGTCAACAGGCTACAGTCCAGCATTCGTAGTGCAGGGTAGGGAACCAAGGATCCCCAACGCCCTCTACGATGAGCAAACATTTGGCACAGGCGAAGAGAAAGTAACTCTCAGTGAAAAGATGGCGAAGATGAGAGAGGTCTATCAAATGGTACGTAGAAGACAACAGCAGGCGTCCGCGGAGCAAGCAAAACATTACAATCTACGTAGAAGACAGTGGCAACCGGCCGTGGGTGACCTAGTGCTAGTCAAGGAGCACCAACTTTCCAAGGCAGTAGACAACTTCGCAGCAAAGTTAGCACCCAGGTACAGTGGGCCTCATCGTGTAACGAACTTCGTATCTCAAGTAATCATCTAGCTAGATAAGGTGCATAATGGCAAGAGGAGAACGGCACAAGTGAGCGAGTTAAAACCATACCATCAGGCGTCAGGCGAAGAAGCAAGTCCGGCAGCAGAAGAGAGTCAAGCAAAGTCATCCCCAGGGGGTGGTAAGTCTAGGGCGTCTCGCCAAGCCCCACTGGGGAACAAACGAGGCGTCCGACGACGATAACGGCACAATAACTAGCACCATCATCAGCAGTCAGTAGAGGAGAGCAACTGGCCATAGTAGCAACAACAACACCACGCGTTACAAGAACCCAAACCGTCGAAATCTCGGAAGAAGAACATATGGATTACAACACAGTGGCGATATGTGGATCGCTAGCACTGGCCAATCCAGTTCCAAACGGTCCAAGAGTCGAACACACAAGGGTAAGCGGCGAGCAACAGGTGGTAAGCAGGGATCAGAGTACATGGCAGACAACACAAGCGCAAGGACAAGCCCCAACAATGGATACCGGGATCCGGATGGCTATGAATTACGCCAACAACATAGCCAGCCAGTGCTATAACCGAATAACCGAATTTTGCATAACTTTCCATTTTAGGACAAGGCCCAGATCGCGAGAGATATTCCCATAAATAAAAAAACATCAAGTACTAGCATCCCTGGCGCAAATCAAAGAAAACTCTCAACAAACAGGCATCAAGCACCATGAACAAGTACCAGGCGTACACAAAACAATAGCAGGCAGCGCACACTACCCCAATGGAGCATCGCACCTAAGCAATAGAAATGGATACATCTATACACGTTGATACATATGTACATAGAAACAATAGAAAGTGGCACCACGCAGAATCACACAAACAAAGCGCGCTGGAGCATATGAAGAAGTGGAATTATCCTGCAAGAACAAAGCGAAGACGACCGCAAAGACAGTGCTGCTGGAAAACAACAGTTAGAAGAAGGAGGCGAGGACAGGTATAAATAGGAGGCGCCAACGCACAAATAGATCAAAAATTAATTAATCATGGACAACCGCGAGTCAAGTGTATATTCGAGCGAAAATGCAAACGACGGGTCTCTCCGCGTGTGGATCAGGCGGAATGGAGAAGGAGCAAGTGAGAGGGTGCGCAGCGAAGACGAGCACGACGTCATAGTCATTGACAGCGACGAGGAGGCGAGCGACACCGACCTGGCCAGCGTAGGGTCAGATGAGGAGCGCTACGTTGAAGAAGAAGAGGAGCGCCACGCCGAAGAAGGCGATGCCGATAGTGAAGGCACCGAAGAGTTTGGCCGTATGAGTGAGGGTGAGTCAATCCGGAGCCCGGAGTACGAGACGGTGTCGGAGTGTGGCTCTGTGGATACGAGGGGCGACCAGGGTAGCTAAATTCGGAGCCCGAGCCCAATGGAAGACGAGGCGGAACAGGGGCCGCTGGTGCCAGATGACATCCCGGAAGCCGAAGAAGACCCCTATGACTGCTGGAGGCACAAAAATTTCTATGTGGTTTCGGTAAGAGAGGAGGAGGAAGAAGCACCGGGCCAGGGGTACATGGAGTACACGAAGCGCCTGAGCATACGCCTGCGCCGCTACAACGACTTCGAGACGCCGGCAGAGGAAGATGACGCGAGCCCACCCCCGGCCAAAGTATATTTATGCGATCCGGCCGAAGACAGCGCCCCACCGACTCCACAGGAGCCGACCAAGGAGAGCGCCCCGCCAAATCCGCGCGCCCCAATCAACAGCAGCGCCCTAAAGTGTCTTCGCGGACCAACCGATGAGAGCGCCCCAGCCAATGACAGCGCCCCGAAGTGCATAAGCGAGCCAAACGAAGATCACGCGCGCACCGAAATGAGCGATGTGCTGAGCATCACCGGCAGCGACATTGCTACGGGCTCCAAGAGCGGCGCCGACAACAATTACAACAACAATATGAACAACAACAACAAAGAAATAATAAATGAGATCGAGCAATGGCTAACGAGCTCGGCAGCAGAAATGGCAACAACAACAGCAACGAGGGTCACGTGGCTGAACCGATCGGGAGTAGACCTCCTCCCAGAGGCATTAGCTGAGGATATAGAGGCGCACCGTAAGGACGCCCAAGACAAGAAGAAGAAGCAGACGTTCCACCGGAACATTGATGGTCGGAGTTATCGAGTTAGGATAACGAGAACGGGCCTGGTGACGATAACTCTCGTAGCGGCAGGTGAGGGGAGAGTGTGAGGACCCCAAAACCACCGGTTTTGGAGCCCCACACGCGAACACACTCGTCCCTAGTTTATTTACTTTGAAATTTGAATTTTTTATGAATTATAAAAATATTAATGAATTTTGAACACCCTAATATACATATTTACATACATATTTATACATATCTCTTTATATATATAAATAACCAACATCTATACCAAATTGAATTTCGGGGTATACTTTTTTATAAATAAATATAATATTATGAACGGTCTAATGTGCACATTTTTTATGAACACATTTTAATAAGTTTGCAAAAATTAGATGAGCCGCTAACCAAGCGACAATTTTTAGACTCGATGACAAATGTACACAAACAATTGCAAGCCGGCATTCCAGCATGAAAAAAAGGGTCGGTCAGCCAACTCAAGGCAGCGGTGCTTTGTTAACAATCGTCCATACAAATCTACAACCAAGCATTGAGGCTACTGAGGCTGGCGATGCGAGCGGACATCGCACAAAGAGGAAACGAAAAATGCATTGGTAGCATAGCTAGAACAATAGGCTGTGGGATTGCAGCAAACCTGCCAGCAAACATATTTATGTCGATAAGATGTCCAGCTGATCGATGCAGTGGGAGGAAACAGCTGACCAAATACAATGGGGCGTTCCAGGTGCAAGCGAGCGCGTAACAAATACTGTTAGGGTCTAAAGAAATAATTTGTAAGTAGAGCATTAGCATATACTGATAATAGATATGTAAATTCACAGGCAAACCATGAAAATAACTGTTAAGAATTACTAAGATATGTAAAAATGTTGTATATCAAGGCTAGCAATGCATGTAAATAATAGAATATATATAATAAGGATTTTTATTGTAATTTAACTGTCCGCCTGCGCGCGGAAAAGTATAAAAGGCGAGCACTTTGCTCAGTATAGTCAGACGTTAGGTAGGCATATTAGCTTGTTGACGCCTTGTTCAACAGTGAAGGAACTCCTGGGATTTGCCAGCTCACGAGTTTCAATTTTATATACAGTGGTGGTTTCCTACCTCCGCTGTCCGAAAGTCGGTGGTGGTTTTCTACCTCCGCGGCTTTTAAGTTAGCTTATTTTTGGAAGATTTGTGGTGGTTCCCTACCTCCGCAATCTTTAAGAGCGCAGGAATATTTTAAGTTATATACGACGGTGGTTTCCTACCTCCGCCGTCTAGAAGATAAGCGGTGGTTTGCTAACTCCGCTATCTTAGCATAAGGTAGCTTTGGAAGACTGGTAGTGGTTACCTACCTCCACCACCTCTAAATAGTTGAATAAGCGTAGAGATTGAATTTTATTTAATAAATTGAAATTTTTTATAATTTAAAGCAAACCAGGGTCTTTCTCTTTAAAAGGAGACGTTAGGGATTTCTCTAATCCACAGGAACCCTGGACGGACTGAGCTTAACCCCGGCTTAAAGGAAAAGTCCGTCACAGATCTGCTATTTAAAAGTAGTCAAAGTTTGTCAAATCCACTTAAACATGTGAAAGCGCAGTAAAAATTAGTGAAATTTCCCGAGTTTTGAGGTATCTGGCTGAAGTTTTTGCCATGGGACGAGGTCTAAAAATTACTGAAACTACTTAAGGGTAGTGTCCTATGATACATGTGAAAAGATCTATCATTTAAATTAGTAAAAGTGTGACAAACAAGATAAAGCAAATTAATAGGAAAATAAAAGTTCTCGAACTTTGAGGTGTCTGGCTGAAGTTTTTTCCATGGGATGATGTCTGGAAATGCTTGATTCTACTTAAGGGTAGCACTTAACGACACATGTGTAAAGATATGCTATTTAAAAGTAGTCAAAGTTTGTCAAATCCACTTAAACATGTGAAAGCGCAGTAAAAATTAGTGAAATTTCCCGAGTTTTGAGGTATCTGGCTGAAGTTTTTGCCATGGGACGAGGTCTAAAAATTACTGAAACTACTTAAGGGTAGTGTCCTACGACACATGTGAAAAGATCTATCATTTAAAATTAGTAAAAGTGGGAAAAACAAGAGAAAGTAAATTAATAGGAAAATAAAAGTTCTCGAACTTTCAGGTGTCTGGCTGAAGTTTTTTCCATGGGATAATGTCTAGAAATGCCTGATTCTACTTAAGGGTAGCATTTTACGACACATGTGTAAAGATCTGTTATTTAAAAGAGGCCAAAGTTGGTCAAATCCGCTTAAACATGTGAAAGCGCAGTAAAAATTAGTGAAATTTCCCGAGTTTTGAGGTGTCTGGCTGAAGTTTTTTCCATGGGACGAAGTCTAAAAATTCCTGATACTACTTGAGGGTAGTGTTCTACAAAAAATGGGGGAATATTGGGTAGTTAAAAGCTGCCAAAGTGGCCCAAATTCGTGAAATTGGTAAAACAGAAAAAATTTCTATAGGAAAATCCGCGAACTGGGGGTGTCTGGCTGGAGCCTTGTCACTGGTACGGGTCTAACAACACTTGATACTGACGCGGGGTGGTAATCTACGTCAAATATGTGAAAATCATCCATTATAAAATAAGTGAAGTTAGGGTCATTTTTTGGCGACTTTGACCCCCGATTCCTAGGCCCTTGTCATAGGTACAGCTTTAAAATTTTCACATTCTTTCTAGATTCGGGGAGGACTATCGATCGGTATTGGTTTCATCCATTATAAAATAAGTGACGCTTTTAGGCTCTGGGATCTTGGCCTATTAAGCTAACGACGCCATTGAACTACTGGGTTTTCATGGTGCGTTAAGGCGGTTTCACGTAAGTAAACGAAACTGACATACATACAAATGTATGTACACAACCAGTCGATTAAGCAATTGAAGTTGCACTTGCATTTCACATTAAAATTGAAACGTATTAAATTTACATAGTTACATATCGCTCATTTGATGCAACATCGTCATAACTCAAAAAACCCAAATTTTGAGTTAACATCACTAATATATCGGAAATAATATGTTTGCGATATGTACATTAGATGAGTATTTTTCTTCATACATTTATCTAAGCTTTCCAGATCCTCCCTCCGAGCACAGATTATGAAAATAGGATGATGTAGAGGAGATATGCAAAAAAAAATTTTGACTTTTGCAAAAACTGAGAGCGTTACTCCAAAAACCGCGATTTTTAATAATATCACTGGATCACAAATTCCAACTTTTTTTCTGCACCAGAGACGCCATAGTGAAATTCCTATGTAAAATCACCTCCTAATTCCGAAAATCAAAGTTATTTTTACTTGAATGGTACCGTTTTTGAGATATTTACGATTTACCGTTATTTCAAAAAACAAAAAAGATGGCTCCACTTAATCGTGTATATCTCAAGAACAAATTGAGCTATTCGAAAACGGTTTGAAAAATTTGAAAGCTTATAAAATTTACTATAATCAGTAGATACAACACTTTTTGCTAGGTCCTGCAGATTCAAACATATTGAACAATCATTACGGATTTTTTAAATTTTTTTTGTAAAAATATAAAAAAATTTGTACTTTGCGAGGAGGCATCTCGAAAACTTTGAAAACAGTGAACAAAATCGATGAACTAATACAAAAGTTATAAGCATTCAAGTAAATATATCCATTTAATACTTAAGTACCCTACAAATAATAGCATATGTACATATGGTTCTGTCTTAACTCTATGATCTTATTTTATAATTGAAAAAGTTATGTGTCTTGTTTTGACGCTTATTTAGATTAGGATCGGTTTCTCTTATGAGAAACCAACAGTAGTCGCCCATCATAGCGACATCCCAGAATCCTTGATACCGAATTTCAATCACTTTCATTTGCTGGTGAAACCTTTCGCCATGCTCGTCACTTTCGTCGCCAAGATTTTGCGGGAAAAAATTTAAGTGGGAGTGTAAGAAATGAATTTTTAAAGACATATTTACTCCTGAAAGAAAATAAAAAAGTAAATTAGATAAATACATAAGTGACACATTAGTATATAATTTTCTTAGGCTGGATTTATCTTTCAATTCAGAACAAATTTTTTGTTTATATTTTTCCCGTTCTTGTTTGTTCGGAACTGGACGATGAATTCAGATTTATGGCTATATATTCTCATGTAAATTTATGTAATATATAATTTATTATAATATGTTTTTTTATTTACCCATTTCCGCATAGTTTTTGATTAAGTCGTTCACTATCATCTCGTAGTTAGGACTTTTTTTTTTTGCATTATCTCATATCTTTCCTTCGTACTTACTGCATTCGCGATCGGGATAGATGGCTTTTGGTTGCCAATATGCAATAATACGGCCTTTAAACTTAATTTATTGCCGTCTATGAACAATCGCCACTCTTTTGAATCATATGGTTCACCAAATTGTTTGAATAGACCAGCAATGTCTTTGCAGTATAGTACTTGGAAAATTCTTCGTGACGAGTTCTATAATATGTTAATACCTTATAATACCTTAACATCGGATGAAACAAATTTAAATTGTTGCATTCGAGAGGCGTGTAGTTCGGCCTTTTCCTTTGACAATTCCAAATCCCTTATCCAATCATTGAGTTGTGCTTGTGACAAAGAATTTCTTTCGTTTTCCGTTTGAAATTCAGTACAACATGATGCCGCGTAATCAGATACTACTGTTGACAATGAAACTGGAGCCGGAACTAAAGTTAAATTTGATTCTGGCAATGTCGCTTCTGTTGAAATTAGTTCTGGTAATGACACTGTAGATACGCTCGCATAGGTTACTTTTCTGGACTTTCCAACCCCAAGTACTTTTGTAGTACAAATATAGCAGTCCGTTGAAGGGCAAGTTGGTTCACTCCACTTCATTGGTGTAATAAATTTCACACGTCGCCTAAATAGATAGTTTCAGAAATTAGTCAGCTATGCATTAAAAGGGAACAAATTCCTAATTTTTACAACGTACCTTTTTCTTCTGGTTTCCGAAGAAATCAATTCGACTCGGCATGTGGTGCACACAGTGTTCGGTGTCCATGGTTTTTCATTGTTTTTAGGCTCAATTCCAAAACACTTATAGTATGTAACTTTCAAAGGATTTGAAAACACACGTCTCATACTTTTAACAATAAATTGACCGCAGATGAAACAGAACATATCTGGATCATTTGTACACTCAAACTCTCGCGCCCTTTTATTCATTTTTTATTTTTAAGTAAATGACGGGTTATATAAACTGCAATTATAAACTGACCAGTATCCGGCGAGCCTTGCAGATGTTATGAAGGAATAAGGCGCATGTACTCTTATTTATACTTAGATCCAGTAAAAATTCAAGCCTACCTAAACAAAAAGTTTTCGAGATGCTTCCTCGCAAAGTACAAATTTTTTTATATTTTTACAAAAAAAAATTAAAAAATCCGTAATGATTGTTCAATATGTTTGAATCTGCAGGACCTAGCAAAAAGTGTTGTATGTACTGATTATAGTAAATTTTATTAGCTTTCAAATTTTTCAAACCGTTTTGGAAGAGCTCAGTTTGTTCTTGAGATATACACGATTAAGTGGAGCCATCTTTTTTGTTTTTTGAAATAAAGGTAAATCGTAAATATCTCAAAAACGGTACCATTCAAGTAAAAATAACCTTGATTATAGGAATTTCACTATGGCGTCTCTGGTGCATTTTGGGTGTAAACCAGTGTATTTTATGAATGATTAAGCTCCGTAAACCAAAATGTATGGTTTTTCGAGAGCAAAATTAGTTTCATCCACTCTCTTGCATAATAAGCCGCTGAAGCGAATGGCATACCCACTTTTTTGGAACGACCTATAAGAAAGTTACAAACGTCGCCTAAAGTGACAACTTCAGTTTTTTTCTTCAAATTGTTCAGATTTTTCCGAAGTCGGTAATTTCATTAAAATTAATATAAAAGGAGAAATGGGCAGTTAAGTTGAGCTTTCAAAAACGTATTTTGATAGAAAATCCAACAAAAATTAACGAAGTTACTTAAGTTTAAAAAAAATTTCAGAATCTGTTTTTTTATACCTTTCATGGACATGAAAAGGTATTATAACTTTGCTCCGATGTTTGTAAGTATGAGAAGAAGAAGAGATAGACCCACTAATAAGTATACCGTTATGATCAGGACGATGGGCTGATTCCATTTAGCCATGTCCGTATGTTTGTACGCAAACTAGTCCCTAAATTTTAGAGATATCTCGATGAAATTTGGTATGGAGGCGTTATTTTACATGATAATAATCATTTGTCGGAACCGTTAAGATCGGACCAAAACTACTCATAGCCCCCATACAATCGATTGTTTCGATAAACTGATTCCGGGCTATAACTTCTGTAATTAAAGAGCTAGTAACGTGAAATTTTGTAAGTATTGCTAATTTTATATGTGAAATATCGATGTTGAAAATCATTGAGATAGTATAAATATTTCATATAGCTCCCATACAATCGATTGTTCCGATAAACGGATTTTGGGCTATAACTCCTGTAATTAAATAGTTAGGATCGTGAAATTTCGTAAATATTGCTCTGTTAGAATGTGGAATGTCGATGTTAAAAATCAATGAGATTGGACCAACAAAACACATCGCCCCCTTATAATCGATAGTTCCGATCATTTCGGTATGAGCTAAAGTTAAATTCACACAGGCTGTACTGGGGATCGAACAGTGAAAATCGTGACGCTTATTCATGAAAGGTATATAGCCTTCGGCACAGCCGAAGACAGCTTTCCTTACTCGTTTTTTTTTTTTTTAATTTTTGCACTGCGTGCCTGAAATGATTTTAACTTCGAAGTTAGAGTAAAATACTTTTATCTTTACTTTATGATAACACTGCTCTGCCACATTCTGTCCTATGAACCAAATAGACTTTTTCGGAAAGTGGACAAAAAATAAAAATACACGTGTATCGGCGATTTTCATGTACACGTCAGAATATTTTTTTTATGTGCGTACATAAAAAAAATTTTCAACTTTGTTGAGTGTTTTCCTCCATACAAAAGTAAATTTAGTTTGTGACTTGTATGGAAGAAAAAACTCAACACCCTTGCCAAAAAAAATTCTAAAAAATCAAGTAAAATTTGTAGCGAGTTCTAACTTGCACATTCTTAAAGTAAAATTTAATGGGCTACAAAACTGCATACTCAAAAATTTTCTACAATTCTGCCAAAAAAGTTCAAAATTTATGTACACGTCAGAATTTTTCTATGTACATACATACATAAAAAAAAAATTCTGACGTGTACATGAAAATCGCCGATACACGTGTATTTTTATTTTTTGCCCACACAGAGCCAAAAATGCCTAATAAAATTAATAAGACTGTCTTCATGATCAGTTTTTGGGCAAAGGGGTAGTCGCACCGGTGGAAACGAAGAAAAACTATAGGGAAATCTCTTTGGTTTTAAGAAGAAGGTGTAGTTAGGGGGCTATGAGTAGTTTTGGTCTGATCTTGACGGTTCCGACAAATGATTATTCTCATATAAAATAACGCCTCCATACCAAATTTTATCGAGATATCTCTAAAATTGAGGGACTACATAGTTTCCGTACAAACAGACGGGCATGGCTAAATGGAATCAGCAAATCGTCCTGATCATAACGGTTTACTTATTAGTGGGCCTATCTCTTCTTCTTCTCATACTTACAAGTATCGGACCAAAGTTATAATACCATTTCATGCCCATGAAATGTATAAAAACATATGTCACGCAAAAACTAAAATAATCGCCAGAGCCGTTTTTGAGAAAAAAAAGTGGTAAAAATGCGGTTTTTGAGTCGAAATGGTTAAAAAAAGAAAAGAGTATTCTGTGAATGGACTTAAATTAAGAAAAGCTTGCAGGTTATTACAAAAAAAACTTTCAGGATGTAACTTGCCCCGTTTCTATGTTAGGGGGGACTCCGACCGCCCTCTTAAAAAACTTCTAAGTGAACCCAACCAATTTTCTGAGAATGAGGGTTAATTTAGTTTAATTTTAGTATACAACTCAAATTTTCTGGTAGAAATCATACTACACTTTTCCCAACTGTATTTCGGAAAAAACCAAATGTATTTTAGAAAACCACAAATGTGTTTCAGAAAATATGAAATGAATTTTAGAAAAGATAAAATGTTTTTCATAAAACAAAAATTGTATTTCAGAAAAGAGAAATGTATTTCAGAATAGCGCAAATGATTTTCAGAAAAGAGCAAATATATTTCAGAAAACAACAAATGTAAAATTTCATTTCTGTGAGGAGATATTTGCTAATTAATATGTAGTTGCAACTTTTCATGTAGTTGTTGTTATATCAGATACACATAAAAACTATGTTGACTTGTCTATGACTAATATGCTGCCAGCCTGCACTTTTTGAGAGCAATTTAAGTTTTATAGAGCTATAAATAAGGAATAGATTTTCAAACTTGCGTGGTAGAATCGGAACACAGCTTGCGCTGAAGGTCGTAATTTTCAAGCGATTTGAAATTTTTTTGATAATGAAAGATTTTGAGATGTTTGTTTGTTTATACATATAAAATGTGTTTGCTCACAGAACCAAAGCTGGGGAAAATGTATACAAAATCGGTTTCACTGCAGCCGCTAATAGATATTATAAAAGTAGTTCAAAATATTAGTATTGTTAAGGCTGCTGATTTCCTATTAGATTTTTTGATGTTCGACGGCGTTAATCATCAAATACAGGTTGTCGATCGTCGAATAGCTATTTACACGTTGGAATGATAAAAAAAATGACCAGGGAATTGACTCGTGAAAATCAGCCTTTATGCTAAAATTTAAATACTGGAGACAAACTTAGATTTAAGATAAAAAATTTAAAAAAATAAAAATTTGAAATAATCTTCAATTGAATTTTCAGAAAAGTTTTGAGTATGCAGTTTTATAGTCCATAAAATTTTAGTATAATAATATGCAAGCCTCAAGTACCTAGAAACCCACCTTGATTTTCAACGATTTTTTTCTGCAGCGAGAAAGGCCTTGAACTTGAAATATGTATATGGATGATTCCTTCGAAACTGATATATTTCACATCGACTTTTTGTGAAATGTCAATGTTACGATAAATGACTTTTGAAAGTGTATACAGTGTAAATGGGGTATAAGAAATAGCCCCTGATTCGCATTGCGCTACAACTTAACCCATTAACGCCCACTGTACCCATACGAGTACACTTCTTCAATTATCGAAAAAAAGGCATTTTAGATATCGAAAACATATACTTTTGCTACAAGTATGACATAAACTGCTTTGAAAGCAAGTAAGTTATGGAGTTTCATATTTAGAGTGCCCATTAACCCCTTATGAGAACACCTATTTGCTGGAAATTGACACAATAATTTTTTTTATTTATTTATATTTAATTAAATATTTAACCAAAAATTTATTAATTATGGTATCAGAAAGAAATTTTTGACCGCAGTCTCGATTGCCGTTTAAGCCAAATTTTGCGGAATTTTCAGAAAATTTAAATTCATTTATTTATATTTTGCGATATATTATATGAACAATATGCCCAAAGTCGTTTTATTCATGTATTAACACTAAATAACAGTTAGTACACAAATATTTAATATTAGATGATAAGTGAATCGTTAAAAAACTTATTTTTTCGTCGCTCTTGGATTTGCCGCTTCGTCAGTTTACAGATCACTATTTTCACTAACACGAACTATGTACGAAATGGTGTTTCATTTTACATATACATACTTGTAAAAGCAACTGTATCAAAACCAGTAGAAAAAAAAATGTGACATCTTAGGGTTGGGACATTTCATGTTTAATCTATTCTCATTTCAATATGGCTTAATATTTTTGGACTTCCGCTAGAAATTAGATGTATGCCACCAAGGTCCATTTGTGTTCTAATTTTCAACGAAAAATTACACCTAGTTTAGAAGAAAATCTGTGGTAAAGTTTGATACATCTATTAAGCGCAAAATCTTCCCAACCCGCCTTCGAAATGGAACCTGCTCTAGCACAGTTTGATGTTGACATTAGACTGAACATGTGTCAAAAAAATTAACATTATATGTGAATTAATATTCGCACACGACAACTGCACCTAATTTATATAAGACTGCATATCAGTTTATTTAAAAAAATGTCAGTTTATTATAATGTTTGACATTAAAGTCGCTGAACACAAATACATCAGTTTCCAAGGAATCAGCCATATAATATTTTTATTTTAATTTTAATTTTTTTTGCAGTTATATTTGGTTTTTGGCACAAAAATACTACCTAATACTTTGAACTAGTTTTTGATACATAATATTTTATCAGCGGCTGAAAGAAAATCGTTTTCTAAAAATTTTCGATACTTTGATCAAAAAAATGTAATATAAGCAAACAAAAACTCAAAAAATGGGACCATTCACTTTCACCTCCAAAACCCCACCCCTGCGCACGGACCTCGATTCTTAACAAAAACAATTAATAAGTAGACTAAAGGTGTTAACAAAGGACAACTCTATTTTTTGCAGGGTATTTATCTACATTAGACTGGGCCAAAAAAAATTTCGTTTTTTTTTTTTCAAAAATTATATTGATTTTCTTTTTAAGGGGCCTATTACCGTTCACGAGTGACCTGGCTCGAATGATTTTGGATAGCGAACATACTATTTGTTGCCGGCGGCCCGTGGCATCCTTCCCACGACGGAACCACGGACCGCGGCGAACTAAGAGGAAAGCCTACCATTCTCTACATCCATGGGGTGCGGTGGACAAACCCAACGGTTCGTCACAAACTGTGACGAACACGACGAGTACGACAAGCCTCTACAGGGATCCGTTGCCAGAAGCGACGGAATCTGAAGAGGAGACCCTTCTCGCCTCCAGTCAGGAGACGATTATTAGTGCTTGACGTGGTGCCAACCATAGTACACCGAAAGCACAAGCAGTTACATCAGCATCAAAAATCCAGTTGGGTACCATCAAAAGTACCCTAACCAAAGGACCAACTTTCGACCCCAAGGCGGCTGGCGGCGCCAACCAAAGTGCACCTGCGACCAAGGGTAGGAAGAAAAAGAAAAGTGAAGGCCAGTCAAGGCGTAATAGGTACAAGCGGGCGCTGTTTATGCTCGAAAGAATAAAAAACGGCGAGACCTTCTGTGGTACCAAAGACGCCGAATACTACAAAGCGTGGGTGGAGGAGTATGAAAACTACCAGAAGAAGAATCCGGCCCCTCCACGCAACCAGGACGCTTCTCAAAAGAGAAACCGTTCCAATCAGGACAGCCACGAAGCGGAACCGAAGACGCCCAAACGGGCGGAAACGGTCCACACCACAGCCAGGCACTACAATGAGGTTGCCAGGGATAACCTGCATGTGGCCATTGTGGATGCGAACAGTAGATCACCGGCAACAATTCAACAGAACTGGGTGGAGATCGAGGTTAGGTTGTCAAAGCTGGCGATGAAGCACGTGCGCGACAACCCGACCGGTCCCCTCCCAGTGTTTGACTCCTCCGAGAGCCTCCAGGGATATAGGGTGAATGCGCTGAGCAGGCCTCGCTGGACTTCCTCGCGGGGTGTGTAGCACACATTAGCGGAGAGGTCAACCACCTCCAGCTAAGGCTAACCCCTGCAGCGGAATTGCCAAACGCATTTGGGGCACGCATTTGGCTACCACCCATGGATGACTCGAGGGAGGAATTGTTGTCCTACATAAAACTGTACAACAGCAGCATCCCGGCCATTGCAGACTGGCAGCTGATTAAAGAGGAAGAGCCGTCGAAGACCAGCAAACCAATTCTGGTCGAGATATGCGAAGAGTCCTTGGAGGCTCTGGCGAAGGCGGACCACAAGGTAGCCTTTGCCATTCGCATGGCCAAGGTTAAGGTCTTCCGCGGCGACTCCACCCCAGATGAGGACGATCCTGAGGAAGTAGATGATGCAGGTCAGCTGCTGCAGGGTGTCCACATCCAAGATGGGGACCACAACCAACACCATTAAATGTGTTCAGATTAATCTGCAGCACTCAATAAGTGCTACGGATAATCTGGAGGTCCTTCTGGCACAGGAGGACTTCGACATCAGCCTCATTCAAGAGCCCTGGATCAACCACGTGAGGATCATGGGGTTAAACATCAGCACTCACAATCTGCTCTACAAAACAGATGGAGGTAGGCCAAGATCATGCATTTTAATCAGAAAAGGTATAAATACTTTCCTATGTTCAAATTACAGCACATCAGACGTAACAGTAGTAAAGTTGGAAGGTGATGATATTCAGCCCACGACAGGCCGGCCCCACCTACCGAGCTCAAGCACTTCCTGGATCACAACAACAACCAAAACGTCGTTATCGGCTGCGACGCGAATGCAAGACACTCTATGTGGGGCAGTACTTCAATCAACGATAGAGGTGAGTCCCTTTTACACTATATACTTAATTCACCTGGGTATCTGCAATAGGGGTACTAAGCCAACTTTCTTTTTCCCGAGTTCGGATAGATTCCAGGGCTGGGAGGAGGTCCTCGATCTTACCCTGTCAACGGATAATGGTTTAGCACTGGTATGCAACTGGGAGGTTTCAGACAGAGCCTCCCTATCAGACCACCGCTAGGTCTTCTTCGACATAGGGTATGGTCCAGGTCATCCTCTTCGGTACCGGAACCCACGAAGAACTAGATGGGACAAATTCATCAAACTCTCCCAGAAATCCTTAACGCTAAGAGAGCCCCACCCTGACATCACCAGAAAGAAATAAAGAAATAATAAATCTACCCCTGTTAGTATTCTTAAGAAAAAATGCCCCCGTGGTGGAACGGAGAGCTTAGGAAGCTGAGAACAGCAGTGAGGAAAACATTCAATGTATGTTATACTACCAAAGAGTGGCGGCCATATAGGGAAGCGTTCAAAACTTACAAGAAAGCAGTAAGGAAGGCAAAGGCTCAATCCTGGCAAACCTTCTGATCCACAATAGAAAACACCCGGGAAGCCTCCAGACTGAGCAAGATCCTGTCCAAAGAGCATGCAAATAATCCTTTCGTGAGAAACGAAGATGGTTCTTGGGCAGACCCAGCGGAGGGATCCCTAGTAACCCTAATGAATAAACACTTCCCTGTCAGCATCCACACACCAGTACATGTACCACATGGTGGGGTCTCCGAGTCCTCCGAGGAATTATTGGTAACGTTGTTGCACAGGGAAAAGATCAGACACGCAATTAACAGCTTATCCCCATACAAATCTCCTGGACCCGACGGCGTCACTCCAGTGATGCTTCAGAAGGTAGGAGATCAGATAGTCCGCTGGCTGAGCAGGATATTCAGGGCGAGTATCACCCTGACCTATATCCCGCGGGGCTGGAGGAGAGTGCACGTGACCTTCCTCCCCAAAACGTGTAGGCGTTCGCATGAAAATGCCAACGACTACAGACCCATAAGTCTCCCATCCTTCATGTTGAAGACTCTGGAACGACTTATGGCTCTTCACATAAGAGCAGTAATAACTGGGCCTATCCTTTCCGTAGTACAGCATGCGTACATGAAAGGCAAGTCAACGGAGACTGCGCTCCACGAAATCATAGGCACCGTTGCAAGATCGCTTCACTACTAACAATACACTTTGGCAGCCTTCTTAGATGTAGAAGGGGCTGGAATAGAAAGCAACATTTGTGGATGGACAGAATCGATGCTAGAGAACAGGCAGATACAAGCAAACATGGGATCAGCCACAATAAGTAGAACAGTGAGCAGGGGCACACCTCAGGGAGGTGTCCTCTCTCCACTACTGTGGGTGATCGCACTGAACGATATACTTCTTGAGCTCAACAAAAACGGGGTTAAGGTAGCAGCATATGCTGACGACGTTGTTATTGCAGTATCGGGACCGTTCCCTTCAAAGCTAAGCGAAATCCTGGAAAGGGAACTCCGGAAGTTACAGGCCTGGACCTCTGCAAATGGTCTAGGTATCAACCCGAGTAAAACAGAACTAATACTGTTCAGCAACAAAACCAAGATCCCTCAATTCCGACTACCCTCGCTTAACGGCACTGAACTATTGCTCTCCCAGAGGGTAAAGTACCTCGGTGTCGAAATAGATAGCAAACTAAACTGGAAGCTGAACGTTGAGAACAGAGAAAACAAAGCATACATTGCCTACTACTCCTGCAAACGAATAGTCAGCAAGAACTGGGGCCTAAAACCAAAACTAATGATGTGGCTCTACACAGCAGTTTGGTGGCCGGCCCTAGACAAACAGTATAACATCAATAGACTAAACAAGATACAACGGGCGGCATTCGGAGACGTAACGGGTGCACTTAGATCCTGCCCGACAGACGCACTCAACATCATCCTAGACCAATTACCGCTAGACATGCACATTCGTGTAACGGCTACCGGAGCAGCACTAAGGCTTAGGGCGTCCGAGTGCTGGAATGCGAAACAGTATGGCAACAGCGGAATCCTTAACAGGTTTTCAAACGAAGTCCTAACATCAGACTACCTCTCGCCCTCCTTGAAATTCTTTATCTTTACTTTATGATAACACTGCTCTGCCACATTCTGTCCTATGAACCAAATACACTTTTTCGGAAAGTGGACAAAAAATAAAAATACACGTGTATCGGCGATTTTCATGTACACGTCAGAATATTTTTTTTATGTGCGTACATAAAAAAAATTTTCAACTTTGTTGAGAGTTTTCCTCCATACAAAAGTAAATTTAGTTTGTGACTTGTATGGAAGAAAAAACTCAACACCCTTGACAAAAACAATTCTAAAAAATCAAGTAAAATTTTTAGCGAGTTCTAACTTGCACATTCTTAAAGTAAAATTTAATGGGCGACAAAACTGCATACTCAAAAATTTTCTAAAATTCTGCCAAAAAAGTTCAAAATTTATGTACCTACACGTCAGAATTTTTTTTTTATGTATGTATGTATGTACATGAAAATCGCCGATACACGTGTATTTTTATTTTTTGCCCACACAGAGCCAAAAATGCCTAATAAAATTAATAAGACTGTCTTCATGATCAGTTTTTGGGCAAAGGGGTAGTCGCACCGGTGGAAACGAAGAAAAAACTATAGGGAAATCTCTTTGGTTTGAAGAAGAAGTTCTTTTTAAAAAAACTATACATTTAGTACAAAGGTGTAGTTAGGGGGCTATGAGTAGTTTTGGTCCGATCTTGACGGTTCCGACAAATGATTATTCTCATATAAAATAACGCCTCCATACCAAATTTTATCGAGATATCTCTAAAATTGAGGGACTACATAGTTTGCGTACAAACAGACGGGCATGGCTAAATGGAATCAGCAAATCGTCCTGATCATAACGGTTTACTTATTAGTGGGCCTATCTCTTCTTCTTCTCATACTTACAAGCATCGGACCAAAGTTATAATACCCTTTCATGCCCATGAAAGGTATAAAAACATATGTCACGCAAAAACTAAAATAATCGCCAGAGCCGTTTTTGAGAAAAAAGTGGTAAAAATGCGGTTTTTGAGTCGAAATGGTAAAAAAAAGAAAAGAGTATTCTGTTAATGGACTTAAATTAAGAAAAGCTTACAGGTTATTAGGTAGGTAGGTTCAAGTGGCTGCCGCAGAGGCACACTTAGGCCAGTTTTGAAGGCCCGTTGTGATACCACCAACACAAGGAAAGTCAGCCCCGGGACCCAGCCATATGGAAAATCCCTGAGTTGTTGGGATTTTCCACATAGCAGAATCCCGGGACTGACACTCCTAAACCGACACCGTTACTCCTCCTCGAACCACTTAGATGACTTTATGAAGCCCATTAAGTCCTTTATGTCCAGTTCCGCGATCTGGCTTAGACTATCTAGGAACGGAACTCCCAAAAAGCGCGTTCTCACGCCGCTTAAAGCCGGACAGTTGCAGATGAGGTTATTACAAAAAAAACTTTCAGGATGTAACTTGCCCCGTTTCTATGTTAGGGGGGACTCCGACCGCCCTCTTAAAAAACTTCTAAGTGAACCCAACCAATTTTCTGAGAATGAGGGTTAATTTAAGTCCATTCTAGTATACAACTCAAATTTTCTGGTAGAAATCATACTGCACCTTTCCCAACTGTATTTCGGAAAAAACCAAATGTATTTTAGAAAACCACAAATGTGTTTCAGAAAATATGAAATGAATTTTAGAAAAGATAAAATGTTTTTCATAAAACAAAAATTGTATTTCAGAAAAGAGAAATGTATTTCAGAATAGCGCAAATGATTTTCAGAAAAGAGCAAATATATTTCAGAAAACAACAAATGTAAAATTTCATTTCTGTGAGGAGATATTTGCTAATTAATATGTAGTTGCAACTTTTCATGTAGTTGTTGTTATATCAGATGCACATAAAAACTATGTTGACTTGTCTATGACTAATATGCTGCCTGCACTTTTTGTGAGCAATTTAAGTTTTATAGAGCTATAAATAAGGAATAGATTTTCAAACTTGCGTGGTAGAATCGGAACACAGCTTGCGCTGAAGGTCGTAATTTTCAAGCGATTTGAAATTTTTTTTGGTAATGAAAGATTTTGAGATGTTTGTTTGTTTATACATATAAAATGTGTTTGCTCACAGAACCAAAACTGGGGAAAATGTATACAAAATCGGTTTCACTGCAGCCGCTAATAGATATTATAAAAGTAGTTCAAAATATTAGTATTGTTAAGGCTGCTGATTTCCTATTAGATTTTTTGATGTTCGACCGCGTTAATCATCAAATACAGGTTGTCGATCGTCGAATAGCTATTTACACGTTGGAATGATAAAAAAAATGACCAGGGAATTGACTCGTGAAAATCAGCCTTTATGCTAAAATTTAAATACTGGAGACAAACTTAGATTTAAGATAAAAAATTTAAAAAAATAAAAATTTGAAATAATCTTCAATTGAATTTTCAGAAAAGTTTTGAGTATGCAGTTTTCTAGTCCATAAAATTTTAGTATAATAATATGCAAGCCTCAAGTCCCTATAAACCCACCTTGATTTTCAACGATTTTTTTCTGCAGCGAGAAAGGCCTTGAACTTGAAATATGTATATGGATGATTCCTTCGAAACTGATATATTTCACATCGACTTTTTGTGAAATGTCAATGTTACGATAAATGACTTTTGAAAGTGTATACAGTGTAAATGGGGTATAAGAAATAGCCCCTGATTCGCATTGCGCTACAACTTAACCCATTAACGCCCACTGTACCCATACGAGTACACTTCTTCAATTATCGAAAAAAAGGCATTTTAGATATCGAAAACATATACTTTTGCTACAAGTATGACATAAACTGCTTTGAAAGCAAGTAAGTTATGGAGTTTCATATTTAGAGTGCCCATTAACCCCTTATGAGAACACCTATTTGCTGGAAATTGACACAATAATTTTTTTTATTTATTTATATTTAATTAAATATTTAACCAAAAATTTATTAATTATGGTATCAGAAAGAAATTTTTGACCGCAGTCTCGATTGCCGTTTAAGCCAAATTTTGCGGAATTTTCAGAAAATTTAAATTCATTTATTTATAGTTTGCGATATATTATATGAACAATATGCCCAAAGTCGTTTTATTCATGTATTAACACTAAATAACAGTTAGTACACAAATATTTAATATTAGATGATAAATGAATCGTTAAAAAACTTATTTTTTCGTCGCTCTTGGATTTGCCGCTTCGTCAGTTTACAGATCACTATTTTCACTAACACGAACTATGTACGAAATGGTGTTTCATTTTACATATACATACTTGTAAAAGCAACTGTATCAAAACCAGTAGAAAAAAAAAGGGACATCTTAGGGTTGGGACATTTCATGTTTAATCTATTCTCATTTCAATATGGCTTAATATTTTTGGACTTCCGCTAGAAATTAGATGTATGCCACCAAGGTCCATTTGTGTTCTAATTTTCAACGAAAAATTACACCTAGTTTAGAAGAAAATCTGTGGTAAAGTTTGATACATCTATTAAGCGCAAAATCTTCCCAACCCGCCTTCGAAATGGAACCTGCTCTAGCACAGTTTGATGTTGACATTAGACTGAACATGTGTCAAAAAAATTAACATTATATGTGAATTAATATTCGCACACGACAACTGCACCTAATTTATATAAGACTGCATATCAGTTTATTTAAAAAAATGTCAGTTTATTATAATGTTTGACATTAAAGTCGCTGAACGCAAATATGTATATCAGTTTCCAAGGAATCAGCCATATAATATTTTTATTTTAATTTTAATTTTTTTTGCAGTTATATTTGGTTTTTGGCACAAAAATACTACCTAATACTTTGAACTAGTTTTTGATACATAATATTTTATCAGCGGCTGAAAGAAAATCGTTTTCTAAAAATTTTCGATACTTTGATCAAAAAAATGTAATATAAGCAAACAAAAACTTAAAGAATAGGACCATTCACTTTCACCTCCAAAACCCCACCCCTGCGCACGGACCTCGATTCTTAACAAAAACAATTAATAAGTAGACTAAAGGTGTTAACAAAGGACAACTCTATTTTTTGCAGGGTATTTATCTACATTAGACTGGGCCAAAAAAAATTTCGTTTTTTTTTTTCAAAAATTATATTGATTTTCTTTTTAAGGGGCCTATTACCGTTCACGAGTGACCTGGCTCGAATGATTTTGGATAGCGAACATACTATTTGTTGCCGGCGGCCCGTGGCATCCTTCCCACGACGGAACCACGGACCGCGGCGAACTAAGAGGAAAGCCTACCATTCTCTACATCCATGGGGTGCGGTGGACAAACCCAACGGTTCGTCACATCTGTGACGAACACGACGAGTACGACAAGCCTCTACAGGGATCCGTTGCCAGAAGCGACGGAATCTGAAGAGGAGACCCTTCTCGCCTCCAGTCAGGAGACGATTATTAGTGCTTGACGTGGTGCCAACCATAGTACACCGAAAGCACAAGCAGTTACATCAGCATCAAAAATCCAGTTGGGTACCAACAAAAGTACCCTAACCAAAGGACCAAATTCCGACCCCAAGGCGGCTGGCGGCGCCAACCAAAGTGCACCTGCGACCAAGGGTAGGAAGAAAAAGAAAAGTGAAGGCCAGTCAAGGCGTAATAGGTACAAGCGGGCGCTGTTTATGCTCGAAAGAATAAAAAACGGCGAGACCTTCTGTGGTACCAAAGACGCCGAATACTACAAAGCGTGGGTGGAGGAGTATGAAAACTACCAGAAGAAGAATCCGGCCCCTCCACGCAACCAGGACGCTTCTCAAAAGAGAAACCGTTCCAATCAGGACAGCCACGAAGCGGAACCGAAGAAGCCCAAACGGGCGGAAACGGTCCACACCACAGCCAGGCACTACAATGAGGTTGCCAGGGATAACCTGCATGTGGCCATTGTGGATCGCCGGCAACAATTCAACAGAACTGGGTGGAGATCGAGGTTAGGTTGTCAAAGCTGGCGATGAAGCACGTGCGCGACAACACGACCGGTCCCCTCCCAGTGTTTGACTCCTCCGAGAGCCTCCAGGGATATAGGGTGAATGCGCTGAGCAGGCCTCGCTGGACTTCCTCGCGGGGTGTGTAGCACACATTAGCGGAGAGGTCAACCACCTCCAGCTAAGGCTAACCCCTGCAGCGGAATTGCCAAACGCATTTGGGGGCACGCATTTGGCTACCACCCATGGATGACTCGAGGGAGGAATTGTTGTCCTACATAAAACTGTACAACAGCAGCATCCCGGCCATTGCAGACTGGCAGCTGATTAAAGAGGAAGAGCCGTCGAAGACCAGCAAACCAATTCTGGTCGAAATATGCGAAGAGTCCTTGGAGGCTCTGGCGAAGGCGGACCACAAGGTAGCCTTTGCCATTCGCATGGCCAAGGTTAAGGTCTTCCGCGGCGACTCCACCCCAGATGAGGACGATCCTGAGGAAGTAGATGATGCAGGTCAGCTGCTGCAGGGTGTCCACATCGAAGATGGGGACCACAACCAACACCATTAAATGTGTTCAGATTAATCTGCAGCACTCAATAAGTGGTACGGATAATCTGGAGGTCCTTCTGGCACAGGAGGACTTCGACATCAGCCTCATTCAAGAGCCCTGGATCAACCACGTGAGGATCATGGGGTTAAACATCAGCACTCACAATCTGCTCTACAAAACAGATGGAGGTAGGCCAAGATCATGCATTTTAATCAGAAAAGGTATAAATACTTTCCTATGTTCAAATTACAGCACATCAGACGTAACAGTAGTAAAGTTGGAAGGTGATGATATTCAGCCCACGACAGGCCGGCCCCACCTACCGAGCTCAAGCACTTCCTGGATCACAACAACAACCAAAACGTCGTTATCGGCTGCGACGCGAATGCAAGACACTCTATGTGGGGCAGTACTTCAATCAACGATAGAGGTGAGTCCCTTTTACACTATATACTTAATTCACCTGGGTATCTGCAATAGGGGTACTAAGCCAACTTTCTTTTTCCCGAGTTCGGATAGAATCCAGGGCTGGGAGGAGGTCCTCGATCTTACCCTGTCAACGGATAATGGTTTAGCACTGGTATGCAACTGGGAGGTTTCAGACAGAGCCTCCCTATCAGACCACCGCTAGGTCTTCTTCGACATAGGGTATGGTCCAGGTCATCCTCTTCGGTACCGGAACCCACGAAGAACTAGATGGGACAAATTCATCAAACTCTCCCAGAAATCCTTAACGCTAAGAGAGCCCCACCCTGACATCACCAGAAAGAAATAAAGAAATAATAAATCTACCCCTGTTAGTATTCTTAAGAAAAAATCCCCCCGTGGTGGAACGGAGAGCTTAGGAAGCTGAGAACAGCAGTGAGGAAAACATTCAATGTATGTTATACTACCAAAGAGTGGCGGCCATATAGGGAAGCGTTCAAAACTTACAAGAAAGCAGTAAGGAAGGCAAAGGCTCAATCCTGGCAAACCTTCTGATCCACAATAGAAAACACGCGGGAAGCCTCCAGACTGAGCAAGATCCTGTCCAAAGAGCATGCAAATAATCCTTTCGTGAGAAACGAAGATGGTTCTTGGGCAGACCCAGCGGAGGGATCCCTAGTAACCCTAATGAATAAAGACTTCCCTGTCAGCATCCACACACCAGTACATGTACCACATGGTGGGGTCTCCGAGTCCTCCGAGGAATTATTGGTAACGTTGTTGCACAGGGAAAAGATCAGACACGCAATTAACAGCTTATCCCCATACAAATCTCCTGGACCCGACGGCGTCACTCCAGTGATGCTTCAGAAGGTAGGAGATCAGATAGTCCGCTGGCTGAGCAGGATATTCAGGGCGAGTATCACCCTGACCTATATCCCGCGGAGCTGGAGGAGAGTACACGTGACCTTCCTCCCCAAAACGTGTAGGCGTTCGCATGAAAATGCCAACGACTACAGACCCATAAGTTTCCCATCCTTCATGTTGAAGACTCTGGAACGACTTATGGCTCTTCACATAAGAGCAGTAATAACTGGGCCTATCCTTTCCGTAGCACAGCATGCGTACATGAAAGGCAAGTCAACGGAGACTGCGCTCCACGAAATCATAGGCACCGTTGCAAGATCGCTTCACTACTAACAATACACTTTGGCAGCCTTCTTAGATGTAGAAGGGGCTGGAATAGAAAGCAACATTTGTGGATGGACAGAATCGATGCTAGAGAACAGGCAGATACAAGCAAACATGGGATCAGCCACAATAAGTAGAACAGTGAGCAGGGGCACACCTCAGGGAGGTGTCCTCTCTCCACTACTGTGGGTGATCGCACTGAACGATATACTTCTTGAGCTCAACAAAAACGGGGTTAAGGTAGCAGCATATGCTGACGACGTTGTTATTGCAGTATCGGGACCGTTCCCTTCAAAGCTAAGCGAAATCCTGGAAAGGGAACTCCGGAAGTTACAGGCCTGGACCTCTGCAAATGGTCTAGGTATCAACCCAAATAAAACAGAACTAATACTGTTCAGCAACAAAACCAAGATCCCTCAATTCCGACTACCCTCGCTTAACGGCACTGAACTATTGCTCTCCCAGAGGGTAAAGTACCTCGGTGTCGAAATAGATAGCAAACTAAACTGGAAGCTGAACGTTGAGAAAAGAGAAAACAAAGCATACATTGCCTACTACTCCTGCAAACGAATAGTCAGCAAGAACTGGGGCCTAAAACCAAAACTAATGATGTGGCTCTACACAGCAGTTTGGTGGCCGGCCCTAGACAAACAGTATAACATCAATAGACTAAACAAGATACAACAGGCGGCATTCGGAGACGTAACGGGTGCACTTAGATCCTGCCCGACAGACGCACTCAACATCATCCTAGACCAATTACCGCTAGACATGCACATTCGTGTAACGGCTACCGGAGCAGCACTAAGGCTTAGGGCGTCCGAGTGCTGGAATGCGAAACAGTATGGCAACAGCGGAATCCTTAACAGGTTTTCAAACGAAGTCCTAACATCAGACTACCTCTCGCCCTCCTTGAAATTCTTTATCTTTACTTTATGATAACACTGCTCTGCCACATTCTGTCCTATGAACCAAATACACTTTTTCGGAAAGTGGACAAAAAATAAAAATACACGTGTATCGGCGATTTTCATGTACACGTCAGAATATTTTTTTTATGTGCGTACATAAAAAAAATTTTCAACTTTGTTGAGAGTTTTCCTCCATACAAAAGTAAATTTAGTTTGTGACTTGTATGGAAGAAAAAACTCAACACCCTTGCCAAAAACAATTCTAAAAAATCAAGTAAAATTTTTAGCGAGTTCTAACTTGCACATTCTTAAAGTAAAATTTAATGGGCTACAAAACTGCATACTCAAAAATTTTCTAAAATTCTGCCAAAAAAGTTCAAAATTTATGTACACGTCAGAATTTTTCTATGTACATACATACATAAAAAAAAAATTCTGACGTGTACATGAAAATCGCCGATACACGTGTATTTTTATTTTTTGCCCACACAGAGCCAAAAATGCCTAATAAAATTAATAAGACTGTCTTCATGATCAGTTTTTGGGCAAAGGGGTAGTCGCACCGGTGGAAACGAAGAAAAAACTATAGGGAAATCTCTTTGGTTTTAAGAAGAAGTTCTTTTTAAAAAAACTATACATTTAGTACAAAGGTGTAGTTAGGGGGCTATGAGTAGTTTTGGTCCGATCTTGACGGTTCCGACAAATGATTATTCTCATATAAAATAACGCCTCCATACCAAATTTTATCGAGATATCTCTAAAATTGAGGGACTACATAGTTTGCGTACAAACAGACGGGCATGGCTAAATGGAATCAGCAAATCGTCCTGATCATAACGGTTTACTTATTAGTGGGCCTATCTCTTCTTCTTCTCATACTTACAAGCATCGGACCAAAGTTATAATACCCTTTCATGCCCATGAAAGGTATAAAAACATATGTCACGCAAAAACTAAAATAATCGCCAGAGCCGTTTTTGAGAAAAAAGTGGTAAAAATGCGGTTTTTGAGTCGAAATGGTAAAAAAAAGAAAAGAGTATTCTGTTAATGGACTTAAATTAAGAAAAGCTTACAGGTTATTACAAAAAAAACTTTCAGGATGTAACTTGCCCCGTTTCTATGTTAGGGGGGACTCCGACCGCCCTCTTAAAAAACTTCTAAGTGAACCCAACCAATTTTCTGAGAATGAGGGTTAATTTAAGTCCATTCTAGTATACAACTCAAATTTTCTGGTAGAAATCATACTGCACCTTTCCCAACTGTATTTCGGAAAAAACCAAATGTATTTTAGAAAACCACAAATGTGTTTCAGAAAATATGAAATGAATTTTAGAAAAGATAAAATGTTTTTCATAAAACAAAAATTGTATTTCAGAAAACAACAAATGTAAAATTTCATTTCTGTGAGGAGATATTTGCTAATTAATATGTAGTTGCAACTTTTCATGTAGTTGTTGTTATATCAGATGCACATAAAAACTATGTTGACTTGTCTATGACTAATATGCTGCCTGCACTTTTTGTGAGCAATTTAAGTTTTATAGAGCTATAAATAAGGAATAGATTTTCAAACTTGCGTGGTAGAATCGGAACACAGCTTGCGCTGAAGGTCGTAATTTTCAAGCGATTTGAAATTTTTTTTGGTAATGAAAGATTTTGAGATGTTTGTTTGTTTATACATATAAAATGTGTTTGCTCACAGAACCAAAACTGGGGAAAATGTATACAAAATCGGTTTCACTGCAGCCGCTAATAGATATTATAAAAGTAGTTCAAAATATTAGTATTGTTAAGGCTGCTGATTTCCTATTAGATTTTTTGATGTTCGACCGCGTTAATCATCAAATACAGGTTGTCGATCGTCGAATAGCTATTTACACGTTGGAATGATAAAAAAAAAATGACCAGGGAATTGACTCGTGAAAATCAGCCTTTATGCTAAAATTTAAATACTGGAGACAAACTTAGATTTAAGATAAAAAATTTAAAAAAATAAAAATTTGAAATAATCTTCAATTGAATTTTCAGAAAAGTTTTGAGTATGCAGTTTTCTAGTCCATAAAATTTTAGTATAATAATATGCAAGCCTCAAGTCCCTAGAAACCCACCTTGATTTTCAACGATTTTTTTCTGCAGCGAGAAAGGCCTTGAACTTGAAATATGTATATGGATGATTCCTTCGAAACTGATATATTTCACATCGACTTTTTGTGAAATGTCAATGTTACGATAAATGACTTTTGAAAGTGTATACAGTGTAAATGGGGTATAAGAAATAGCCCCTGATTCGCATTGCGCTACAACTTAACCCATTAACGCCCACTGTACCCATACGAGTACACTTCTTCAATTATCGAAAAAAAGGCATTTTAGATATCGAAAACATATACTTTTGCTACAAGTATGACATAAACTGCTTTGAAAGCAAGTAAGTTATGGAGTTTCATATTTAGAGTGCCCATTAACCCCTTATGAGAACACCTATTTGCTGGAAATTGACACAATAATTTTTTTTATTTATTTATATTTAATTAAATATTTAACCAAAAATTTATTAATTATGGTATCAGAAAGAAATTTTTGACCGCAGTCTCGATTGCCGTTTAAGCCAAATTTTGCGGAATTTTCAGACAATTTAAATTCATTTATTAATATTTTCGATATATTATATGAACAATATGTCCAAAGTCATTTTATTCATGTATTAACACTAAATAACAGTTAGTACACAAATATTTAATATTAGAAGATAAGTGAATCGTTAAAAAACTTATTTTTTCGTCGCTCTTGGATTTGCCGCTTCGTCAGTTTACAGATCACTATTTTCACTAACACGAACTATGTACGAAATGATGCCAGATACTTCATGGTGTTTCATTTTACATATACATACTTGTAAAAACAACTGTATCAAAACCAGTAGAATAAAAAAATGTGACATCTTAGGGTTGGGACATTTCATGTTTAATCTATTCTCATTTTAATATGGCTTAATATTTTTAGACTTCCGCTAGAAATTAGATGTATGCCACCAAGGTCCATTTGTGTTCTAATTTTCAACGAAAAATTACACCTAGTTTAGAAGAAAATCTGTGGTAAAGTTTGATACATCTATTAAGCGCAAAATCTTCCCAACCCGCCTTCGAAATAGAACCTGCTCTAGCACAGTTTGATGTTGACATTAGACTGAACATGTGTCAAAAAAATTACCATTATATGTGAATTAATATTCGCACACGACAACTGCACCTAATTTATATAAGACTGCATATCAGTTTATTTAAAAAAATGTCAGTTTGTTATAATGTTTGTCATTAAAGTCGCTGAACAAAAATATATCAGTTTCCAAGGAATCAGCCATATAATATTTATACCTTTCATGAACATGAAATGGTATTATAACTTTGGTCCTATGTTTGTAAATATGAGAAGAAGAAGAGATAGACCCATCAATAAGTATACCGAAATGATCAGGATGACGAGATGAGTTGATTTAGCCATGTCCGTCTGTCCGTCTGTCTGTTTGAACGCAAACTAGTCTCTCAATTTTTGAGATATCTGGCTGAAATTTTGTATGTGGCCACCATTTTTTAATATAGGAATCATTTGTCGGAACTGACAAGATCGGACCAGTATAACATATAGCCCCCATACAACCGATTGTTCAGATATAAGGTTTTTTGGCCAAAACTTCCGCAATTAAAAAGTTAGGAACATAAAATTTTGCAACTCGAGTAATTTCTATTTATGTAGTGTATATAGTGAAAATCAACGATATCGGGCAAATGTAACATATAGCCCCCATATGTACAACCGATTGTTCAGATATAAGAATTTTTGGCCAAAACTTCTGCAATTAAAAAGTTAGGAACGTAAAATTTTGCAACTCGAGTACTTTCTATTTATGTAGTGTATATAGTGAAAATCAACAAGATCGGGAAAATGTAACATATAGCCCCCATACAACCGATTGTTCAAATATAAGGTTTTTTGGCCAAAACTTCTGCAATTAAAAAGTTAGGACCGTAAAATTTTGCAACTCGAGTACTTTCTATTTATGTAGTGTATATAGTGAAAATCAACAAGATCGGGCATATGTAACATATAGCCCCCATACAACCGATTGTTCAGATATAAGGTTTTTTGACCAAAACTTCTGCAATTAAAAAGTTAGGAACGTAAAATTTTGCAACTCGATTACTTTCTATTTATGTAGTGTATATAGTGAAAATCAACAAGATTGGGCAAATGTAACATATAGCCCCCATACAACCGATTGTTCAGATATAAGGTTTCTTGGCCAAAACTTCTGCAATTAAAAAGTTAGGAACGTAAAATTTTGCATCTCGAGTACTTTCTATTTATGTAGTGTATATAGTGAAAATCGACAAGATCGGGAAAATGTAACATATAGCCCCCATACAACCGATTGTTCAAATATAAGGTTTTTTGGCCAAAACTTCTGCAATTAAAAAGTTAGGACCGTAAAATTTTGCAACTCGAGTACTTTCTATTTATGTAGTGTATATAGTGAAAATCAACAAGATCGGGAAAATGTAACATATAGCCCCCATACAACCGATTGTTCAAATATAAGGTTTTTTGGCCAAAACTTCTGCAATTAAAAAGTTAGGACCGTAAAATTTTGCAACTCGAGTACTTTCTATTTATGTAGTGTATATAGTGAAAATCAACAAGATTGGGCAAATGTAACATATAGCCCCCATACAACCGATTGTTCAGATATAAGGTTTCTTGGCCAAAACTTCTGCAATTAAAAAGTTAGGAACGTAAAATTTTGCATCTCGAGTACTTTCTATTTATGTAGTGTATATAGTGAAAATCAAAAAGATCGGGCAAATGTAACATATAGCCCCCATACAACCGATTGTTCAGATATAAGGTTTTTTGGCCAAAACTTCTGCAATTAAAAAGTTAGGAACATAAAATTTTGCAACTTGAGTACTTTCAATTTATGTAGTGTGTAGAGGAAAATCAAGAAGATCGGGTAAATATAACATATAGCCCCATACAACCGGTTGATCCGATATAAGGTTTTTTGGCCAATGCTTCCGCATTTAAAAAGTTAGGAACGTAAAATATTGCACCTTTAGTACTATCTACATATGTAATGTGTATAGTGTAAGTCAGTACAATTGAACACGTATAATATATAGCCTCCATACAATCGATTGTTCCGATAACTCGGATCCTATTATTTTGTAAGTTTTTTTAAATTATAACAAAGATGTGTAATGTGTATAGTAAATATAGTTAAATTGACACAGGCTGTACTGGGTATCGAACAGTGAAAATCGTGACGCTTATTCATGAAAGGTATATAGCCTTCGGCACAGCCGAAGACAGCTTTCCTTACTTGTTTTATTTTAATTTTAATTTTTTTTGCAGTTATATTTGGTTTTTGGCATAAAAATACTACCTAATACTTTGAACTAGTTTTTGGTACATAATATTTTATCAGCGGCTGAAAGAAAATCGTTTTCTAAAAATTTTCGATACTTTGATCAAAAAAATGTAATATAAGCAAACAAAAACTCAAAAAATGGGACCATTCACCTTCTTCTTAACAAAAACAATTAATAAGTAGACTAAAGGTGTGAACAAAGGACAACTCTATTTTTTGCAGGGTATTTATCTACATTAGACTGGGCCAAAAAAAATTTGGTTTTTTTTTTTTCAAAAATTATATTGATTTTCTTTTTAAGGGGCCTATTACCGTTCACGAGTGACCTGGCTCGAATGATTTTGGATAGCGAACATACTATTTGTTGCCGGCGGCCCGTGGCATCCTTCCCACGACGGAACCACGGACCGCGGCGAACTAAGAGGAAAGCCTACCATTCTCTACATCCATGGGGTGCGGTGGACAAACCCAACGGTTCGTCACAAACTGTGACGAACACGACGAGTACGACAACCCTCTACAGGGATCCGTTGCCAAAAGCGACGGAATCTGAAGAGGAGACCCTTCTCGCCTCCAGTCAGGAGACGATTATTAGTGCTTGCCGTGGTGCCAACCATAGTACACCGAAAGCACAAGCAGTTACATCAGCATCAAAAATCCAGTTGGGTACCAACAAAAGTACCCTAACCAAAGGACCAACTTCCGACCCCAAGGCGGCTGGCGGCGCCAACCAAAGTGCACCTGCGACCAAGGGTAGGAAGAAAAAGAAAAATAAAGGCCAGTCAAGGCGTAATAGGTACAAGCGGGCGCTGTTTATGCTCGAAAGAATAAAAAACGGCGAGACCTTCTGTGGTACCAAAGACGCCGAATACTACAAAGCGTGGGTGGAGGAGTATGAAAACTACCAGAAGAAGAATCCGGCCCCTCCACGCAACCAGGACGCTTCTCAAAAGAGAAACCGTTCCAATCAGGACAGCCACGAAGCGGAACCGAAGAAGCCCAAACGGGCGGAAACGGTCCACACCACAGCCAGGCACTACAATGAGGTTGCCAGGGATAACCTGCATGTGGCCATTGTGGATGCGAACAGTAGATCGCCGGCAACAATTCAACAGAACTGGGTGGAGATCGAGGTTAGGTTGTCAAAGCTGGCGATGAAGCACGTGCGCGACAACCCGACCGGTCCCCTCCCAGTGTTTGACTCCTCCGAGAGCCTCCAGGGATATAGGGTGAATGCGCTGAGCAGGCCTCGCTGGACTTCCTCGCGGGGTGTGTAGCACACATTAGCGGAGAGGTCAACCACCTCCAGCTAAGGCTAACCCCTGCAGCGGAATTGCCAAACGCATTTGGGGGCACGCATTTGGCTACCACCCATGGATGACTCGAGGGAGGAATTGTTGTCCTACATAAAACTGTACAACAGCAGCATCCCGGCCATTGCAGACTGACAGCTGATTAAAGAGGAAGAGCCGTCGAAGACCAGCAAACCAATTCTGGTCGAAATATGCGAAGAGTCCTTGGAGGCTCTGGCGAAGGCGGACCACAAGGTAGCCTTTGCCATTCGCATGGCCAAGGTTAAGGTCTTCCGCGGCGACTCCACCCCAGATGAGGACGATCCTGAGGAAGTAGATGATGCAGGTCAGCTGCTGCAGGGTGTCCACATCCAAGATGGGGACCACAACCAACACCATTAAATGTGTTCAGATTAATCTGCAGCACTCAATAAGTGCTACGGATAATCTGGAGGTCCTTCTGGCACAGGAGGACTTCGACATCAGCCTCATTCAAGAGCCCTGGATCAACCACGTGAGGATCATGGGGTTAAACATCAGCACTCACAATCTGCTCTACAAAACAGATGGGGGTAGGCCAAGATCATGCATTTTAATCAGAAAAGGTATAAATGCTTTCCTATGTTCAAATTACAGCACATCAGACGTAACAGTAGTAAAGTTGGAAGGTGATGATATTCAGCCGGTCTTCGTCATTTCAGCCGACGACAGGCCGGCCCCACCTACCGAGCTCAAGCACTTCCTGGATCACAACAACAACCAAAACGTCGTTATCGGCTGCGACGCGAATGCAAGACACTCTATGTGGGGCAGTACTTCAATCAACGATAGAGGTGAGTCCCTTTTAATTCACCTGGGTATCTGCAATAGGGGTACTAAGCCAACTTTCTTTTTCCCGAGTTCGGATAGATTCCAGGGCTGGGAGGAGGTCCTCGATCTTACCCTGTCAACGGATAATGGTTTAGCACTGGTATGCAACTGGGAGGTTTCAGACAGAGCCTCCCTATCAGACCGCCGCTAGATCTTCTTCGACATAGGGTATGGTCCAGGTCATCCTCTTCGGTACCGGAACCCACGAAGAACTAGATGGGACAAATTCATCAAACTCTCCCAGAAATCCTTAACGCTAAGAGAGCCCCACCCTGACATCACCAGAAAGAAATAAAGAAATAATAAATCTACCCCTGTTAGTATTCTTAAGAAAAAATCCCCCCGTGGTGGAACGGAGAGCTTAGGAAGCTGAGAACAGCAGTGAGGAAAACATTCAATGTATGTTATACTACCAAAGAGTGGCGGCCATATAGGGAAGCGTTCAAAACTTACAAGAAAGCAGTAAGGAAGGCAAAGGCTCAATCCTGGCAAACCTTCTGATCCACAATAGAAAACACCCGGGAAGCCTCCAGACTGAGCAAGATCCTGTCCAAAGAGCATGCAAATAATCCTTTCGTGAGAAACGAAGATGGTTCTTGGGCAGACCCAGCGGAGGGATCCCTAGTAACCCTAATGAATAAACACTTCCCTGTCAGCATCCACACACCAGTACATGTACCACATGGTGGGGTCTCCGAGTCCTCCGAGGAATTATTGGTAACGTTGTTGCACAGGGAAAAGATCAGACACGCAATTAACAGCTTATCCCCATACAAATCTCCTGGACCCGACGGCGTCACTCCAGTGATGCTTCATAAGGTAGGAGATCAGATAGTCCGCTGGCTGAGCAGGATATTCAGGGCGAGTATCACCCTGACCTATATCCCGCGGAGCTGGAGGAGAGTACACGTGACCTTCCTCCCCAAAACGTGTAGGCGTTCGCATGAAAATGCCAACGACTACAGACCCATAAGTCTCCCATCCTTCATGTTGAAGACTCTGGAACGACTTATGGCTCTTCACATAAGAGCAGTAATAACTGGGCCTATCCTTTCCGTAGCACAGCATGCGTACATGAAAGGCAAGCCAACGGAGACTGCGCTCCACGAAATCATAGGCACCGTTGTAAGATCGCTTCACTACTAACAATACACTTTGGCAGCCTTCTTAGATGTAGAAGGGGCTGGAATAGAAAGCAACATTTGTGGATGGACAGAATCGATGCTAGAGAACAGGCAGATACAAGCAAACATGGGATCAGCCACAATAAGTAGAACAGTGAGCAGGGGCACACCTCAGGGAGGTGTCCTCTCTCCACTACTGTGGGTGATCGCACTGAACGATATACTTCTTGAGCTCAACAAAAACGGGGTTAAGGTAGTAGCATATGCTGACGACGTTGTTATTGCAGTATCGGGACCGTTCCCTTCAAAGCTAAGCGAAATCCTGGAAAGGGAACTCCGGAAGTTACAGGCCTGGACCTCTGCAAATGGTCTAAGTATCAACCCGAGTAAAACAGAACTAATACTGTTCAGCAACAAAACCAAGATCCCTCAATTCCGACTACCCTCGCTTAACGGCACTGAACTATTGCTCTCCCAGAGGGTAAAGTACCTCGGTGTCGAAAAAGATAGCAAACTAAACTGGGGCCCTCGTGAAGGGTTGACACCTTGCCGCGGTACGAGGGCTTAAGTCGATAGCCACAGGGCTGCGCTGCCCTTGTGATCATAGTGCCGCCGGTACTACATCACGAGAGAAGCCAAGCCTCTCTGGCGCGACGACTAAGATCTTCCCCCTCCCAATCCAGGGTGTTATGCGACCACGTGCCCATTGGACGTTTGCAGCCGGGAGGCAAATCGGGCCGGGAGGCTGTAATCGAACGGAGCCTCTCTGATACCGGGCCGCCTCGGAGAGTAACTATGGCCTTACCGCGGCATGGGGCTCTGCCGCGGCGGACGACACATTCCCCATACTCTTCCTTTGACCCTAAACTGGCCTTGCCCGGCAAGGGGTCGTACGAACAAGATGAAAAAAAGTAATAAAAACCTTAAAAATAATGATACAACCATGTATACTGCCCAGCAGAGGAGGAAAATGCTGGAGCAAGCGAGAACGCAACGTCGGAGGACAAACTCCATTTCTTCATCAGCCGAGAGGTCGACAGCGATGGCAACTACGAGTCGATCAGCTCTGGATAATAAGGGGGCAATCCCCAAAGTAAGTACCGGTACAAACACGGTGAAGCCAACAACGGCTGATGCTAGAGCCCTAGTAAGTGCCGGTACCGAAACCAAGTCTTTAACGTCTGTGGCAGTGGTCTCACGACCTGGCCCCAGAGATCCAAATAAGGGAACGACCGCGATGGCAACTACGGGTCGAAATTTACCCCAAAAGACATCTCCCAGTCGCTCTGAGTACTTGGACAAAAGAGCGGCCGCGAGGATACTGAAGAAATACGAGGGTATTTCACAAGAGACGCTATCGCCGAATGCTAGGAAGACGGTGGAGATGGCTGAAGCTATCTTACCGAACTTCCAAAGCGATTACGCGCCAAAGAAGGTTAATATAAATCCCTTCAAACGCCAGAGATCGGACGTGGATTTAAAACCTCACCCGAAGCGGCAGCAACACGCCCCCGTAATGGGTAAACTCAGCTTTGCTGAAGTGACTAAGGATAGGATCCTCATAGGCGTCATTGACCGAGGTAATGAAAACTGGGCCATCCCTAGGGACCAGTGGCGGTTCGTCCGGAACGCTATCGGTAATGCCCTTCTCGACATTATGGATGAGTCTCCGGGTGCCACTCCGATGGGTTCTGATGCGGGATGGCACCAGGGCCGAATCAAGGTATTCGCTTGCGAGGATGCAAAAACTGTTGCACTGTACAAGGCAGCAGCTGCAAGACTAGGTGAGATCTACCAAGGGGCAAGAATCGAGGTTGTCGACTGGAAGGACATCCCGGCTCGGCCAAGGGCAAGAGCGTGGATTCCTGCTATCCCTGCTGAACCTGAGAGAATTCTCAGGATGCTGAGGATCATGAACCCGTCTCTCCCGACGCAGGACTGGGGTGTAAATCTGGTCGAGGATGCGGTAGGGCCTGATAGGCAAGTGGTCTTCACCTTGAATAAGGAGGCACTCGAGCCCCTTAAACGGTGCAATGGACGAGTGCACTACGGCATGGGTCAGATCGTGATCCACGTATACCGCGGCGATGCACAGCGCTGCACCGGAGGACTCGGACATCGCAGTGCCGGAAGGGGAGTCGGAGATGTCCGACTCGGAAAGTATGGTATCTGCCACGTCAAATGGCGAAGGAGCAGTGAACAGCTCGGAGATGGGAGACAGCCTGCTGGACGGGGAGGACCTCAACGTCACAGTGATAGCAGCTAGTCCTGAGCGCACCACAGTTGACACTGCCACAGTTAGGAGGATCTCTGCCACGCCAAACCGTGGTCTGAAGAAATCGTCGTTGAAAGATAAGCCTCCAGACGAGGTGGAACTCGACGATACGGCGGTGGCAGGGAAGTCTGAGCACTCTCATGTTGGTGGTGATTCAGATAAACCTGCACAAATCTAAAGCAGCCTCGGCTGCTTTAATCAGTCGTCTCTCTAAAGGCGACGTAGATGTGGTCCTCATCCAAGAACCCTGGGTCAACAGCTCAAGGATTTGCGGTTTGGGGACTAAGGGTTATAAGCTTATTCGAGCCAGCGAAGGGGGCCGGGTTAGAGCCTGTATTTTAGTTAAGTCTGAGCTGAATGCATTTCTCTTGCCCAACTATACCAATGGTGACGTTACAGCTGCCAGTTTAACAGTCGACAGTACCAGTCTGACGATTGCGTCGGTCTATATACCCTACGACGCCGAAGAACCTCCGCCACAGAGGGAGATAAAAGACCTGGTGGCAAATTTTTCCATGGGTCATCTTCTTATCGGAACTGACGCCAATGCTCATCACGTCCAGTGGGGAAGCTCCGATATCAATGCTAGAGGAGAGTCGTTGTTTGACTATTTGTTAACAACTAACCTGGTAGTTTGCAACGTGGGTAACGAATCTACGTTTATTACTAAAACCCGTAGGGAGGTAATAGATCTCACTATTTGCAGCGAAGGCGCTTATGAGTGGGTCAGAAAATGGCGCGTTCTCGATGAGCACTCATTCTCCGACCACCGGTACGTAGAAGTAGTTCTAGACTTTTCTGTTGAGCAGCCGGTTATGAAACGCAACCCACGTAACACTAACTGGCAGCTACACAATGAAATACTATCTAGGGACTTACCAGCACTGCCCCCACAAGTCCCCTCATCAGTAGGGGAGTTGGAGGATCTGGTAAAGACCTTTACAACGGCGCTCTCGAATGCCTTAGAGCGGGCTTGCCCAGTGCCAAAACCACGTGGTAAACATAGGCCGCATTGGTGGTCCTACGACCTGGACTCGCTCCGAAAATCATGTAGGACACAATTTAATAAGGCCAAGAGCCTTGGCACGGAGACTCAATGGCTCGAATATAAAGTTAAACTCAGGGCCTACAAAAAAGCTCTGAGGCAGGCGAAGAGAGTATCGTGGAGAAATTTCTGCACTGGGGTCGAAAATGTCGACGATACAGCGAGACTTAGACGAGTGCTCTCAAAAACTCAAACAGCCACAAGCTATTTGCGCAAACCTGACGGATCCTGGACCAGCACGGAGAGGGAAACCCTAGAGCTGCTCTTGAATACGCACTTCCCAGGGAACTTGCATGAGGAACTCGTAGCACCTACAACAAACCTGGCTGTATACATACCCATCACGGAGGAAAAGGTTAGGTGGGCGGTTAAGAGCTTCGAACCGTTCAAGGCTGCCGGGCCAGACGGGATTATTCCCGCACAACTCATAAACACGCTGGAGACATCAGCCAAATGGCTGGTACTTCTCTATACAGCCTGCCTGGCTCTTAGCTACATTCCGTGCTCCTGGAGAAGTGACACGGTAGTGTTTATTCCTAAGGCGGGGAAGGCGTCTCATTACGAGCCGAAGGACTACAGGCCGATCAGTCTCTCATCCTTTGTGCTCAAAACCTTCGAGAGGATAATAAATGACTACCTCTCCTCTACTATTGATAGCAACCTGATCTGTAGCTATCAGCATGCATACACCAAAGGGAAATCTACAGAAACTGCGCTTCACAGCCTAGTTTCTGTTATTGAAAAATCGCTGTATGAGAAGGAGTACTGTCTTGCGGCCTTTTTAGATATTGAAGGAGCCTTCAACAACATAAGCCCTGATGCTATAAACACCGCTTTAACAAGTCTGGGCATAAGCAGGTCTCTTATTGGACTTATTGATCAACTGCTAAGGGGTAGACGAATAGTTTCATCACTGGGCTCGGTTGACTTATCACGCTATGTCACAAGGGGAACGCCTCAGGGTGGTGTTCTCTCCCCGCTTCTATGGAACCTCACTGTCAACTCGATGCTGCGAGACACAAGCTGGGGGGCGGGAAGGTAGTGGCATATGCAGACGACTTAGCTATAGTATATAGGGGCAAATTCCCACAGACCCTGTGCGACTTGATGCAAGCAGCACTGCGAGAGGTTTCCTCATGGTGCTCGCGCTGCGGACTGAGCATCAACCCGGGAAAAGTAGAACTGGTTCTTTTCACCAACCGCTATAAGATACCACCGCTAACACTACCAAAACTGAATGACGTGCACCTGAACCTGGCTGACAAAGCCAAGTTCTTAGGCACAGTTCTGGATAGGAAACTAACCTGGAAGGAGAATGTTCTTCAGCGCCAGAAGAAAGCGTGTATTGCACTCTACACATGCAAAAGAGCCATTGGAAAGAAATGGGGGCTCAGCCCCAAAATATGCAAATGGATCTACACCGCAATCATTCGACCAATCATGCTCTATGGAGTTGTGGTATGGTGGCCTGCGCTGAGCAAGGCAACAAACCTTAATCTGCTAGGTAAAGTACACAGATCTTGCATGATCTGTATAAGCGGTGCGTTAAGAACAACGCCCAATGAAGCACTCCAGGCCATTCTTGGCATTTTGCCACTCGATCTGGAAGGGCACCGGGTAGCAGCAGCATCGGCTCTACGTCTAAGGGAAACGTCCGGCTGGGGCGCAAGCACTACTGGACACGCCTGTATTTTGGGATCCTTTAGCTTTCTTCCGCTGAGCACGGATCGTTGTGCGACCACAACAGTCGGAGATAGCTGTTTTAAAATCAACATTCCCAGCAGGGAAGAATGGGAGAGCACGGATCGGAGTCCCGCCACTCATGGCGGCACTTCCATTTATACTGATGGCTCGAAGTTAGACGGCAGAGTTGGAGGAGGGGTTTATTCAAAGGATCTGAACCTTGAGCTCTCCTTCAGACTACCTGATCACTGCAGTGTCTTCCAGGCTGAAGTAGGGCAGACGAACTTGCGAGGCAGGGCACGACCAAGCAGGTTCTTCGGGATAAAGAGCGCTTAGGTATGCCGTTTGCCACTTGCAAGCTTATGCTGAAGGAGTACACACTCCGCCAAGCCAACGAAAGATGGCTGCAATCTCCAGGATGCCGGATATCCAAAGAAACCTGGCCGAAATGGGATCATAAAAGATCGAGACAAATTTATGCCCTAAGGAGAAGAGAAATCTCCATATTAATAGGCGTATTGACTGGGCACTGCCTCATTGGTAGGCACGCAGAAAGACTTGGTGTGCCCTACCGACGATGCTGTAGGAGTTGTAAGGATGATGAGGAGGAGGAAACGGTGGAGCACCTCATCTGCAACTGCCCGGCTTTAAGTGGCGCGAGAATGCGCTTTTTGGGAGTTCCCTTCCTGGTTAGCCTACGCCAGGTCACGGAGCTGGACATAAAGGACCTGATGGCCTTCATCAAGTCATCTAAATGGTTCGAGGAGGAGTAACGGTGTCGGTATAGGAACGTCAGTCCCGGGATTCTGCTATGTGGAGAATTCCGTTAATACCGGGATTTTCCATATGGCAGGGTCCCGGAACTGACTTTCCTAGTGTTGGTGGTATCACAACGGGCCTTTTAATACTGGCCTAGGTGTGCCTCTACGGTAGCCACTTGAACCTAACCTAAACTGGAAGCTGAACGTTGAGAAAAGAGTAAACAAAGCATACATTGCCTACTACTCCTGCAAACGAATAGTCAGCAAGAACTGGGGCCTAAAACCAAAACTAATGATGTGGCTCTACACAGCAGTTTGGTGGCCGGCCCTAGACAAACAGTATAACATCAATAGCCTGAACAAGATACAACGGGCGGCATTCGGAGACGTAACGGGTGCACTTAGATCCTGCCCGACAGACGCACTCAACATCATCCTAGACCAATTATCGCTAGACATGCACATTCGTGTAACGGCTACCGGAGCAGCACTAAGGCTTAGGGCGTCCGAGTGCTGGAATGCGAAACAGTATGGCCACAGCGGAATCCTTAACAGGTTTTCAAACGAAGACCTAACATCAGACTACCTCTCGCCCTCCTTGAAATTCGACAAAAACTACGAAGTTCACTTCCCATCAAGAGGCGAATGGAGAGATGGCAGCGCTTGTAAGCAGGGGATAATCTCGGTCTTCACGGACGGGTCCAAAATGGACTGCGGCGTGAGAGCAGGGGTTTTCTCTGAGCAATTGCAAGTCGCTCAGTCCTACCCTCTCCCGGATTCGGCCAGCATCTTCCAAGCAGAAATAGTTGGTATCGAGAAAGCCTGTGGCACCTAATAGGAGAGTTAATTGAAGGGAGGGAGGTACGAATATACTCAGACAGCAAGCAGCGCTTATGGCGCTCGACTCGCCGATCACTTCCTCTAAGGCCGTCAGCGACTGCAAAGGGTCGCTTAGGGCAGCAGCAAACTCCGCGAAAATCACACTTGTCTGGGTTCCGGGCCACCGGAATATTGAGGGCAATGAGAAAGCGGATGAACTGGCAAGGTCAGGGGCTTCAGCAGACATCTCGGAAGTAGTTAGTGTGCGTCGCCCACTCACAGCAATCAAAAGTGACATACATAACAAATACAAGGTCATGGCCTTACGTAGGTGGTGCTCCTCAGATAGCTGTAGGATTGCCAAACAAACTTGGCCTGACTACAACAGAAGCAGAACCGAGAACCTGCTAAGCAGATCTAGGAAGGAGATTTTCAGAATCACGGCCACTATAACGGGACACTGGCCACTGGGCCAACATGCGGAAAGAATTGGGCTACCATTCAACGAGGTGTGTAGAAGTTGCGACCTAGATGGCTGTAAAGAAACTGTTACTCACTTCCTATGCGAGTGCCCTGCCCTGACCAATATAAGACATAAGACCTTAGGTAGGTTCGTTCTAACTGACCTGAAGGATGTGTCTAAGTGCTCCGTAGTTGACATAGCAAATTTATAAGTCTCACCAAATGGTTTGACCAGTGTCCATCTAGTTCATAGACAATAAGGTGTAATTGGTTTCACAGTTAGTGCATCAAAATGGCGCCCAGCGCGCTACTTGGGCTTGGTCCTTCTGACCGAGCAGCACGGCAACCAACCAACCAATTTGTTGCCAGTTCTGAAAACAGAAAGGGGTGAACGTCAAGTTTTAAAAAACACTTCAAATTAAACAAAATTTAAGTTTCAATTATTTATTATTTTTTATTGAAAATATTGTAGTTAAGAGCCAGACAGGCTGCATACAGAAACACCAGCCATTTAGCTGATGTATCCAACGTGTTAAGGAGTTGTGCGGGTATAATCCGGTCTCGTCCAGCAGTAAAAAAATTTCTCCACGAAGTTCTCTTCCTGGCGTTTGAAGGGACTTCCGTTTGGCGCAAGGGTGCTTAGAGCGTTTGCTAGCTCCACCGTCTTCCTGACATTCGGCGACGAAGGTTTCCCTTCTACCACCCATATCTCGGAGGCATTCCAAAACGATCACAAAAAAGCAACAACATATTCCAAAAATGACCACAAAATAACAATAAAATATCCCCGAAACTAGTCCAAAATGACCAGAAAATAACTCCAAAATTACCCCAAAATATTCCCAAAATTACCCCAAAATTACTCCAAAATATTCCAAAAATGACCACAAAAACACAACAAAATATTCCCGAAATTAGTCCAAAATTACCACAAAATAACAACAAAATATCCCCATATTAGTCCAAAATGACCAAAAACTTACACCAAAATATTCCAAAAATTACCACAAAAATAACAACCAAATATCCCCGAAATGACCACAAAGTGACACCAAAAAATATTCCAAAAATGAACACAAAATAACAATAAAATATCCCCGAAATTAGTCCAAAATGACCACAAAATAATCCCCAAATGCTCCCAATATCACCACAAAATCAAATTGTTCCTCCTAGTCACCTTTAAATTCTGTTCGCCAGATTTTGACACTTCCGGCGAACGATTTTGGATCGAGTCGCAAACAGTAATCGCTTCATTTTTTACATTCGCTTAATTTTGAAGCTTGAGGCGAATGTTACCGGCGACTCGCAGTCAGTAATACAAATCTCCCGTGACACAACAAAGCCAAGTAACTAGTTTTTTCAAAATGTTGGGAAATTAAGGATTTGCGTAGCAGCCCATATCTTCATCAAATATCAATTTTTGTATACAACTTTTTTAATTAAGAAAAGATAAGACCCCAAAGTTTGTTTATGCACATGTGCAGGAAATTTTTTTGACGTAGTTATGGATATATTGACCACGATAAACAGTTACAGAGTTTTTAAAAAACACGATTTTTTCCTTTCATACAAGAAAAAATTTTGTGTAAGAACAAAACCAAGCAACTTCCAAGTAACTTTGATTTTAGTTTGATAAGATTTTTGGCTTTCATACAAAAAAAATTTTTGTGTAACGACAAAACTAAGCAAGTTGATAGTTACCTGGGTTTGTTGTGCACTTTCATATAAAAACGAGATTGCATGCCGGTAGCAAACCCTTTTTATTTTTTGGGTCTCACACTAAATTTTCCTTGTTTATCTCATCGATAGTCGAAATCCAAAGGAGAAAAACTCTTGCCAACAAGTGTTACTTCGGAGTAAGTAGGCAATTGAGAAGTAAAGTCCTCTCTCGACAGACGAAGATCACGCTATATACATAAGTCTCTTATCATATGAGTCCTAATGTACGCCTCGGAATCATGGGCAGTGTCAAGAGAAGATGAGATGGCCCTTGGAGTATTTGAGAGAAAAGTTCTCCGGAAGATTTGTGGTCCTTCCTGTGATGCCAACGGCGAGTATCGAAGGAAATTTAAAGATGAGCTGTATTATGGGAATGGAAAGCAAGCTCCATCCCAGAAGGTTTTCCTATCGATACCCGAATCGGGCAGCAGAAGAAAGGGGCGACCTCGACTGAAATGGAAACAGGAAAGATTGGCGTGGTTTGATACGAAGCGACCAAAATTGCCTTGGCTTGATATATATATGGGCGGCCGCCGTGGTGTAGCGGTTAAGTGTTCGGTCTTCTACACCAAGTCGTGGCGGTTCGATGCCCGGCAAAAGTAACATCAAAAATTATTTAGAAAAACGATTTTTCTAAACGGGGTCGCCCCTCGGCAGTAGTTTGGCAAACTCTCCGGGTGTATTTCTGCCATGAGAAGCTTCTCAGCAAAAAATTCATTTGCTTTGCAAGTGCCGTTCGGAGTCGGCAAAAAACTGTAGGTCCCGCCAACTTGTAGGAAAAACTCAAAAGCAACACACCACAAGTTGGAAAGAGATGCTCGGCTAAAAATCTCGTTAGAGGTTATGATAACCTGTTGGTATATCGCCGCCATTAGTTTTTTTTTTTTTTTGATATATATATTCCAGATTCTCACCATCAGGCAAACAAAGATTACACCTCCCGGATAGTGGGCTGCCCTTGAGGAAAAAGAAGCTCTGGCCTGCGTCTGACTCAAGACTAAAAAGTTCTCTTGCACTACCATTACTTTCAGATATAGTATTAAAAAAGTCCTTACTTCTCTGGCAAAATGTGTTCTGTTTCGCCATCTGATGCTGGGCTGAAATCACATAATATTCCCTAGCTTTATCCGTGCATTAATTTTAAAATTATCTCAAATACTTACCTTATAGCAATAAGTTAATCAAGCATCTTTAAAAGTTACTTGGTTTTGTGAAATAATCACATACATTTTTTGAGGAAATTCAAATAACTCTTGTTCAGTGCATTTTAAGTTACTTGGTTTTATAACTTTTTAGTTTAAGGTACTTAGAAACAAGATAGGAAGAAACGGATCGATATCCCTGATAGATTTTTTTAACGGGATTCCGAAATTTCGTAGAACGACGAAACCAAGTAACTGACACTTAGTTGGTTCTGTGATGTCACGGGAGAAATGTTGGCGAGTCGCTTATATTTTTGTTCGACTCGCAAACCGTAATAGGTCCCTAAGAAAGGTGAAACAAATTACTGTAATTTTTTCAGATTTTTAAATTAAAGTCTAGAGGGCTATCATCGCTAGTTTAGTCCAAATTGGTATAAAAACGACAAATCATTGTTGAAAACGGCTAGTCCGAGAAAATTTTGGTAAATGCAACTTTTGTAGGGAATTCGATTTCATTCAAAAATATGTTCAGGGAAATGTGGTTTTACAACAATGGTTTTTCCTTTTTATACCAAATTGGAGGTTAAGTCTGTAAAATCTAAACTAACGATGATAGACCTCTAGACTTTAATTTAAAAATCTGAAAAAATTCATTTTGACACCGACATTCCACATTCTAAAATAGCAATAGTTACGAAATTTCACGTTCCTACCTATATAAATACAGGAGTTATTTACCAAAATCCGTTTATTGGAACAATCGATAGTATGGGGGCTATGTGAAATATTGATCCCATCTCGATGATTTTCAACACCGATATTTCAGATATAAAAAAAGCAATATGTCCAAAATTTCACGTTCCTACGTGTTTAATTACAGGAGTTATAGCCCAAAATCCGTTCATGAAAGGTATAAAAAAGAATTTTTTTTTGGGCCAGTCTAATCTACATACATACGTATGTATGTTCGGAACCTATCCAAGCTACTTTTCACATAATAGAACTTTATGTAAAAACAATTTCACACATAACTAACCCACAAACTGGCAACAGACTTGGTATTTTTATACCTTTCATGAACATGAAATGGTATTATAACTTTGGTCCGATGTTTGTAAGTATGAGAAGAAGAAGAGATAGATCCATCAATAAGTATACCGAAATAATCAGGATGACGAGATGAGTTGATTTAGCCATGTCCGTCTGTCTGTCTGTCTGTCTGTCTGTCTGTTTGAACGCAAACTAGTTCCTCAGTTTTTGAGATATTTGGCTGAAATTTTGTATGCGGCCACCATTTTCTAATATAGGAATCATTTGTCGGAACCAGCAAGATCGGACCGATATTACAAATAGCTCCCATACAATCGATTGTTCCGATAAACGGATTTTGGGCTATAACTCCTGTAATTAAACACATAGGAACGTGAAATTTTGGACGTATTGCTATTTTTATATGTGAAATATCGATGTTGAAAATCATCGAGAAGGCATAAATATTTGACATAGCTCCCATACAACCGATTGTTCCGATAAACGGATTTTGGGCTATAACTCCTGTAATTAAACACGTAGGAACGTGAAATTTTGGACGTATTGCTATTTTTATATGTGAAATATCGATGTTGAAAATCATCGAGATGGGATAAATATTTCACATAGCTCCCATACAATCGATTGTTCCGATAAACGGATTTTGGGCTATAACTCCTGTAATTAAACACGTAGGAACATGAAATTTTAGAGATTTAATTTAAATATTTCACATAGCCCCCTACAATCGATTGTTCCAATAAACGGATTTTGGTAGATAACTCCTGTAGTTATATTGGTAGGAACGTGAAATTTCGTAACTATTGCTATTTTAGAATGTGGAATGTCGGTGTCAAAAATCAATGAGATTGGACCAATATAACACATCTCCCCCATATAATCGATAGTTCCGATAATTTCGGTATGAGCTTAAGTTAAATTCACACAGGCTGTACTGGGATCAAACAGTGAAAATCGTGACGCTTATTCATGAAAGGTATTTAGCCTTCGGCACAGCCGAAGACAGCTTTCCTTACTTGTTTTGTTTTGTTATTTTCTTACTCGACTACTTTTAATATGGTGTTTTTTGAGGTTTGTTGTGTTTGTTTTGATTTTCTTGTATTTTATCATACTTAAAACTGTTTTCTCATTATTGTTGACAGTCTCGGATCTTGAACAGTTGGGTCGCTGCATGATTACCAAAAGTGTGACAATGCAACTAACCGGTCTTCCAACAACTAGGTATTGTGACGAAGGCGGGAATAGGAAGAAAAGCGAAAAACGTAGTCTATTTCTGCGTGTATGTACCTACATATGTATATTAGACTGGGAAAATAAAATGTTCAGAGTGACGAAAAAAACTACTGTAAAACTTAATATTCATTTTTAGAGGCATAAAACTTAGGAAATGAAGTTCCATGCGAAAACGGTATAGACTGAAATTTTCTTTCAAAATTTGTCAAAGATATAAGTAGAGATAAAATTTGTCAAAGATATAAGGGCAAATCCCAAATAGTGTTACATTTTTGATAAAACAAAAATAAAATTGTAACATCGAAGCACAAGAATAACTTTTTTTATGGTTCATTGGTAGATAAAGAGGAGCTTAAATTTATCAGCGTAATTCGTGGGACATGATGCCTCAAAGAGATATAGTCAATAGATCGAAGATTTATATATACTAGGATCGCCCGTGGTCGAAATTCGACCATCTGAAATTTTCTTCAACTCTCTCTTAATATATGTACATATTCCCCGTTCACAACAAAACCAAGTAAGTGACTCCCTCGTGACAAATGCAAATTTGGATTAAGTGATACCATACAAACAATCTTCACATTAGGGTGGTGCAGCAAAGCAGTACAACAGAAAGCTGACGACAATACATTATTATTATGCCCAACGGATTTTACCCACCATCCCGCCCGACCGACACGAGGGGCGCATCCGCATAACGCGCGGATTAAATTTGACGAGTGTTTGAAAGGCGGAGGTTTGTTAAGCGTCGAGATCTCAAACTGCTCAGCTACAGAGAAAAATTCATCAGCTGAGTGTAATACGAAAATAAATAGATAATAAAAATACATAAATTGATACTACGTAGAAATCAATTGTTAAGAGAGAATAGGATAGTTTTTTTAATAATGAAAAGCGAGTCCGAAATAACAAAAGTGTCTGAATGAGAGTTATAATTTTCGCACAAACACTGGAACGGCTCGTGTAATTGATAGTTGGTTCTACATTGCTTCAGAAGAATAGGTTTAAAATGTCTTAAGGCTCGTGAGGGAACATTAAAGTTAACTTCGTTCAAAAGAGGAGGGCTTGAAATCCACCCGTTTAGGAGTTTACACATGAATATTACACCTAGCATTTCTCTACGGCTAGCAAGGGTAGGGAGATTGATAAGTTTCAAGCGATTAGTATAAGGAGGAAGGTTACACGAAGGATCCCATCGTAGATCTCTCAATGCAAAAAGTAAGAATTGTTTTTGAATAGATTCTAGCTTATCTATATGAATTTGATAACGCGGATTCCATATAATCGAGCCGTATTCTAATATTGGTCTAACTAATGTAGTAAAAAGGGTCTTAGTAATATAAGGGTCGCTAAATTCTTTTGACCACCTTTTCACGAAGGCTAAAACACCTCTGGCCTTATTGGCAGTAGCCTCGATATGAGGATTGAAACTAAGTTTACAGTTCATCATCACACCCAAGTCAACAAAAACATTAACGTGTTCAAGAGTATAATTGTTTATCGAATAAGAAGCTGGTTGAAGAGTTCCACGAGAGAAACACATGAATTTACATTTTGCCAGATTAAGCGGCATATAGTTTACGTTGCACCAAGTAACTAAGTGGTCTAAGTCCGTTTGAAGCAAAGAACGTTCCTCCGTCAACGCATATGACTTAAATAGTTTCACATCGTCAGCATATAACAAGATTTTAGAGTACTTAATTGTTGTACACATGTCGTTTATGAATAGCAAAAACAGAACCGGGCCAAGGTGACTGCCCTGAGGGACACCAGAAGAGACATCAATGGCATTTGAATACGTATTTTTTAAAATTACACGTTGTGTTCTACCACAAAGATAGGATGAGATCCAACGAGTAAAACCAGGTTGAAAGCCTATGAGATCAAGTTTATGTATGAGTAAAGCGTGGCAAACTTTGTCAAATGCTTTACTAAAGTCGGTGTATATAACGTCAGTGCTTAAATTATTTCTAAACCCATTCGAGACGTAGGTAGTGAATTCAAGTAAATTAGTTATGGTTGATTTGCCTTTACAAAATCCATGTTGAGAACTTGCAATCAGTGTTGGGATCGAAAATGCTAGATAATTGGTAATGATGGCTTCGAATAACTTGGGAATGGCGGAGAGCTTTGCTATTCCACGATAATTTTCTACGCAGGACCTGCTCCCACTTTTATAAAGAGGTATAAGAAAAGATTCTTTCCATGAAGTTGGGAAAATCCCACACTGTAAAGACAGATTAAACAACTGTGTTAAGGGCTGGTAGATGTATTCAGCACACTTTTTAAGAAAGCATGTCGGGATTAAGTCGGGGCCATATTTTAAAGACTCCTTTAAGGCCTTTAGGTGTAATAAAACATCTTCTGGGTTTAAATGAGGAACATGGATTGAGTTAATGGAGTGTGGTAAATAAGGGTATCCGTTAGATGATAAATTTATTCCAGAAGAATAATTGGACTTGAAGAATTGAGCAAAGAAGTTGGCAATCTCTAGGTCGTCACTAGAGATTTTATCTTTAAATTTCATAGATGAAGGAAACCCTTTTACCCTGCGTTTAGCGTTTACGAAACCATAAAATGTCTTCGGATTGCAAATAATGTTCTTTTTAATTTTACATAAGTAAGCATTGTAACACTTTTTATTCAATTCTAAATATTTATGGCGCAAAACAGAGTATTGTACATAATCAGAGTGTAAACCAGTTTTTTTGTATAGTTTAAAGAAGCGTGACTTTCGATTTTTTAAAGATTTGAGTTCTTTAGTGCACCAGACTTGCATTGGCTCATCATTACGTAAACAGATGCGCTTTGGTACGAACTTTTCAAAGAGGCTGTATATGGTACTATTGAAGTGAGATAAGTTTCGCTCGACGTCCTCATTGTAATGAGGCCAAACAAGTTTGGAAAGTTCTTTATTTATCTTTTTGAAGTTGGCTCTAGAGAAATCAAAAGTTTTAATAGAGTCATAAGGTTTCGTAATACAATCGCGATTATAGTTTATGATTTCGTAGGCTATTTCAAAAGATGGATGGTAAGCGTCTTCGGGAAGAACTAAAGGATCACATCGATTTACAGTGAATTTAGACAAGTCATCAACAAAGGCCAAGTCTAAGACTTTTCCTAACTTGTTCGGAATAACATTAATCTGACTAAGACATAGGTTGGTCATTTCGTCCAAAAACTCATTACACAACTTAGATGACACTGGGACAATATTGCCATCAATTATTCTCCACGAGATGTGTGGCAGGTTGAAGTCACCCAAAACAACTACTGAGTCCACGGGCTTAATCAAAGAACTTACAGTTTTTATAAGTGAAATGTGGTGCATATACACTGATAAATCAGATGACGGTGGAATGTAACTAACAGCTAAATAAATATGGCCTGTGCCAATTCCTATACGTATGCATTTAAATTCTATGTTTTCAATATAAGGTAAATTAACATCTTCAGATGGTATTGAAGAATGTACAGCCAATAGGACCCCGCCCCCGGTTCTGTCTAAGCGATCGTTTCTATAAATCTGATAACCATCACAAAAAATTTCGGAATCAAAGACATGTGGTTTTAACCAAGTTTCAGTGAAAGCAATAATTCTATAGTTACAATTGATCGTTTTTAAGTAAAAATCAGTTAATTTGGTATTTAAACCTCTAACATTCTGATAATAGATATTCAAGAAAGAATTTAGAATTAGTTTTTTGGATCAGTATTCTGACGAGGAATTTGTACAGCATCTGGGTCGTTCGCAGTTGACTTAGGTGAAAACTCGCGAATAAAAGCACCAGGGGGCCAGAACGACTGATCCAAAATCACATCGTAATCTTCATCAAAAACATCAATCCTAAATGAAGAAATTTTTCGCTCATAATTAAATTTAAACTTATGTATTACTAAACCCTCAGCCTTAATTTTCGATTTGATGTAAGACTTAAGGTCGTTGACGGAAGTGTCTTTCTGAAATCTAGACACGAATATCGATTTTCGCGGTGGAACCACAACCAGCTTAGTAGCCGTTGGTTGAACTGAATTGGCAGTATTTTGTTGTACAGGGGTTCGATTTGGGGCCTCGGAAGTGGACTGAACCACTTCCAAGGAAGTGGATGAACCCACTCCTTTGGAAGTAGGCGGCACCACTTCTTTGGAAGTCGACGCAATCACTTCTTTGAAAGTGGACGGAACCACCCCCTTGGAAGCGGAAGGAACCACTTCTTTGGAAGCGGATGGAACCACTTCTTTGGAAGCGGATGGAACCACTTCTTTGGAAGCGGACGGAATCACCTCCTTGGAAGTGGACGGAACCACTTCTTTGGAAGTGGACGGAACTACTTCTTTGGAAGTTGACGGAACTACTGCTTGGGGACTGGGTGAGGCCAAGTCGATTAATTCCAACATTTGCGATTGGAGACCTAGCTGGGGAGGGTTTAAATTCAGGGGCTCAGGCAAACTAGGTTCTCGATAATTTAAATCATTCGAAATGTTTTTTTCAACAACAGGAGAACCATCTAAACACTTGAATGACCTAAAAAGTTTTTCGTAATGGTCAAATTTCACGGAAATTTTAGAAAACTCCTTACCGATTTCAGAAAACGCATTTCGAGTTTCCCTAAAAAGCTTGAAAAGATCAATTTCAGCTGATCTACATTTTACACATGACCAACGAACATCCTTGTTATCATTTATGGCATCTACAATCCTACCTGTCAACCCTGCGCACTTCATATGACCAAGCGCATCGCAGAGCCAGCAAGACACGTAGCGTTCGGATTCGCTTTTTATTTGACACTTTTCGTAAATACAGTACATTTTTAAAACGACAAAAAAAAAGTTCTGTTATTAATTAAGAAAGGAAAAGTTCAACTAATAATTTATAAAAGTTGGTTTTAATTAAAAGCAACCCTGAAAGTTTTATAGGCAAGTGTTTATATAGCAGCGAGCAGCTTGAGAGTCACTGTATTCTGACACTCAACAAACAACGCAAACAGCTGTAATAAAAGAAAATAGCAAAGTAACAAGTGCACACAATAGCAATAACAATTATAAGAAGAAAATGAAGCCAATCAAACAGCAACAAATACACTATGCAAATGACTCGGCAAATAAAAGGAAAGCAAAATTGAATTTAGAATTAAGCTAAAATTCATAAAATATGAATTATCTCCACAATTCAAATGTTTAAAATTGAACACTATGACTTTGCACTTAATTTTATCACAAATTAGAGTATGGAAGTTGTATATATTAATTTTAATTTCACAATTAAAAACACAGTAAATGTAAACACGACTGCACAGCAATAATGCACTTACAGGATATATCTACAACAGATTTTTTTTATTTTTTTTTTATTTTTATTTTTTTATTTATTTGTTTATGTCTAAGGTACAGCAGACACTTACTATTACAAATTATGTTAAACTTACATTAATTGTTACATAAAAAATAAGTTTTTGATTTAAATTGCACAAGAACCCGGTATGGGCTTATAATATTTCGATATATAATGGTACTTTTTTTATCGTAACCTTGTGGAATTTTACTTTAAAAAACCATATCGTTAAAAATATAAACTTTTTAATGGACAAAAAACTAAATAAAGAAGTGCTCTGCGAAAAACCTTAGATTATGTAAATTATGTGATTATGTGAATGATGATGGTGTGAAGATGGCGAGGATGCAATGATATTTATTTGATTTGCTAAACTTTGTTTCTTTTTTTTTTTGCACAAAAATGAAGGCAAGTGGCAGCTGCCTGGATCGCTGTATACTTATGTACGTTCATGTGAGAGTAAGGAGCGCGAAAAAGGGTGGGAGCGGTTTTCCAAGCGCAGAGTTTTTGCGGGGAGTGTTTGTCGGAGTTTCGATGATTGTGCAATTTGCAAGGTACCGTTTTTTATTCTTGCTTCACGCATACATATATATATATATGATGTTTGGGAATTTAAACTTTTGATTTGAGTAATACCATGCAACGAATCCGCACATTAGGGTGGTGCAGCATATTTAAATGTTTTTTCTTTTAAACAAATTTTTTTAAAGCTATTTTTTGAAAATTACAATTCTGGTCTTGCGAAAAAATTTTTAAGTCTATATAACTAACTTCACTTTTTTGTATGAAAAATACATTTTCTGCTTAGAAGATATACTTTTCCAATATTTTATTTCTCTAAAAATTTCATAAGTAAAAAAACTATTTAAAAATCGAAAAAATGTGGTTTCATACAAAAAAAGTGGAGTTACTTATGTAAAAAGTGCATTAGTAAAAGTTCGTATGGTATTTCCCTGCAAAAAATACGATTAGTCCGGGATCAATCCAAAGGAAAAGTAGACTACTACTTTTTTAGTCACTTTTAGATGGAATAAATTGGTCACATTTGTTCGAGCATGTCCTATGAAGAGACTAATTGTACCCTTTTTATACCAGAATGGGTATAAATGTTTACTACTTGCTGGACACCTATATTCGATTCTCGGTGGAAGCAAAAATTGAAAACTGTTTCTTTTTTTTAATTTTTCGTTTTTATTTTATTTTTTAAGCAAGGAAAATTGAAAAAAGTCAGAGTTCTGTCAATTATACTTATACTTGCCAGCGTCTAATTAAGGTTTTGCTTTAAATGAGATGATTGGGGATATTTTTCTGGGCAATCTTCAACTGCTTAGAAAATATACTTTTCCAATATTTAACCCCCTAAAAATTTCATAAGTGAATTAAACTTTAACAAAATCGAGAAAAGCTTAGAACATCAAATAATCAAAGTAAAAATGGGTATTTGTTTCCTTTAGGTGTCAACTGCTAATAAATTAGCTAAAATTATGGGAGATAGCTCAAAAGACGGGGGGGCGCTTCCGGACTCGTGATCCTGAGGCCAAAACCTGTCTTTTGAGCTATCTCCCATAATTTTAGCGAATTTATTAGCGGTTGACCCCTAAAGGAAACAAATACCCAAAAATGTGTTTTTCGTAAAAAAAGTAGAGTTATGGTGATTTCGTTTCATCAAAAAATGCGCATTTTTACACTCTTTAATTTTCCGTTTTCGTTTGCAAAATGAAGGTAAAACGTCAAACAGAATATGTTTTCATTTCCTAAAAAACTCACACTTTTTACCCTCTGAAGCTTTGACAGGGTAGTTGGTTGCACTGAAAATCAGCTGACGAAAATTTTATTTGACAGATAAATTTGGTGAAATAAATTGGATTTTGCAATAACAATTGAATATGGTCGATAAGCGAAAACTAATTATTCATGCACATAGCATAGCAAACGGGCAATGTTTTTTGTTCGTTTTATCGATATAGCAGTTTCATGTAGAACGGGTTCAACGAAATCAGCATTGTGTTTGTAAAATTGTTCTTTAGTTAAAGTCCGTACGATATTTAAATTTCGATCTTAACATTATCGTTAAAAAAATAAACTTTAACCAATAGGCAAAAAGTTAAATATATAAAGCCAGAAGTGAAGCTGGACTTCTTAGCTTACAAATGGTGTTTAGATGCCGAAGATGATATAATTTGGTACATTTTGTTGTTTTTTTTTTGGCACAAAAATAAAAGCAAGTGGCAGCTGCTGGATCATTGCATAGATATGTACGTGTGTGTGTAAGGGAATGAGCGGTAGGTGTGTCTTTGGGAGTTTTATAAGAGTATAACAGAAAGTGGAGATAACAAAATAGCTGGAGAGTTTGGAGACCTATTTTTTCTTTAATAACAAATAAACTAAAAATAATTTTCAAAATTTTTTTTTGGTGAGACACCAGATTAGTCCATTCTAAGTTTCCACTATAAATTTTATAGAGATCTATCCATAAATACTATACGAAATTGGGTTGCGTCTGTTTGTATGGGGAGAGTGTTAGCCTATTAATATATAGATTATGGGAGATAGCTCAAAAGACGGGGTTTGGCCTCAGGATCACGAATCTGGAAACGCTTTTTAATATTTTGCTTCTCTGAAGAGATATTTGCAATCAAAGTGGCAAGTTTTCATGTGGTTGTTGTAATTTTATTAGGCTGTACCTAAAAACGTGCGAAAAAATGCGTGCCGTGGGTCATTTTTCGATTTTTTGACCATAACTTTCCATAGAAACAAAAAATTAAAAAAGCGCTTCCGGACTCGTGATCCTGAGGCCAAAACCTGTCTTTTGAGCTATCTCCCATAATTTTAGCCAATTTATTAGCGGTTGACCCCTAAAGGAAACAAATACCCAAAAATATGTTTTTCGTAAAAAAAAGTAGAGTTATGGTGATTTCGTTTCATCAAAAAATGCGTATTTTTTATACTCTTCAATTTTCCGTATTCGTTTGCAAAATGAAGGTATAACGTCAAACAGAATATGCTTTCATTTCCTAAAAAACTCACACTTTTTACCCTCTGAAGCTTTGACAGGGTAGTTGGTTGCACTGAAAATCAGCTGACGAAAATTTTATTTGACAGATAAATTTGGTGAAAAAAATTGGATTTTGCAATAACAATTGAATATGGTTTATAAGCGAAAACTAATTATTCATGCACATAGCATAGCAAACGGGCAATGTTTTTTGTTCGTTTTATCGATATAGCAGTTTCATGTAGAACGGGTACACTTTTATCACACTTTTACAGTATTCTGTGCAAGGGTATAAACATGTTCAACGAAATCAGCATTAGTGTCATGTAAAATTGTTCTTTAGTTAAAGTCCGTACGATATTTAAATTTCGATCTTACCATTGTGGGATTTTCTTACAAAATCATATCGTTAAAAAAATAAACTTTAACCAATAGGCAAAAAGTTAAATATATAAAGCCAGAAGTGAAGCTGGACTTCTTAGCTTACAAATGGTGTTTAGATGCCGAAGATGATATAATTTGGTACATTTTGTTGTTTTTTTTTTTTGGCACAAAAATAAAAGCAAGTGGCAGCTGCTGGATCATTGCATAGATATGTACGTGTGTGTGTAAGGGAATGAGCGGTAGGTGTGTCTTTGGGAGTTTTATAAGAGTTCTGAATAGTGATGTATAGTTCGGGTATAACAGAATGTGGAGATAACAAAATAGCTGGAGAGTTTGGAGACCTATTTTTTCTTTAATAACAAATAAACTAAAAATAATTTTCAAAATTTTTTTTGGTGAGACACCAGATTATTCCATTCCAAGTTTCCACTATAAATTTGGGGAGAGTGTTAGCCTATTAATATATAGATTATGGGAGATAGCTCAAAAGACGGGGTTTGGCCTCAGGATCACGAATCTGGAACCGCTTTTTAATATTTTGCTTCTCTGAAGAGATATTTGCAATCAAAGTGGCAAGTTTTCATGTGGTTGTTGTAATTTTATTAGGCTGTACCTAAAAACGTGCGAAAAAATGCGTGCCGTGGGTCATTTTTCGATTTTTTGACCATAACTTTCCATAGAAACAAAAAATTAAAAAAGCGCTTCCGGACTCGTGATCCTGAGGCCAAAACCTGTCTTTTGAGCTATCTCCCATAATTTTAGCCAATTTATTAGCGGTTGACCCCTAAAGGAAACAAATACCCAAAAATATGTTTTTCGTAAAAAAAAGTAGAGTTATGGTGATTTCGTTTCATCAAAAAATGCGTATTTTTTATACTCTTCAATTTTCCGTATTCGTTTGCAAAATGAAGGTATAACGTCAAACAGAATATGCTTTCATTTCCTAAAAAACTCACACTTTTTACCCTCTGAAGCTTTGACAGGGTAGTTGGTTGCACTGAAAATCAGCTGACGAAAATTTTATTTGACAGATAAATTTGATGAAAAACATTGGATTTTGCAATAACAATTGAATATGGTTGATAAGCGAAAACTAATTATTCATGCACATAGCATAGCAAACGGGCAATGTTTTTTGTTCGTTTTATCGATATAGCAGTTTCATGTAGAACGGGTACACTTTTATCACACTTTTACAGTATTCTGTGCAAGGGTATAAACATGTTCAACGAAATCAGCATTAGTGTCATGTAAAATTGTTCTTTAGTTAAAGTCCGTACGATATTTAAATTTCGATCTTAACATTGTGGAATTTTCTTACAAAATCATATCGTTAAAAAAATAAACTTTAACCAATAGGCAAAAAGTTAAATATATAAAGCCAGAAGTGAAGCTGGACTTCTTAGCTTACAAATGGTGTTTAGATGCCGAAGATGATATAATTTGGTACATTTTGTTGTTTTTTTTTGGCACAAAAATAAAAGCAAGTGGCAGCTGCTGGATCATTGCATAGATATGTACGTGTGTGTGTAAGGGAATGAGCGGTAGGTGTGTCTTTGGTAGTTTTATAAGAGTGCTGAATAGTGATGTATAGTTCGGGTATAACAGAATGTGGAGATAACAAAATAGCTGGAGAGTTTGGAGACCTATTTTTTCTTTAATAACAAATAAACTAAAAATAATTTTCAAAATTTTTTTTGGTGAGACACCAGATTAGTCCATTCTAAGTTTCCACTATAAATTTTATAGAGATCTATCCATAAATACTATACGAAACTGGGTTGCGTCTGTTTGTATGGGGAGAGTGTTAGCCTATTAATATATAGATATAAAACAAGTAGCAGTGTTTAATATACATTTATTTAAATACTACTGCACCGATTTCCTTGACATTTTAGCAACGTGTAACGATATATAAAGTTTATATTTAGACAAAAAATTTTTGATACCCAACACCCGCTTTTGGAGATATCGTTAACAATATAAACCCGAAAAACCCTCAAATATTTTTTAGAGCGAAGTCCTTTATTCAATAACATTAACACTTTCCCTCCGATCATTTTGAAATTTTAGCAGCATACTTATATATAAACAGAGAATGATTTATAAAAAATTGTCGATATCCTATAACCGGTTTTGGATATATCGATAAAAGTAAAACCCTAAAAGTCGTTAAATATTTTTGCTAACTTGGGAACTTCTCTAGCAATTATGTGAAAAGTTTAGCAGCATGTAGAAATTTATATAAAGCAATCTTCAGTAAACTTTTTTTGATACCCGAAACCCGGTTTTTAATTTTTCCAAAAAAATTTGTTTGACCACTTCTACTGGTGAACCAGTGAGAGATAGGCAAAAACGCTCAAAGGCAATTTTGAAGGGCGTAAAATTCCCTAAAAGGCCCCTTAAACCTATTTAGAATATTGCAAAAGGCATCCCAATAATAGAAATTTGAATGAATTCTGACCGAAAAAAATTCTAATTTTTCTAAATTTTAATACAAAATTTCAAGTTCTAAATAGTAAAATATTAACAATATATCTTGACACTGACATTGCATTGAATTTAAAATATCAAAAAACCAACAAAAAGTATGAAAGCCACTAAAACTTCGGTAAAGTTATCATTCAATATTTTGGAAGAATTAGTGGTTTCTTTAATTAATTTTTTTTATATGTTTGTATTGTTGGGATAACTGTATTAATTCGCGTTTTAGGTCACTGACGCTTAAATAAAAGTTAGTTTAGAAGTAGTTAAATATATGTTTTCCAATTTTTTTTACGGTTTCTGATATCTCTCGAAAATTTCCCATATTTGCCACATGTACAAATTTCAATAACTTTCGTTATGTTAATCTTTCAAAATGAGGCATTTGGTTGCTCGACATTTATGCCTCTACCTTGAAAACTAAAGGGAGCACATCAAATTCAAAACCACCGAAAGTTTTGCTCTATTTTAGGCTATTATTGCGTACAACCGTTGCCTCAAAAAGTTATAAGCACAAAATCACAAATATTGAAAATGGCCAAAAACAGAGTATCGCTACTTTCATTGATGATAACATTTAATATTGGAGGAGCACATTAACCTCGCTTACATTTTTCGAACCTCCGTCTCAAAAACTACACCCTGATAAAATTTCAGAGCGATACATTGATGCCTCAAAATTTTATAGAACAAATAACAAAAAGAAAAATAAGAGTATCACTCGAAAAAGTTCTGTAAAAACTTATTGTCTACATTTTTTCATCCAAATCTTCAGAGAAGATAGTCAATACGTAAAACTAAATATCCATATGCTTTTTCCCCGCTTTAATTCATTAACCGATGTGTAGCATACGAGTATCCAAAAATGTAACACTATTTGGGATTTGCCCATAAGTAACCATTTAGAAAATAGATAGATGAACAAATATTCTTAAGGGAAATTTAATGGACTGGAAAAAAAAGCTTATTTAATATTCAAATTAGATTAGGTTAGATTCAGACTTCAAATAGCACGACCTAAAAAACGTTTCTGTCCTGGATGTGGGGATAGTTTCTTGTTAGTTGTTAGAGGCAAGCTCGAAGTTTTTTCAATGTAATGAATTTTTGATACCTAGAGAAAATTTACAAAAATTTATACAGCGATGGATACCATGGGATAGTTTTTTTTTAGGTAAGAAGCGACCCGCTAGGCAAATTGTGGTGAAGTATTTGGATGAAGATAGTCAAGATACATGGAAATGCATAATCACTTCTTAACTCAAAAAAAAAAAACTTAGAAATAAGAGGAAAGTCTGACATTTTCCAAGAGAGAAATCCACTTAGCCACTCAATCAATAATAGTGTTCTAATTCGAATTAATGCAAAGTAAAACAATTGATTTATGCACCATATTATGCTTAACAACGAAATGTTATTTATTACCACGCTTTTATTAGCTTCACTTGTACGTTTGCTTGTTTGTTTGTTTGTTTGTTTGTTTGCTTGCTTGTATGTATGTGACTTTCGTTCGGTCTAAGACTCAGTGGCTCGAAAACCGTTAAATGTCCCTACAATATGGATATCAAACGAAAGGGGAAGAACCCAGGTTTCATTTGGACTTCGATATATTTCGATAAATTTATCGATAACTGAGTTATCGGTCAAAATGTGGTTACCCGAAAACCTTGAAATTCCCCTACAATATGGGTATCAAACGAGAGGGGAAGGCCCCAGGTTTAATTTGGACCTCGATATATTTCAATACATTTATCGATAACTGAGTTATCGATCAAAATGTGATTTCCCAAAAACCTTAACATTTCCCTACAACATGTGCACCAAACGAAAGGGGAAGGCCCCAGATTTCATTTGGACATCGACATATTTCGATAAATTTATCGATAACTGAGTTATCGGTCAAAATGTGATTGCACAAAACCCTGAAAATTTCCGTACAATATGGGTATCAAACGAAAGGGGAAGGCCCCAGGTTTCATTTGGACATCGATATATTTCGATAAATTTATCGATGACTGAGTTATTGGTCAAAATGTGAATGTCCAAAAACCTTAACATTTCCCTACAACATGGGTATTAACCGAAAGAGGAAGGCCCCAAGTTTCATTTGGACTTCGATATATTTCGATAAATTTATCGATAACTGAGTTATCGATCAAAATGTGATTTCCCAAAAACCTTAAGATTTCCCTATAACATGTGCACCAAACGAAAGGGGAAGGCGCCAGGTTTCATTTTGACAACGATATATTTCGATAAATTTATCGACAACTGAGTTATCGGTCAAAATGTGATTGCACAAAACCCTGAAAATTTCCCTAAAATATGGGTATCAAGCGAGAGGGGAGGCCCCAATTTCATTTGGACTTCGATATATTTCGATAAATTTATCGTTAACTGAATTATCGTTCATAATGTGAATGCTCAGAAACCTTTTAATTTCCTTTCAGTATGGGTATCAAACGAAAGGGGAAGGCCCCAGGTTTCATTTAGACTTCAATATATTTCGATAATATTATCGATAACTGAGTAATCGGTCAAAACCTTAAAATTTCCCTACAATATGAGTACCTTTTAAACGAAAGGGGAACGCCGCAGGTTTCATTTGGATTCAATATATTTCGATAACTGAGTTATCGTCAAAATGTGAGGCCCAAATACCTTTAACTTTCCTAACAATATGGGTATCAAACGAAAGTGGAGGTCCAGAGGTTTCGTTTGGGCTGCTGCATATTTCGATATATTTATCGATAATTTCATAGGACATTTGACTAAAAAGTAAAAAATAAATATAGTTTAAAAAAACTAAAACTCACGCTTTTAGAGAGTATTGAACTAAAAAGTTGAAAATAATTTTAAAAACCCTACACAGTAGTATTCTGGAAAAAGCGAGCGTCCGCTTTATGCCATAATTTTCGTATAGCGAGCGCTCGACGCTTTTCCCACATAGTGCTACTTTTTTACTACGCTTTCATTAGCTTTACTTGTACATACATTCATATGTATATGTGCATGTTTGTATTTAACTCTACTTCAGTCTACCCGATAGTGGCATATGACTGTCACAAAAACCTTGAAATGTGCCTTCAGTATGGGTGTCTGACGATAGGAGGTTGCATTTGGGCTTCGATATATTTATCGATAACTAAGTTATCGGTCAGTGTAATGGAGTGTGGTTGCTAAGTGACCTTGCTCAATCCCGACTCTTGCGTCCTCGTTCGTGCACTCTGGGCAACGGGAGCTACCTAGGCTCGCGGCAGAAAGAGAGGGAGCCCCGGTGGGGCCACTATGACATACTTGGTTTAAGGGCTCACCGAGGTTTTTGCGTAGCGTCTGTTCACCATGAGGTGCGGCTGCAAGCGGGCGTCTGTCTTGAAGCAAGCGGCTCGCTATCTAAATGTGTAAATATTTTCCAAAAACCCCGAAACGGGTTGTGCGCTGGGTTTGGGACCCGCCACGTAAAAAACTTAATTCCAATGAAAACAAAATCAAAGCCTCGGATGAGAACCCCCTTTAATGTTGACGACCCGGCAAAACGAATAAGGCATAATGATTTGGATATTAGGGCATGTACCGGGAATGTCCGGACCCTTTCAAGGGACGGTGCCGCTGCCCGACTGGTTGATGTCCTCGTAGGCGCAAAGGCCGACATCACCGCCCTGCAGGAAATGCGATGGACGGGGCAAGGAAAGACGACCATCGGTCCTTGTGACGTATACTACAGTGGCAAGACAAGCGGAAAAGCGCGTGGTGTAGGATTCGTGGTGGGAAAGAGACTTCGCCGCCAAGTATTAGCGTTCACTCCTGCTGCGATCCGCATCAAGGCGAGGTTTTTCAACATAACATTTATCTGCGCCTATGCGCCGACTGAGGAGACGGACGACGCAGAGAAGGACTCCTTCTACGATAAACTTGAACAGACTTATGATCGCTGCCCCCAGCATGATATCAAAATCGTGCTCGGCGACTTTAATGCCAAGGTGGTCCTACAGTTGGAAAATTCAGTCTTCACGATATAACATCCCCCACCGGCACTAGGTTGATTGACTTCGCCGCTGCTCGCAATATGGTCATCAGTAGTACCAGGTTCCAGCATAAGCGAATACACCAAGCCACATGGCTGTCCCCTGATCAAAGAACTAGAAACCAGATTGATCATATCTTGATTGACGGCAGACATAGCTCCACCGTTCTGGACGTACGTATATTGACTCTGACCATTATCTTGTCGCAGCCAAGATACGCACACGCCTCTGTGCAACGAAGAAAGTGCGCACAGTAACGGAAGGAAAGTTTGACGTCGAGAAGCTGCGCATGACACAGACAGCTGATAATTTCACAACTCGACTCTCACACCTGCTAGCAGAGGGCAATCCCCGACCTAACGATGTAACCGAGCAATGGAAGCATATCTCTCACTCATTGCGTACCGCCGCTGAGGCCACTATAGGGTTCCAGCGAGCCCGCAAGAAAAACTGGTACGATGAGGAATGCAAAACTGCCTCGAAAAAAAGGACGCTGCCTACAAGGAGACGTTGCGAACGGGCGCAACCCGCAGTGTATGGCAACAATATCGTGAGGCAAAGAAGGAATTGAGACGCCTTTTCAGAAAAAAGAAAAGTGAGGCCGAAAGGCGTGAGTGTGAGGAGCTTGAGATGCTGGCTGACAGGAATGATGCCCGAAAATTCTATGAAAAGATCCGGCGGATGACGGAAGGTTTTAAGACCGGGGCAAGCTCCTGTAAGGACAATAATGGCGACCTGGTAACCGACGTACAAAGTGTACTTAAATTATGGAGGGAGCACTTCTCCTCACTGCTAAATTGCGAGGGAGACGTCGAACCCTATACCCCAATCCCGAGCTGTTCAAACACGGAGGCGAAGAGCTGGTAAAAAGCATGCATCAGCTCTTATGCATAATATGGTCAGACGAATGCATGCCTCCGGATTGGAATTTAAGTGTGCTTTGCCCAATCCACAATAAAGGCGATCCCGCTAACCGCACCAACTACCGCGGAATTAGTCTTCTTAATATTGCATATAAGGTTCTTTCTAGCGTGTTGTGTGAAAAGCTGAAGCCCATCGTAGACAAACTGATTGGACCTTATCAGTGTGGCTTTAGACCTGGTAAGTCTACCATCGACCAGATTTTCACGATACGCCAAATCCTGGAGAAGACCTATGATAAAAGAATCGACACACACCATCTCTTTGTCGATTTCAAAGCCGCTTTTGACAGCGCAAAAAGGAGTTGCCTGTATGCCGCCATGTCTGAATTTGACTTCCCTGCAAAGCTTATACGGCTTTGCCAAATGACGTTGAGCAATACCAACAGCTCCGTCAGAATCGGGAAGGACCTCTCTGAGCCATTTGAAACCAAACGAGGCTTCAGACAGGGCGACTCCCTTTCGTGCGATTTCTTCAATCTGATGCTGGAGAAGATAATTCGAGCAGCAGAGCTAAACCGCAATGGTACAATGTTTTACAAGAGCATGCAATTGCTGGCGTATGCCGATGATATTGATATCATTGGCCTTAACAACCGCGCCGTAAGCGCTGCCTTCTCTGGACTGGATAAAGAAGCGAAAAAAGTGGGTCTTGCGGTCAACGAGGACAAGACGAAGTATTTGCTGTCATCAAAGAAAGAATCGGCGCACCTGCGCCTTGGCAGCCACGTCACTGTTGATAGTTACAAATTTGAAACTGTGAGGAATTTCGTCTATTTGGGAACCAGTATCAACACCGAAAATAATATCAGTCTAGAAATCCAGCGGCGAATCACTCTTGCCAACAAGTGCTACTTCTGACTGAGTAGGCAATTGAGAAGTAAAGTCATCTCTCGAAGAACAAAGATCACGCTCTATAAGTCTCTCATCATACCTGTCCTGATGTATGGCTCAGATTCATGGACAATGTCAAGAGAAGATGAGATGGCTGCTGGAGTATTTGAGAGAAAAGTTCTCCGGAAGATTTATGGTCCTTCCCGTGATGCCAACGACGAGTATCGAAGGAAATTTAACGATGAGCTGTACGAGCTCTACGCAGATCTGACCATAGTCCAGCGAATTAAAGCCCAAACACTCCGCTGGCTGGGCCATGTTATGCGAATGGACAAAGAAGCTCCAGCACAGAAGGTTTTCTATCGTCGCCTGAATTCGGCAGCAGAGGAAGGGGGAGGCCTCGACTGAGATGGAAACAACAGGTGGAGGATGACTTGAACTCCCTTGGGGTTTCCAATTGGCGTCAGTTATCGCTAAAAAGGAATGACTGGCGTGCTTTGATATGCAACGGCCAAAATCGCTTAGGCGGTTAAGCGCCAATAAATGATGATGAAGTTATCGGTCATAATGCCTACAATCTGGGTATCAAACGAAAGGGAAGGTCTACAGGTTTCCATTGGACTTTGGAATACTTCGATATATTTATCGATTACTTCATAACACATTTAACTAGAAAGTAAAAAAAAAATATAGTTTAAAGAGCGAAAACACACGTTTTTAAAAAATATTGCACTAAAAAGGTAAAAATAATTCAAATAAAAAACGAAGATTATGGAACAAAGCGGACCACGCTTTTCCACAAAACTACTGTGTAGGGTTTTTAAAATTATTTTCATCTTTTTAGTTCAATACTCTCTAAAAGCGTGAGCTTTAGTTTTTTTAAACTATATTTATTTTAAGACCTCCACATTCAGTGAAACTAAGATTTTCCTTGTTATTTCATTTCGCTTATTTTATAATCTTTGTTTGACACTTTTAAAAATGACATAAAATTTGTCTGTCAATTAGAATATAAACAACAAACTCTCAAACAATCGAACGTACAAATTTAACTCATCCTAATAGTACTGGTCAAGTGATGGTAGAGCAGATTGTTGGTAACTCAAAGCCGGCGACTTAAACCCGCAGGGCTTTTAACATGTTAAATGTTAATGTTGTACTTATAGTTTTTTTTTTGCATTTTCTTTTTCTCCTTTCATTCTTCGCTTTGGATTCGCTTTCGTTTTGTTCTTTTTTTTTTTAAAGTTTTTTGCATCAAAGACATTTCAAATTTTTCTGACTAACTAAAGAAACCATAGGTCTATTATGAATTTCGAGCCAAGGATTTTTGCAAAACAAAATAAAAATATGTCAAAAGACGTAGAAAACCAACAAATATTCTTAAAACGTAGATACGAGGTAACTGATGGCGAGCTGATTTTAAATTCGGGTTTCCCGATGCTAAGGGCATTTCCACATAACAAACGAGTTTTCTCAAAAATGTAGTTACGCGGTCAAGACAAAAACGGGACGATATCGATATTATTTTTCTTAAGATGGCTACAGCTTGACAAGTAAAAAAAACAACGCTCCTTTTAAAATTTTTAATTGCATTATAAGACAAAGGGGTTTTGAGACAAAGGGAGAAGACAAAAAAAGTATTCAAGCGTCCTCTTGTGGCTCTGAAAAGATAAAAAAAAGTGACAGAAATGGATTTCTGGACCTCAAAAACTCCAAACATCCATTTCGGCCAGTTTTGAAAACAGCTGTTCCATTAGGTGATTCATTTTTTCAAAAAAAAAAATATTGTTTAAAAACCGATGGATCGAAAATTCATTTTAGAAACGCAATGTGCCTCTGTGATTTTTTTCGTCCCATACAAATTACCCAGCACTAATATCGAGTTTATATAGATCTATATAATGAAATATTTGTATCCAAATTTCTTTGTATAATAGTCTATTGTTTCCAATGACGTGCTTTAATTTGGCTAATTATGGTGCTACATCAAAATTGTACTACCATAATTATAAAAGCCAGTTAATAGTTATAAATATACTTAAATACGTTAGGTTAAACGATTATGACTAATCAGGCCGGTGCATGTATTAATAAAAACAAAGCCAAAATATTATTATAAATATTTACCAAATTAAACAAGCAAAAACTTACGTAATAAAAAAAACAAGTAAGGAAAGCTGTCTTCGGCTATGCCGAAGGCTAAATACCTTTCATGAATAAGCGTCACGATTTTCACTGTTTGATCCCAGTACAGCCTGTGTGAATTTAACTTTAGCTCATACCGGAATTATCGGAACTATCGATTATAAAGGGGCGATGTGTTATATTGGTCCGATCTCATTGAATTTTACCATCAACATTCCACATTCTAAAATAGCAATAGCTACGAAATTTCTCGTTCCTACCTATATAATTACAGGAGTTATCTACCAAAATCCGTTTATCGGAACAATCGATTGTATGGGGGCTATGTGAAATATTTATCCCATCTCGATGATTTTCAACATCGATATTTCACACATAAATATAGCGATACCTCCAAAACTTCACGTTCCTACCTCCTTAATTACAGGAGTTATAGCCCAAAATCCGTTTATCGGAATATTCGATTGTATGGGAGCTATGTGAAATATTTATCCTATCTCAATGATTTTCACCATCGCTATTTCACATATAAAAATAGCAATACTTACAAAATTTCACATTCCTACCTCTTTAATTACAGGAGTTATAGCCCAAAATCTGTTTATCGGAACAATCGATTGTATGGGAGCTATATGTAATATCGGTCCGATCTTGCTGGTTCCGACAAATGATTCCTATATTGAAAAATGGTGGCCGCATACAACATTTCAGCCAAATATCTCAAAAACTGAGGGACTAGTTTGCGTTCAAACAGACAGACGGACAGACGGACATGGCTAAATCAACTCATCTCGTCATCCTGATCATTTCGGTATACTTATTGATGGGTCTATCTCTTCTTCTTCTCATGCTTACAAACATCGGACCAAAGTTATAATACCATTTCATGTTCATGAAAGGTATAATAAAAAGAAGTAGAAACCCGTTTCTCATTACATAAACACTGAATGATTATGTTAAGAAATATCAGACGTATTGTGTTAAATTCAGCTAGTAAATTATTTCCTTTTTCCAATCGACCCTACTTTCGAATTCACTGTTTGATCCTCAGAACAAGAGGGAATTTATCGATATAGGTCAAACCGATTTTATTGGAACAATCGGATGTATAGGGGCTATATGTTATAATGTCATTGTCAACGTTATAAATGTTATGAGCACAAGAGATGCAGTATTTTACGTTTCTAGCTATTTAATTGGAGAACTTTTAGCCCAAACCCGGTTTATCGGAACAATCGATTGTATGGAGGCTTTATATTATACTGATCCGATATTGTCGATTTTCACTGTCCACATCTCTACATATGGGTGGCTCAGTGCCATCCTTGCCTAACCCTCGAAATTTTGTATATGGAGTTATTATGGTATACTACTTAGAAATACTCCAAAGAGAGAGAATAGATTCTTTAAATATTGCTTTTTTCGCATAGTAAAGATTGTGAGGGTTAGGCATTTCTGGCCTTAGGCTGTTTAATTTTTAATTACCTATTAACTTTGTCACTAATTATTAGGAAATTACTAAATTGAGGGTTAGGCAAGGATGGCACCGAGCCACTCATATAATAAAATTGTAACAGGTCGATGTCTGTACATGGCAGATATCAACAAAAAATTTATTGGGGGAAGCATTATCTCTACATATAATAAAATTGTAACAGGTCGATGTCTGTACATGGCAGATATCAACAAAAAATTTATTGGGGGAAGCATTATTAAGCGAGTAGAATCCATATCAACTTTTTCAAAAATTTTTGTGTGTCTGTCTGTCCGTATGTTTGTGGCCGTATCACTCTGAAAGTAATGAATGGAATTGAATGAAACTTTTTTCGTTGGATTGCTCGACGCTCAACTTAAAATTTAAGATACCACTTTTTTCGATATCTCAACCGGTTTTGGAGTTATCGCCCAATATGTGGACCATGTCTGTCTCCATGATTGTGTTCGTAACACTCTAACAGTACTAAATTGAATTGAGTCGTTGGATTGCTAGACGCTCAACTTAAAGTTTAAGATATTATTTTTTGCGACATCACAACGGGTTTTGGGGTTATCGCCCAATATGTGGACCAGGGCTGACCAAAAATGTCTTAGTACAATATGGGTGTCAAACGAAAGGTGTCAATGAGTGCTATAATAAGCGATGTGATTCTTTGAAATATCTGAAATGGTTTGGGAGATTTCGTGAAATTTCGATAGCTCGACCGGTTTCGGAGGTATCGACGAATGTTTCACAAAAATGTGTTAGTACATTATGGGTATCAAACAAAATGTGTTTATGAATGCTGTCATAAACCATTTGATTAATTTCAATACCTAAGCTACCCCGGAGATATCTCATAAAATGACAACACGACTCTTAAGTGCTGCACTTCAGTCTTTTTGTTGGATTTTATTCTTTGCTAACCCAGCTGCAAAAACAAAACAGAAATTATACGCATACGAAGTCTCGGGCACCAGCTAGTTACATATATATTGCTCATAGATGGTTTGACCCACCGCTACATTTTATACGTCGTTAGAAGAGTATTTTAATTTCCTTTCGAACGAGGTATCGCTTAGCTGCATCGCTTTTACAACATTGGAAAATAAAATTACCGATATCTCGAAAACCTACCCATACATACAATTTTTAAATATGTTTTATGCTCGGCATATCAGTGCCAAATCATCCATATACATGAATATCTTGGTATTTTTTCAAATTAATTATTTTTAAACTAGTGTTATTTGTTGCTATACGCCCGTACAGTGTTCTTCCTATACACTCTGAAATAGTTTCAATTGAAATTTTCACCAACTTCGACTTCAGTAAAATTTTAACTAGTTTTTTATAAAGAAACAAAAATAGCAAAAATTATTGAACTAAATTTTAAAAAATTCGACGACTTTTCATGAAAATATTTAAGTTTTTCTGAGAATTTTTGATGTTTCTGGAGTATATAGCTTTGTTGCGGAATCAATTTTAGTCCAATAAGGTGTTAATTTTGAGCGCGTGAAAATTGGTAGTGTACTGATATTGAAAATTTTTTTAAATGAGATTTAAATAGATTTTAACGAAATTGGGTATTCTTATTGCTTTAAAGTGCAGATGTAGGGACGGATTGATGGACACTACTAAAAAAACTCTTTTTAATTTTACTGTAATAAAAATCACTTTTGTTGCAAACCCTTCAAATTGATTTCATTTATAAGTTATAAAGAAAAAAATATTTTTATCAAGCGTTTTTGAATTTTACGTCAAAAACAAATTTTATATTATTCAAATTAATTTTAAATAATTTTTTTTTGACGCAGAATTCAAAACACTTGATAAAAATATTTATTTCTTTATTATTTATCAAGATTGACAAATACCTCAAGAGCACAGAATCGGGCGGTAAGTATGTATTACGTTTCCTTATGTAATCATTTAATCTTTTTACCACGCTTTTATTAGCTTCACTTGTATGTTTGTTTGTTTGTTTGTTTGCTTGTATGTATGTGACACTCGTTCGGTCTAAGCCTCAGTGACACAAAACCCGTAAAATGTCCCTACAATATGGGTATCAAACGAAAGGGGAAGGCCCCAGGTTTCATTTGGACATCGATATATTTCGATAAATTTATCGATAACTGAGTTATTGGTCAAAATGTGGTTGCCCGAAAACCTTATAATTTCCCTACAATATGGGTATCAAACGAAAGGGGAAGGCCCCAGGTTTCATTTGGACTTCGACATATTTTGATAAATTTATCGATAACTGAGTTATCGGTCAAAATATGATTGACCAAAAACCTTAAAATTTCCCTACAATATGGGTGTCAAACGAAAGGGGAAGGCCCCAGGTCTCATTTGGACATCGATATATTTCGATAGATTTATCGATAACTGAGTTATCGGTCAAAATGTGGTTGCCCGAAAACCTTATAATTTTCCTACAATATGGGTATCAAATGAAAGGGGAAGGCCCCAGGTTTCATTTGGATATCGATATATTTCGATAGATTTATCGATAACTGAGTTATCGGTCAAAATGTGGTTGCCCGAAAACTTTATAATTTCCCTACAATATGGGTATCAAACGAAAGGGAAAGGCCCCAGGTTTCATTTGAACATCGATATATTTCGATAGATTTATCGATAACTGAGTTATCGGTCAAAATGTGGTTGCCCGAAAACTTTATAATTTCCCTACAATATGGGTATCAAACGAAAGGGGAAGGCCCCAGGTCTCATTTCGACATCGATATATTTCGATAGATTTCTCGATAACTGAGTTATCGGTCAAAATGTGGTTGCCCGAAAACCTTATAATTTCCCTACAATATGTGTATCAAACGAAAGGAAAAGGCCCCAGGTTTCATTTTAACATCGATATATTTCGATAAATTTATCGATAACTGAGTTATCGGTCAAAATGTGATTGCCCAAAAACCTTAATATTTACTACAATATGGGTACCAAACGGAAGGGGAAGGCCCCAGGTTTCATTTGAACATCGACATATTTCGATAAATTTATCGATAACTGAGTTATCGGTGAAAATGTGAATGCCCAAAAACCTTAAAATTTCCCTACAATATGGGTTTCAAACGAAAGGGGAAGGCCCCAGGTTTCATTTGGACTTCGACATATTTTGATAAATTTATCGATAACTGAGTTATCGGTCAAAATATGATTGACCAAAAACCTTAAAATTTCCCTACAATATGGGTGTCAAACGAAAGGGGAAGGCCAAAGGTCTCATTTGGACATCGATATATTTCGATAGATTTATCGATAACTGAGTTATCGGTCAAAATGTGATTGCCCAAAAACCTTAAAATTTCCCTAAAATATGGGTATCAAGCAAGAGGGAGAGGCCCCAGGTTTCATTTGGACTCCGATATATTTCGTTGAATTTAGCGATAACTGAATTATCGGTCATAATGTGAATGCTCAAAAACCTTTCAATTTCCTTACAATAAGAGTATCAAAAGAAAGAGGAAGGCTTCAATATATTACGATAATCTTATCGATAACTGAGTAACCGGTCAAAATGTGATTGCGCAAAAACCTTTAAACTTTTCTACAATATGGGTATCAAACGAAAGGGGAGGTGCAGAGGTTTCGTTTGGACTTCTGAATATTTCGATATATTTATCGATTATTTCATAGGACATTTTACTAAAAAGTAAAAAATAAATATAGTTTAAAAAACTAAAACTCACGCTTTTAGAGAGTATTGAACTAAAAGGTTGAAAATAATTTTAAAACCCCTACACAGTAGTATTGTAGAAAAAGCGTCCGCTTTGTGCCACAATTTTCGTATATGGAGCGCTCGACGCTTTTCCCACATAATGCTAGTTTTTTTACTACGCTTTCATTAGCTTTACTTGTACATATGTACATTCATATGTATGGTTGCTTGCTTGTATGCAACTCTACTTCAGTCTACCCGATAGTGGCTTATGACTGTCACAAAAACCTTGAAATATGCCTTCAATATGGGTATCAAACGATAGGGGATTGCATTTGGACTAAGTTATCGGTCATAATGCCTACAATCTGGGTACCAAACGAAAGGGAAGGTCCACAGGTTTCTATTAGTTTTTGGAATATTTCGACATATTTATCGATAACTGAGTTATCGTTCAAAATGAGATTATACAATAATATTGAAAAATGCCTACAATATGTGTATCAAAGGCAAGTGGAAGCCCAGAGGTTTCGTTTTGACGGCGGTATACTTCGATATATTTATCGATTACTTCATAACGCATTTAACTAAAAAGTAAAAAATAAAAGTTTAAAAAGCGAAAACACACGCTTTTGAAGAATATTGCAATAAAAAGGTAAAAAAAATTAAATAAAAAACGAAGATTATGGAATAAAGCGGACCACGCTTTTTCCACAATACTACTGTGTAGGGTTTTTAAAATTATTTCCAACCTTTTAGTTCAATACTCTCTAAAAGCGTGAGCTTTAGTTTTTTAAACTGTATTTATTATAAACTAGAGTTTGCCCAGTGGTTGAAATTCAACTACAAAACCTTATTATTTCTCTACCTTTTTGAAGGTCAATTTCTATAACTTTAACCTTTTTTTGTTATTTTTTTAATTTTCTTTACTTTTAGGCTCAATTTTACAGTGCTTAGTTAACTAAAATTTTACAGTTAACTATCAGTTCTCAGTTTCACAGTAGCTAGTTAACTAAAGGTTAACCCCCCAACGTTGGCGGGTTAACCTCAGGTTAGAAATCAGCTGATTGTGTATTTTCGTTTGAAAGCAATTTTCGACTGTGACAGCAACAAAAATTTAATTATTATTTATTTTGTTTAAATTTGAAAAAAAAAAAACAATTTTAGACTGTGACAGGAACAAAAATTTAGATATTAATTTATTTTGTGCAAATATCAAAAAAAAAAAAAAATTAATCACAGCGACTATCAGGACATACAGGATGCGGAAGACTGTATTGGCGCCAGAAGGGTAATTGTCCGTAGGAGCAAACAAATCCACGAAAGAACTGTTTTTTCCAATTACAACGATAAGGATTTTCGTGATCGTTTTAGGCTAACTAAGGAAGTCGCTGGACCGCATTATTAGGAATTAAGGACAAGCTAGAGCATAAAACTAAATGGTAAGTAGTCCCTTTTGATAAGTGTGCAAATCACAATATTTTTTACATCCTTAGGAATTGTGCTTTAACCGCCGAGACCATGCTGCTAGTTGCTCTGCGCTTTTATGCAACTGGTGGTTTTCTGCAAACAGTGGGTGACCTGTGTGGGGTGTCCACATCAACAACATCTCGCGTTATTACACTTGTATCGCACAACTTAGCGCTTCTTGCTAAAGAATTTATTTGCTTCCCTTCTACACCTTTTCCACCCAAAAATGAGAAAACGTAAACTAAAATGAGAAAAAGTAAATTAAAATGAGAAAACATAAATGATAATAAGAAAATAAAAATTATAATGAGAAAAAGTAAATTGTAATGAGAAAACATTATTTCTAATGAGAATTCTTAAACTTGTAACGAGAAATCGTAAATTAGAAATGGGAAAATATTCATTTATTTGAATGAAAATTTTCCCATTACTATTTTACGCTTTCTCATTACTAGTTTACGTATTCTCATTACAACTTATGTTTTCTCAATACAAGTTCTATTTTCTCAATACATTTTACTTTTTCTCATTATAATTTATATGTTCTCATTATAGTTCTTGTTTTCTCATTTTAATTAACGTTTTCTCATTTTTGGGTGGAAAAGGTGTAGTGATGAGATTCCAACTGTTCAGAAACAGTTTTACATGGTAGCAAAATTTCCGCGTTATAGCAGCTATGGACTGTACACACATAAAAATTAGTTCGCCTGGTAAATTAACTTGACAAATATTTTCTTTCAGTATTTATACCCAGCGTACTAGTACTAGTTTGCATGAAATTTTGCACACAGTATAATTTCTGGCCAAGGTAGGTTGCTATTGAAAATGGGCGAAATCGGATAATAACCACGCCCCTTTTTTCGACATCAAAGATCACATTAATTGACATAACTTAAGTAAAAATTTAGATATTTGCTTGAAATTTGGCATACAGGTTACTTTATAGCCAAGGTAGGTTGCTATTTAAAATAGGCGAAATCTTATAATAACCACGCCCACTTTTTCGATATGGAAGATCTCATAAATTGACATAACTTGAAATGCCTAAAATTATATAATTTGGTAGGATGATTTTTTTGATATAGTGTTTAAAGTGGGCGTGGCACCACCTACTATTGAGGGAGGCATTTTTGAAAAATCGACTGGTCATACTTTTATAACTGGTTATAGTGGAATGATAACATTTGGCAGGTTTTATGGTGGTATAGATGTATTCCAAATGAAACTGGTAGAAATCGCTGGGTATTTAATGTTCGGTTTACCGAACTTAGACTTCCTTACTTTTAATAAATTAATTCTTTTCAGGTGGAGATGAAGCTGAACTTTATCGAAATCGCAAAGGCTGGTTTTCTTTTAATGTGCAAACACTGTGTGATAGCAATCTTAAAATACTGGACATTGTTGCGCGTTGGCCAGGATCTGCTCATGATGCTACCATATTTCGGAATTCGCGTGTTTGCGCACGATTTGAAAGCGGAGAGTTCCAAAATGGAATTGTTGTGGCTGATAGTGGCTATCAAAATACTGATTGGGTATTAACACCTTTGTCCCAATGCAACAGCCCAGAAGAAAACGTATACAACGAGGCAATAATAAGGACAAGAAACTGCGTTGAGCGTAAATATGGCGTATGGAAACGTAGATTCCCAGTTCTATCACTAGGTGTGCGATTAAATATTAACAAGGTGGAAAGTGTAATAGTCGCGACTGAAGTTTTGCACAATATATGCTGCTTAAATAGAGATTGGGAACCACCGGCGCTGCCCCCATATATTGAAGACTCAATCAGAAGCAATTTAGAATTTCCAGCCTTTAACCATTCACCCAGCACGGACCGAAATTATCTTTTGAGAAGAACGTTAATAGATCAGCATTTTGCCAGTTTATTATAAATTACCGAATAGATTGCCAAACTAAACTTCATTTTGAAGCTACAGTCACTACCAAAAGTACAACACCCCTTTATGGGAAGTTGTTTCCAATTTACACTCTTCCTATAAGAGAGTTTATCAAGATCTAATAAAAATTTCCATGAAAGTTCTTGCATGAAAGTTCCTCGACAATTCTTGAATTTTTCACACCCTCTTACAACATAGTTTAGTTTACAACATAGTTTAGAGTTTTTTATTAGATCTTTATAAGCTCCCGTATAGGAAATTTGTTAAAATAAATTTGCTTAAGTCAAAATTGGTGAGAACTTTCCATGCAGGGATGTATACTTACTTTTGGAAGTGACTGTAGCTTGAAAATGCATTTTGGTTTCGCAATCTATTCGTTAAAGGGATGTATACTTACTTTTGTGACTGACTGTATACTCGTAGGTGTCCACAATAAGTTATATCTAGAAAAAAATCTGAAAAAACCACCAAATGAAAAAAATTCGGAAAATTCAGGGAAAATTTTTAGCGATTTTTAATTTGCACATTGTTAGAGTAAAATTTAATGGGCTACAAAGCTGCATACTAATTTTCTTGAAATTCTGACAAAAAAGCTTTAAATTTTGATGCATTTTATTTAAAGTTAAATTATTTATCCTGAACTTTGTTTAAAAATTAATTTTTTTTGTGACTTCTCTTATAGAATTCTCTACACCACAATTGAAAATTATTAAAAGCACAGATTTTTTAAATTAATGAAATTTAGTAAAAAATGTTTTTGTTTTAAACAATAAATGAAAAAAAAAAAAATTAAAACAAATTGTACACTAATTTCGTTAGTGTTTTAAGATTAGTTACTTATTTTTATTTACAAAGGCCCTATCTGACATAAAAAGTATTTTACAGGACAAAAAAAAATCTTAATATTTTTATATTATTTATCTTTACATTGAGTAAAAAAAAAAAAACGCCAACAACAATGCTAACCATCTCCAATGATATCAATTAATCATGCAGAAAATTGCACACATGCTTATTCACCAAAAACAAGAAATAAAACTTAAAAGTATTTGAAAATTCAGCATTACAAAGGCTGTGTGCTAATTGAAAACATTTTTCGTCAGAGTAAAATGAGGTGAACAAATTTCCTATGGTGAACGAATATTTGCCATTTTGCTGTGCCAAACGAAACGTTAAATTATGACAGTAGTAAATTTTGACGTATGGAAAAAGCACGTGCAAAAGCAGATGCTTTGTGACACAATTCTCATTTTACGTGTTTTTCATGCATTTATATTGCGTATTATTCGCATTATATTATATTTTAGTGTTAAATAACGCATGTGAACATAAATTTATGTGAAATAATATGGATGTTAACAGCACATGCATCCCTGTGCTCACATTATTGATTGTCAAATTTTGACGTTCATATTCACCACGATAACTGTCAGAATTTAACATCGCTCTGTCAAAATTTGCTTTTTTAAACCGTTTGGCACACAGCCAAACTTTAAAAGTATAATAAATAAAAACAATACTGCAAAACGCTCACGTATTTGGTAGCCGCCGTTGCTTCACTTCCAAATCATGTTTTAAAATTTCCATTTTAAGTTGGTGCTCTTCTTCTGCATGCCTGATTCGCTGCTCATGCTCTAACAATCGCTGAGCACGCCCCTCTTCCTCTCGCCTAACAAGCAGCTCATGCTCTTTTCTACGCATTTGCAAATCTTCTTCAGCGCACATTTTCTTTGTATAGGCCAAATCGTCCCAGCTTGATTTGGAGTTCGGCTTTAAATTTGTTGCAAGCTTTTGACTCTTTGGGGTTTTAAGCATATTCGGGGTGTATTTGGGCCAATTTACTTCACCATCTAAACCATAAAAAAATGTGTAAAGTTAGTTGAGTACCATAGATGGTGTATGGTAAATAAATGCTCTAAACCTTTTAATTTGTCTTCGTACTCCTCTAACACTTCCAGTTCATCCATGTCGCCTTCGTCGTTTGCCATTTCGTCATCTTGTTGTTGTTGTTGTTCGCCATCTTCCGCAGCATATGCATTACCTATTCCAAAAAGCAGCATTAATAAATGCACACTATTATACACGCTAGCAGGGATAGGGTTAGGAATAGGAGAACAATGAGATGCATTAATAAATGCATACCATTATACATGCTAATAGGGATAGGGTTAGGAATAAAAGAAAAGTGAGATGAGAACGGCCCAAACAGTCGGGTTAGTACCAGATGGGATATAGGGATAATGAAGCGTGGCACCATCCAAACAAATGAGTTTTTCATAGGCAGGAGGCAATCTCACCATGTCCAATTACATGTACGTAGCATACTCCAGGGATATCGCAGTAAAAATCCTTTTTATTTATACTCACGTACATAAATATTACAAGAAATATGGTATATCCAACGATATTCATCAATAACTAAGACCGCACCCAAAAGAACTATAAACAAATCTTAAAGTTTTTACTAATTTTGCATATTTTTGTAGAAACGTGGGGTGCAACCCATAAGTATGACCTAGTAGTATACGTATCTTTAAACTTACCATATTCAATGAAGTCTCCATCGTAATGCGATTCCCTGCCATTAACTTCCTTGTCATGGACAATACGCAACAACTGCTCCTCTGATGCGGAATACGTATGGCTTGTTGCAGGACCTCCACCAGTGGAATACAAAGATTTCCTCACTTCTGATTTTGTTTTTTTGAGGGATTTTTTCAGATTGTGGTACTTATCTCACAAAACTTTCTTGGAACGACCAGTTCCCACCTCGGCGTTAAACTCCGCGGATATTTCATCCCAACATTTATCTTTCTGATCCACACTCACACGATCACTTTTTTTACATTCTAAAATGCGCTTTTTCTTTTCAACTAGCGCTAAAAGTTTTTCAAATTCAAAACTTGAAAAATTTGCGGCCCGCTTGGTATTACTCATTTTTTATTTTTATTTTTGTTTTGTTTTGATTTGTAATTTATATATTTAGTTGCTAGTTGATATTCCCGCATAATTCAGAACTTGCCCAACTGAACTGGGTACCCACTGGTACGTTGCAGTGGAAGTGGAATAGGTTGCGCCCGAAGCAAATGGGCGATGAAAAAAAGGAGATGTTGGTGTGTGTGTGGTCAGCTTACCCGCGCCGCTTATTTCCTTGTTTAATTTAGTTGGGTGGTAAATTTCCTCACCCACTTTCCATTAAAATAACCAATAACATGCCAACTACATTTGGTTGAAGCCACTTCGGCTTACACAAACTTTATTTGTTCAACAAATTTACTTTTTCTTAATTTTTGCACAAACCGTCTTGAAAGTCCGAAAAAGAATGAATAATTGATAATGCAGTAGCCCTTAAGGCCCTGCCAGATAATCGGCGGCAGTGTAAAGGCACCCTCAGATACCATTACACCATCCTACCAGGGAAAAGAAGAAATTTGCAGGGTGATCAGACCTGGAAAATTCTTCTGTCCCAATTGCTTAGATAAGCGAACACCAATCATTCACACTGAGAAAAATGTGTTGACAATTTTATCAGTACCCAATTGGATGTTCAAAGCAATTCGATACTGCATTGCAATCTTAAGTAAGAAATTGATATTATACACGGCTAAAAAAATGAACCTAAATTTTAAACCCGTATAAAGTTTAATCAATTTCTCAAACTTTTTTGTACAATATTTCAAACCGTCCAAATACCTACAAAGATTTTCAATTTCTTTTGGTTTCGATTTAAAATCTAAATGAAAAAGCTGTCTAAATTTTTTATTTTTGGTTTGTTTGAATGTAATTGAATTTTGCCCACAAAAACTTCATGTGCGTCATAGCTCAGCGGTAGAGCAGTCGGCTGTGACTCCTGAGCGTTTTCGTTCGAGTTCTGTCTGCTGCCATATTTTTTTAGTTTTATTTTATTCTTAAAACTTTTCGGTCTAAAATTTAAACTTTTGGGTTTGAAAATTCAAATTTATTTTTGAAAGCTTATTCAAGATTGAATTTTGCCAACAACATTTATGTGTGCGATGTAGCTCAGTGGTAGAGCAGACGGGCATGATGCGGGGAGTCTTGGTTCGAATTCCCGCCAACGGACAAAAAATTTATTTTATCTTAAAAAAATTGTTAAAACATTTCTTGTTTATAATTGAAACCCGATTCATTTAGCCAATTTTCATGAAAACTGGTCTAGATTGAATTTGAATCCAAATTTGGTTTGGTCATATATGTAGTCCAAAAAAGTTTAAAATTTAGGTTCGAATTTTTAGCCGTGTATGCAAAAGTTACGTTAATTGTTCTTGAATGAATATTCCTTTTTTCAAAAATGAAATGGATGTTTTGAAGTGAAAATTACGTTAATTTTGGTATCAACGAATATTCGGTTTTTATACAGTTCAAAACGTTTGGACAAAAATTTTAAAAATTCAGACATGTTTATGTAAATATAATTTTGAGTTAACGTTTGTATCTTTTTTTTTTTGTTTAGTTTACAATTTTAGTCATCTTAAATATCTAATTTCTTAGTATTAAGTAATCTTTGTTATGCCATATGGCATATTTTAAGATAAGGTAATTTTGAATTCATTCATTTTGGTAAAGATTAATAGTACATTTACACTGCATCACATAATTATAAAGTTACGTGCATGTCTTTAATTTTAATGCTAAATTTATAATGATTAGTTTTGTATATGAAAAAAATTGGTATGCAAAAGTTGCGTTTATATACAAATATGTAGTAAATCCGATTTTTGGTCAAATTTTTAATATGTTTGTTTTTTGGATTTTAAAATTCAAGTTTTAATCACAAATGTTTTGGTTTAGCTTTTAGCCAATAAGTCTTAAGTTTACATCTTATAATTATAAATTTATATATTTCGAATATTTGGGTTTTGTTTGCTTTTTTTGCATAAAAATACGTTTCAACTAGTTCTGAGTTATTAATTAAGTATTTCAATTTTTAAATTTGTAGGTTTTGTAATTGTAAATAAAGCATAAGTTGCCTAAAGTTAGTTATTTATTGTACTTTTTGTACTCGATTTTTGTGAATAGTTTTTAATTTTTTCTTTTCTTTGTCAAAAACTTTTACATTTGTTCCATCTATTTCTTTAACTATATACGGCCCCTGATATATACTTGCATGTTTATCGCGCGGTTCTTTTTGAATTAGAACCTTATCATTTACGTCAATTGTTGACGGACAGGCATGTTTGTCATAATAAAACTTATTTTGAACTTTGTGTTTGTTTAAAAGTTTCTGTGCCAATAAGTGCGACTTTTGCATGCGATACTTCACTTCTTTCACATAATTCTCTACATCATAAATTGGATCGATTTTCGATTTTTGGAGTTCGTTAGGTAAAATTGGCTTTTTACCAAATACTAACTCAAAAGGTGTAAATTCGTTATCGAAAACGGTATTCGAGGTAGTATTGTGAAAAAATGTGAAATACTTCAAGTAAGTGTCCCAGTCTGACAACGTATCATTTAAATATGCACGCAAGTATTCATTAAATACTCGATGATTTCGTTCGATTGAACCTAGCGTCTCATGATGATGCGCTGTGGAAAAATCGTGTTTGATCTTTAAAAGTTTTGTCAGTTCTGAGAACAATTCGTTTTTATATTCGGTGCCTAGGTCAGATTTAATTGAATTCATTGGACCATATGTTAAAATAAATGACTCGAAAACGGCAGAAGCTATTGTTTTTGCACTTTTATCCGGAACCGCTACTGTTACTAGATATTTTGTCAAATCGCAAATCATGGTAACTGCGAACCTGTTGCCACAACTCGATCCTATTGTATCAATAACTACTATTTCAAATGGTTTACATGGAGTTGTTCAATAAACATTTTTGGCAATTTTTGACAAATTTCGAGATGTCTCGGGTTATGCCCTTCCAATAAAATTTAGTACGAATTTTCGCATACAGTTTTTTAACACCACAATGTCCACCTGAGATGGCATCGTTGTGATAAATAGTCATAATTTTAAGTTTTTGATCTTCTGATGTTACGATCTCAACAGGATCAGTTAGTATTATTTCTAATGTCTTTAATATTTTATTTCCACTTTGTTTTAACTTTAAAATAGTACAATATTTGAAAAATAAATCGTCTTTTGGCCATTCTATCTTATTAATACCGTGATTGTCGGTTTCAGATTGTAACCTCGAAAGTAACGCGTCTAAATTTGTTATTTCGTTAGCAATCTCAATATTAATAAGTTCAAACTGTTTATGTTTAATATGCGCGCAAATTTTTAGTTTTGAAATTTTAGTTTTTTCATCATAGAAAATTGTGGAATTTTTTTGGAAAATTTGTAAGAAAATTTGTCATAAACTTTGACTGTCTGTATCGTATTTTTTGAGTCGTCAGAAAAAATTTGTAAATTAGTATCATTTTGTTGTTTTGACATCGCTCGTGTTTTTACCGCAAGAATTTGTTTATTTGAGTCTTTGATTTCGCTAAATGAGATGTGTGGGAGTGCGTCAGCACCAACGTTACATTTTCCTTTAATATATTCAATCGTGAAGTTGTACTCGGCTAGTTCGAGACGTATCCTGGCTAATTTTGAAGTCGGATCCTTCATATTAAACAAATAAACCAATGGTCTATGATCTGACTTAACGAGAAAGTTGGTCCCATAAATATATGGTCTGAATTGCTTAATTGCAAAATATATCGCTAATAACTCTAACTCAATAATCGGTTTCTTTTGCTCTGCATTGTTAAATGATTTTTTTTTATAAACTGTTTTTTGAAATAACTGTGGTGACATTAAAGAGGATTTTAAGGATTGAAATGCGTTTTCACAAGCACTGTCCCAAATAAAATCTACTTTTTTCCTATTCAAGCGATTTAAAGGTGCTGCCAGAGAAGCAAAATTAGGTATAAACCTTCGATAATAGTTTGCAAACGCTACAAAGCGTCGAACAGCGTCTTTGTCGGTTGGTTTTGTATAATTTTTGATTGCTTCGATTTTTGACGAATCTGGCAACAAACCCTTTGCCGAACATTTATGACCCAAAAAGGTGACCTCTGGTCTGAGAAAATGATATTTATTAGGATTTAATTTAAGGTTGAATTTTCTACATGTGCTGAAAACTTGAGACAGATTTTTAATGTGATGTCTTTCGCTACATCCAATAACTATAATGTCATCCACGTACAAAAAAGCTACGTTAGACGGAATGCCTGAAAAAGCAATCGTCATCATTCGTGAGAACGAGTTCGGTGCAACGTTTAACCCAAAAGGTAATACTTTCCATCTAAATGATCCACGGTCAGTGCTAAAAGAGGTTATGTCACGCGAGTCTGGATGAAGAGGTATTTAGTGGAAACCAGAAAACCAATCAAGTGTTGAAAAATATTTTGCACGGCCAAGATTATCAAGGATATCATCTACTCTAGCGAGCGGAAATTTGTCAGCTATTAGTTTTTTGTTTACTGCGCGAAAGTCTACGCACATTCTATATGCCTTTTCGCTGTTTGCATCTTTCTTTGGCACAATGATAAGCGGACTATTATAATTGGAAAAACTTTCTTCGATTAAATCATTTTGCAATAATTTGCTAACTTGATTGTCTATTTCATCGCGTTGAGAGTGTGGAAGGCGATAATTTTTAATATACACAGGCGTTGTGTCTGAAAGTCGAAGTCTTTGCTCGGAAAAGTTATTTTGTGTCATTTTATCATTGTTAAGCGCAAAAATATCAGAATACTCTAAACATAAATCAAGCAAATCTCTTTCTGCATATTTAGGTATTTGATTTTGTAAAATTTGCTTTAGCTCTTTAACACGATCAGCCCGATTGTCTGTTTTGTTGATTTTGTAAACGTTATATTTAAATAATTTTTCTGTACGAATGTTGCAACTTTTTATGTATTTAATTGAATTTGTGGTATTTATAACTTTTAAAACTGGATTTTCGGTATCGATAATGCATCTAGCTGTAAAAACGCCTTCGGCTATTTCTTGTGAGTCCACGAAAAGTGATTCGGTTGATTTTTCTAAATCAAAAATGCGGAAAACTTCGCATCTTGGCGGAACAACACAAGAGTCAGTTTCCGTTCCGTGAAGGATTGGAAGTGTGACCTGTTCACTGTTTAACCAAAAAGAAATACTATTTGTCGCGTAGCTAATTTCGCATTCATTTTGCTTCAAAAAGTCTTTACCTAATATTCCGTCATTTACCACATGTAACGTATGCTTAATAAAAAATTTTGAAAAATGTAAATTTGTTGTGAAAGTCCCCAAAGTAGAGACTACATCAGATGTAACTCCAGTAATAGTTATTATATCATTATCATTAATTGATAAAATTTTGGTAATGCATGAAATTTTAATTAGTGAGATGTCGGCTTGAGTGTCGACTAAAAAGGTGCAACATTTGTTAGATCCGGTTAAGTTTAATTGGATAAAGTCAGAGAAATTTAGATTTAAACAATAAATTGTTTTTGGAGAAAATTTTTTGGAAGAATCGGTTAATCGTAAATCTCCTGATCCCCCAGTGTTCGCTCCTGAGGGGCATGAGCGTTTAAATTACGCACGTTTGCGTTGTTATTACTCCTAGGAGTGGAAGTCCTTCGATTCGCATTATTCGCGCGATCGTTATTGTTACTACTACTATTGTTGTTGCCCTGATACCGGTTATTATTTCCCGAACGAAAGTTTTGACGCTGATTGGCACGGTTTGAATTGTTAAAGTTACTGTAATTTGGCCTATTTTGTCTATAACCATTAAAATTACGACTATTTTGATTGGAAAAACTACGACCCCGATTGCCACCTTGAAAACTTCGAAAATTGCTGTTACCGCGCGACCTAAAAGCAAGTACTTGCCGTTCCTTAACTTCATTAGACTGTTCAACTATTAATTTTGCTACGACATCTTTGGAATCAGTAAATGAAGTAGAAGCGAGAATTGACTTAACAAGGCTTGACTTTGCGTTCAACCGGCAAACGTTTACAGTTTGCTCAACCGCCATTTCATGCGCTTTCGTTCTATAATTAACGAACGCTCTAACGAGTCAGCCAATTCCTCAACACGTCTAGCAAAATCAGTGTAGTTGTTGTTATTTACTTGTAACGCGGCAATTTTTCCAGCAACAACTTTCGAGTTGTCTGGTTTGATACGATTTCTCAAGGCGACTTTTATGTCGTTAATGCAATTAACTTGTGTAGGGATCGCTTCGCGATCTTTGCCCTCGAGTTTAGATTTTACAAATGAAATAAAAGTGTCGTTTAGACTATCATCGCTTAAACCTTCAATTAAATTTATCTTGTCTATGAAAGATTCCAAAACCAACGGATCGCCGTTGTAATTTTCACGAATTATTGAAGCACAGAGGCTGACAAAACTTTTCTTTTGATCTAACCAAGGCGAATAAATTTACAGGTGACTTTTTCCCACCATATGACTTCTTCTTCTTCCTTGAAAATCCAATCGTAGCTGTCAAATTTCTTATGTTGTTGCGTTGTCTGACATTTTTAGGCACAAGGAGTGTGTGCGTGCGTGTAGATCTGAATTCGCTCGAACACACCTGTAATGAATTCGCCTTGGATCTAACGTGGCCATTTCAAAAAGTTGATCAAGACCGAAAAAAATATTTGGTGAAATTGGGCAAATCGATGGATTTTGCAAATTGATAATGATTCTTTGAATGTTGGCAACTCTATATTTTCTTTTGTATCAGAATTCTCTGATACAAATTCGTTATCAAAAAATTCTGTTTCTAAATCGTCTTTACAAACAATAGCTAGTGGTTCTAATGGAACTTCAATTTGACAATTTAATCGAGAAAAGCATTTAATTAATTGGTCTTTACAACGTGATAACTTTACTTCAGCTTCTTTAAGGTTACACTCTGCTTTATGAGCAGATATATACAACACAATATCGTTGTATGTCTCAATAAGTAAGAGCTTATATTCTTTTAATTTATTTGCATTCGTCGGCAAAGGTCGATTCTGCAAAATCCGTTTAGTTATTTTAAAAAACTCTAGCTTTTTTCCTTTAAGCACTTTTTCGAAATCTGTCATAACAGGTTAACCTTATGAAAATATAAGTATAAGAAATCACGAAATGAGACACCCTTTACTAAGTTCAGAAACAAAAGGAAATATGTATGGAATTACCCAAGGAAATTTGTGTGGAAATTTTACAAAACTCCACGAAAATAAAAAATGATGAAAAATTGATTTAGGGAACGCTTTAGAAGTTTAAAGAAATACCGTTTGCAAAAATCACACTTTTGGATTCGCTTTAGGTTATTTTATAACATACATAACTTGTAAAGTTGACATGCAATATACGTATGTGGAAATAGGTGTTCACATGCAACAAAACAAATGTAGTATTTTCGAATACTGTTAAGAGTTTATGAACATTTTCCCGTTTAGCATTGATACAATGTTTTGAAACAAATGTAATACTAACAGAAGTTTTAAGTAAAATTAGTTAACGTTGACAAGAAGAAAAAAAAAATTGTTAAATTGGTCTTAGCCAAGGTAGGTTTAACTTTAAACAAGTGTAGCTTTAGATAAATTTGGTTTTAACAATAGTTTTTAGTACTATTTTTAAACCAAAGGTAGTGTTAGTAGAAGTAGTTTTAACAAAAGTATTTTTAGGCAAATGTAGTAATTGCAAAAACACAAGTTGCTTGAAATGTAAACCAGAAATTATGATAAATTACAGAAATAGAGTGAAAATTTGTTTAATGTGCGCTTATATAAAGCACAACGACCCTCACTAAGAACACAAGCACAATTGAAATTGTAGAAAAGTAGTATTAGTCGCTTAATTTAAGCTAGTGTAATCTTAAGTATATACTAACTTTTAGAGTAGTGTTTTAAGGTAGATTTAGATGTAGGTTTAAAGTAACTTTAAGGTACTTAAGTAAGTTAAGTTAACATTTTTCTTTTAAATAAAAATGGTTTTAAACTAAAAATGAAAATAATAATATTTGATTTTAAAATAAAATAAAAAAGGAGACAAATTGTGTAGGTGAATGTATGGATATGTGGTACCAAGTGGTGTGGTTGGCAAACGAGTAATTAAATTTAAAGTAATTTAGAAAAAAAATTTTACAAAATATAGTTTTAAGTTTTTGGATGAAATACAAAGTTTCAGCTTATTTGATGCAACTGGTCCTTATTGGACTAGTGCTGGTCGCAGAAAAAATTGAGGCACTACAGCTACCATTGCTGCTGGTGCTTCCGCGCCGCAGTCACAAATTTGCATATGTATATTATATTTGAGGTTAGTTTTGGTGTACTGTGTTTGGTGCTCCCGCGCCGCAGTCGAAAAAATAAGTACCTATTGAGGCTTTTGGTTGCTAAGGCATGTATGTAGAGGAGTGTGTATATGTGCATTTGGTGCCCGTTAAAAAGAAAATGGCGTTTTGAGGTTAGGTTCACCCACGCGCTGGGTACACCTTTTAGGTGCTCCAAAATTTATAACAGCGGCTGGACCGCGCCGCACTGTCGCCATGTAATTTATATATTTAGTTGCTAGTTGATATTCCCGCATAATTCAGAACTTGCCCAACTGAACTGGGTACCCACTGGTACGTTGCAGTGGAAGTGGAATATGTTGCGCCGGAAGCAAATGGGTGATGAAAAAAAGGAGATGTTGGTGTGTGTGTGGTCAGCTTACCCGCGCCGCTTATTTCCTTGTTTAATTTAGTTGGGTGGTAAATTTCCTCACCTACTTTCCGTTAAAATAACCAATAACACGCCAACTACATTTGGTTGAAGCCACTTCGGCTTACACAAACTTTATTTGTTCAACAAATTTACTTTTTCTTAATTTTTGCACAAACCGTCTTGAAAGTCCGAAAAAGAATGAATAATTGAAATGGCGGCACTGCTTATCGGCAGAAGTTGGCTGCCGATCAAGCAGTGCCGATAATGCAGTATCCCTTAAGGCCCTGCCAGATAATCGGCGACAGTGTAAAGGCACCGTCAGATACCATTACAGATTATTGATCTTTGTTAGCAGTTTATAAACAGAGATGCCGTACTTCAGTACAAAAATCAGCTGATTCTTTTGGAAAGTTAACTTGTCACTGTGAAATTGATTTTCGTTGACCTGTAGGTTAACTACAGAACAAGGTTTAAGGTTAAACCAAGGTTTTCCTCGCTCTTTACACCTTTCAGTAGTACACTTTCAATTGTTATAATTATTTATTTTGGGTCGTTTTTATTTGTCTTTCTTTCCTTTCCTTTTCTCTCCTTTCCTTTGCTTTTATTTCCTTTTCTTTCCTTTCCTTTCCTTTCATCTCCTTTCCTTTCCTTTTCTTTACTCTCATTTTCTTTCCTTTCCTTTCCTTCCTTTATTTTCTTTTCCTTTCCTTTTCTATCTTTTTGTTTCATTTTATTTCCTTTCTCTCCTTTCTTTTCTTTTTTGTCTTTTCTTTAGTTTTCCTTTTTTTATTTTCTTACCTTTCCTTTGCTGTCCATTACATTTTTTTATTAATTTTAATTTTTTTTCTTGCCTTTCCTTTCGTTTCCTTTCATATCCTTTGCTTTAGTTTCGTTTCGTTTACTTTTATTTTCTTTTCTTTTATTTTCTTTACTTTTCTTTTTTTCCTACCTTTATTTTCCATTATATTCCTTGTTTCCTTAGCTTACTTTTCCTTTCCTTTCCTGTCATTTCCTTTCCTTACGTTTTCTTACTTTCTTTCTTCTCCTATTCGTAACTTCTTTAGTTTTATTTCTTTTCCACTCATTTCCATTAATTTTTTTCCCCTTTCCATTCCCTTCCTTTCCTTTATTTTACTTTCTTTTTATCTTCATTTCTTTTCCATACCTTCTTCTTCCCTACATTTTATTTCCTTTCTTTTTCTTTTCTTACCTCTCTTTATCTTTCTCTATTTTCCTTTATTTTTCATTTCTTTACTTTCACTAGCTTTTGTTTTTTCCCTTCCTTTTTTCTTTTCCATTGCTATCTTTTCCCTACCTTTATTTGCCTTTGATTTTTCTCTTTTTTTTCGTTTCCTTACCTTACCTTTCCCTTATTTTTCTTTTATCCATTCCCTTCCTTTCCCATTCTTTCCTTTATTTTATACTTTTATTTATTACATTTTGCTTTATTTTTATTTCTTTTATTATATTTCCTATCCTTTCATTTCCTAAAAATTTCTTTTTTCACTTTCAATCATTTTTCTATTTTTTATTTTACTTTATTTTATCAATTTTCCATTTTATCTTATTTTCAGTCTATATACATTTTGATAAGGGCACTCCATGGCTATTTTACGGATATTTCGGCTTCAGCCGACCACTATTATACATATATGTATATCATACGCCCATCATCCGATGAGGGACGAAACAATGATTTGGTAGGCCAATTGGCAGGACCCTAAGATCCAACTGTGGGATGGGCGTGGAAACATACGCGTAACGGGAAACGAAGCACCCATCTCGTCCCTTAGCTTCGGGTTTTTCTTATAACGCTTTTTTTATTATATTGGTAAGATTTGGACTGCATTGATCCACCTTTTGGAAATAATTATCTGGGTCGGAATCATAAAAGAACCGGGGATAGTGAGAAGACTGATGAGCTGACACGTAGGTGCTCAAGAAATTAAGGAGCAGTCCGAACTCGTTGGGATAGGATCTGAAGAGAATAGTGATCACAGCGATTGGAGCAAATGAGTCCACAGCACATCTGTGGAAAGGGGGTGTCATCTTATCACTGCTCTAGCTCTAAGTCAAAGGCAGCCTATTTTGTCAACTGTGCAGGATTGGAGCTCAAGTGAAGTGGTCAGATTGAACATTAATTTTCTGCTATGTGCCTAGCAGGAGAATGCGGAAAACATTAAGAAATCTAATACTCGTAGAATTAGAGAATAATTTCTGAGCGCTGGCTTAGCGAATTATTAAATGGAAACATCCCGGTAGGTTGCCGTGCTCCGCACACTGGCATATTGGTGATGTTTGTAAAAACGAATAGCTCTTGCAGTAAATGGAACATCCTGTGGGCGGAGGAAACGATAGAGTACCTGCCCTGTTTTTATCCAGCGCACTGGTGTTGCAGAATAAAAATTCTTGGAGATATGTACATATGGCCGTTTTCCTTTTTATTTTTGAAATTTTTTTATAAATAAATACAATTTTCAGATTTTTTTTCTCAGAAAAAAATGTGTGTGTTTTTTGAAATAAAAAAACTGCACGCTCAGTAAAGAAAAATTTCTAAACACAGCACAAGAGTATGTGCCTAAATATTTTTATAAAATGCGCACACACATTTTTTCTGAAGGCACACAGCACGTGTGCGTGAGCATAAATTACACAAATGTGCTACACATGTGTGTGTAAATACGAACACTGGTTGTGCACGATGTAGCTTATTTGTATTTTTTTTTTTTTTCAAAACATCAAGTCTTGGCAAGCATTTGCTTCTCTGAATACCTACTCACAGATTTTGTTTTTGTAAACTCTGTTTATACCTACGTTCAATAAAATTGACTGGGCTCATGCTTATTATTGCTGCCAACAAAACAACTCTTGTTTTCACACTCGAGCTCTCCCCAACAGAAATGAATGCAAATACAACAATGCAAGTGTTCATACCTACAAACACACATAACAGCTACTCTGTAAAGTGAATGCATGGTTAGCATTTGTAGTAGTGTGTAGTTTTTTATATTATAATTTTTGGTTTGTTGACGCACACCCTGCTCGGGGAGACTTATCGATACATATCAAATTTTATATACCTTAGAATTGTGGTTATTGCAAAAAAGGGATAAAACTTTTGAACATTGCGCATTTATACATACTAGAGTTCGCCCAGTGGTTGAAATTCAACCACAAAATCTTATTTTATTTTCCTACCTTTACCTTTTTGATATTTTTTCAATTTTCCTTTCTTTTCCATATTTTTATATTTTTGGTTTCTATACATTCCTATTCATTTTGCCTTTTCCTCACTCTTTACACCATTCAATAATATAGTTTCAATGTTGATAATTATTTATTTTTCTTAGTTCGTCTTCATACGTATTTCTATCCTTTCCTTTCCTTTGCTATCATTTGCTTTTATTTCCATTCCTTTCCTCTCCTTTCATCTCAATTTATATCTTTTGCTTTTCCTTTCTATTCATCCCTCTCCGTTCTTTTCCTTTTCTTTCCTTTTCTCTTCTTCCATTTCATTTTATTAACCTTCTTTCTTTCTTTCTTTTCTGTTATTTTCTTTTATTTTCTTACCTGACCTTTCTTTCTATTTCCATTACATTCCTTTTTCTTTTTATTTTCTTTTTCTTTCCTTTCCTTTCGTTTCCTTTGATTTAGTTTCGTTTGGTTTCCCTTAGTTTTCCTTTAGTTTTTTTCTTTTAAATTAATTTCCTTTACTTATTTTTTCAGCTTTTCATTACCTTTCTTTCCTTTATTTTTCTTTTTTTTTATTTTCATTTATTTTCCATACCTTCTTCCCCGCTGCCTTTTCTATTCTTTCTTTTTCTCTGCTTTCCTTTCTTTGTCTTTCTCTATTTGCTGCTCTTTTCCACTCCTTTACCTACATTACATTTCCTTTCTTCCCTTCCTTTTTTCTTTTCCATTCCTTTCCTTTCCCTACCTTTATTTGATTTTTCTCTCATATTTTCCGTTCCTTACCTTAACTTACCTTTATTTTCCTTTTATCCATCCCTTTCCTTTCCCATTCTTTCCTTTATTTTATACTTTTATTTATTTCATTTTGTTTTATTTATTTTATATTATTTCCTTTCCTTTCATTTCCAACAAATTTCTATTTTTACTTTCAATCACTTTTCTAATTCTTATTTTACTTTTTTCAATTTTATCAATTTTACATTTTATTTCATTTCACTAAGTCTAGCCACGAAAGGCCTTGTGCATGATCTAGCTTATTTGTGCTTTTTTTCACATCATGTCTGAGCAAGCATTTGCTTCTCCGAATACCCACGCACAGATTTGGTTTTTGTAAACACTGTTTGTACCTACGCTCAATAAAGTGGACGGGCTCATGTTTATTATTGCTGCCAACAAAACAACTCACACTCGGAATCTCCCCAACTGCAATGAATGCAAGCACAAGAATGCAAGTGTACCTACATCAGTCCTAGGCACCTAGTGAGACAATTGTCCGAAAGTCTCTCGAGATATGAAATTATTGCTCGCTTATGAGAGCGCTATGGCCGCGTTGACCAATCAATGAATATCGTTTGTTATGCTCAGTCGCTCACTTGCAATTAACGAGTCAACAACAAACGCTGTTGCTTCGGTACTTGCTGGTAAGCGTCAGAGTAAACAGAGATAACCTAATTGGTTTAGTGCGAATTGTGCCATGCTCTGACCTACATACACACATAACAGCGGCTTTATAAAGTGAATGCGTGTTTAGCACTTGTAGTGGTGTGACTTTCAAATCTTATTATAATTATATATATATACTTATTATATACCTTAGAATTGTGGTTATTGCAGAAAAGGGAGAAAACTGTTAAGCATTGCGCATTTATATATAATAGATTATTTTATCTTCTTTTTTTTTCTTTGTGTTTAATTTAATTTAATTTTATTTTATTTCATTTCATTTCATTTCACTTCATTCCGTTTCATTTCATTTCATTTCATGTCATTTCATTTCATTTTATTTTATTTTATTTTATTTTATTTTATTTTATTTTATTTTATTTTATTTTATTTTATTTTATTTTATTTTATTTTAGTTTATTTTATTTTATTTTTATTTTTTTTATTTTATTTTATTTTATTTTATTTTATTTTATTTGACTTTATTTTATTTTATTTTATTTTATTTTAGCTCTTTGTTGCTTTTGACTTATAGTCTGCAAAAAAGGGATGGTATTTACAAGCAATTTTCGGGATTGTATGAAAATGTGTTTTTTGAGAAAAATTTACCTATTTTTATTTTAATTTTATTTTATTTTATTTTATTTTAGTTTATGTTACTTTATTTTATTATATGTTATTTTATTTTATTTTATTTTATTTTATTTTATTTTATTTTATTTTATTTTATTTTATTTTATTTTATTTTATTTTATTTTATTTTATTTTATTTTATTTTATTTTATTTTATTTTATTTTATTTTATTTTATTTTATTTTATTTTATTTTATTTTATTTTATCTTATTTTATTTTATTTTATTTTATTTTATCTTATTTTATTTTATTTTGTTTTATTTTATTTTATTTTATTTTATTTTATTTTATTTTATTTTATTTTAATTTATTTTGATTTATTTTATGTTACTTTATTTTATTTTTTTTTATGTTACTTTATTTTATTTTATTTTATTTTATGTTATTTTATTTTATTTTATTTTATCTTATTTTATTTTATTTTATTTTATTTTATTTTATTTTATTTTATTTTATTTTATCTTATTTTATTTTATTTTATTTTATTTTAATTTATTTTATTTTATTTTATTTTATGTTACTTTATTTTATCAATGCAAGTTTTCATGACTACACACACAATTGCAATGAATGCAAACACAACAATGCAAGTGGTCATACCTACGTACATTCACACATAACAGCGGCTCTATAAGGTGAATGCGTGTTTAGCATTTCATAATATAATTAATTTTTTTTAATTTTTGGTTTGTTTTCGCACACCCTGCTCGGCGAGACATATCGATACATACCAAATTTTATATACCTTAGAATTGTGGTTATTGCAAAAAAGGGAGAAACCTGTTATATTTGCGAGTTTATATATAATAGATAGATACTAGAGTTTGCCCCGTGGTTGAAATTCATCCACAAAGCCTTTTTTTTATTTTCCTTCCTTTTTGCTATTTCTTAAATTTTCCTTTCTTTTCCATATTTTTATATTTTTCGTATCTATACATTCCTATTCTTTTTGCCTTTGCCTCCCTTTTTACACCATTCAGTAATATAGTTTCAATGTTGATAATTATTTATTCTACCTAAGTCGTCTTAATACGTGTTTAGGTCAGGGGATTCAGTGGGGAAGTCAGGGCTCATACAATGCACCCGATAAATTGTGTGGTTACTCACCGTGACCTGATGTCCTTTCAATTGCTGATCCTATTCCACTTCCACGCGAAGCCGATGGGTGTTGCTCTAGATGGGGTACTTCACCTGCTGGTCCAACGTTGAGGTTGAGGTAAACCAGTTTGACTGTAGTCAAATGAAACTAGCGAAACTTTCTCCTTTAAATGTGGGGTCACAATTTAGTTAAAGTGCGGCGTACAAACTGTGCACTTTGCTTTATTTAAAAATTCAATACAAATTATATCTGGGAAAATGCACTTTTAAGACGTGCGACTATGATTCTATTTACAATAGATTTTAATTTTATTTATAAGAAAAAAGCACTTTTACAATGGGTTCAGCTAATTGATTCGTATAACTTTTGTTTTCAATTAATGATAGAGATAATAATCTATCGATAAAAAACATCTGTTTTGCTAGCGACCGTGGGTGGCCACACGTCCTCAAACTGAATGCATCGCCTAAGGCTGCATTCAGATGCAGCGATAAATTGCAAATATATGGATTATTACCAATGCTAATATCATACATGATGTATAATGTGATAAAAGTAAATTGTATGAAAGGGGGAACTGTTGGGGACGGGTGGCGACTCCGGTCGCGTAGCCATTCTGCCTCCCCTAGGCGCACTAGTCGCCTAGTGTATGTTGGAGGTCGGTGAGAGCACGTACTGCTTCGCCTATAAGGATCCGTCCCACCTTTTGCTTATAATTGGCCGTGCGAAGGCCAGATGCGGTGCACCGAATGGTGCGGTCGGCAACGCAGAGGGGTTGCTGGGGTTGCTGCCTCCTGGCTGGCTGGGCTGGTGGTTTCGGTTGCGCATGACGACGACGACGATTTGCTGCCCGACGGCGTGGTGGCGGAGGTGATTCCTGTTGCGGTGGAACGGCGTACGACGGCTGGCGACCTCCGGTTTGACTGTGTAAAAGCGTATGGTGGTGTTGCCCGCAGACCCGACAGCTCTCCGGTAAGGTGCACTCGTTGGTGCGGTGTGACAGGGCCAAACAATTGATGCAGTACAGTTGTGCCCTAGCTATTACTGCGCGTTGTTGAGGCTGCATAGCCGCGAAGACAGGGCATATCTGTAGCGCGTGATGCCGCATACACAATCGGCACTTCCTGTAGTCTGTTTCAGTACGTCGAGGGCGTGCTGCGGGCCTCACCACCTGTGATGGTAAAAAACGACGGGGGGCTGGAACCTGAGGGCGCTGACGATCCATCTGTCAACGAAAATACATAAACTTATTAGTTTTGCGTCAGTTGGTAGAGTTGTGGACTCTGTTAAGTTAGGGAGATGGGAGTAGGCATTGAGGGCCTACGTCACTCTCTGGTGACGGTAGAAAGCACAGTTTCGTGAGGGGTCGTGTGAGAATCCCGTTTTGAGTGCGGACGTCTACAACACGGATGTGTCCATCTCGTCCTTGATGTAGGGACTCCAATCGACCTAATCGCCACTCAGTTTTCCTCCTTTATGATGACTATATCACCAATTTTGGGAGGAGTTTGGGTATTTTTCCATCGGTAGCGCTTTTGAAGGTCAGCGAGATAATCGGTTTTCCAGCGGTTGCTGAACTGATGGTGCAGCACTTTCAGGCGTTCCCACCGATTTATCATTGAAAGATTTTCTTGATTCGGTTCGGGAAGAGAGAGCATTGGTGCTCCTCGAAGAAAATGACTTGGGGTGAGAGCGGTGAGATCATTGGTGTCCTGAGAAAGCTGGGAGATAGGACGTGAATTAAGCACGGCCTCTATTCGGACTAATAACGTTGAGAATTCTTCAAAGGTGAAGCTGTGAGGCGACCTTTTTAAAATGGGTTTTAAAGCTTTTGACCGCGGATTCCCATAATCCGCCCATGTGGGGCGCGCCGGGCGGGATGAACTTCCAGTCGATCCCTTGCGGTGCGTATTTCTGGACAATCTCCGACGATACTTCTTTAAGGAAAGACACGAATTCCAATTCGATCGCACGTTTTGCTCCTATAAATGTTTTGCCATTGTCGCTCATCATCAGGTTCGGGTATCCTCTGCGTCCTACAAATCGGGCGAAGGCGGCAAGAAAGGCCTTGCTGGTGAGGTCGGAGCATAACTCCAGGTGGACCGCCTTGGTGGTAAAGCAGACGAAAACGGCCACATAGCCCTTTACACGAGTTTGAGATCGGAGCATGGAGGCTTTTAATTGGAATGGACCGGCAAAGTCCACACCTGTTGTGGTGAAGGGAGGAGCAAAGGTGCACCGTTCGGGGGGTAAGGCTGCCATTATTTGGGAACGCATTTGCTGTTTATGCGTGGTGCAGACCTTGCATTGGAATACGCACTTTTTTAATAGAGGTTTCAGGCGGGCAATGAAGAATTCTTGTCTGACGGCTTGTTGCATTAGTCGAATTTCAGCATGTAGGAGCAGTTCATGGAGGAATCGGATGTATATCGTACAGAGACTCGACTTCTCAGGTAAGATAATGGGATGACGCTCATTATAAGAGAGGGTTGCATGGGCCAATCGACCGTTTACTCGCAGGACTCCGCTCTTGTCAAGAAAGGGATTGAGGACAAGCAGAGAGCTCCCTTTGCCAATGGGCTTCGAGTCCTCTAGGCATGCTCTTTCAAGAGCGAAGTATCGAGTTTGGGCCAGTATTATTAGCCGATGCTTTGATCTCTTGAGGTCGGTGTGAGTGAGGCCGGGTTCAACTGGGTCGTTAATGCGGTTCACTGCGTCTTTTAACCGACGTATAAACATTAGAACGTAGGCTATGACACGTAAAGCGCGGGGGTAAGAAGAGAACCGGGCTAAGAGATCCTCGGACTCTTCCGTTGCGTGGAGAGCTTCTACTTTACGTGCCTCGGGGGGGTTGACGCTGCGAACTACTGGTTGGGGCCAGTCTTCCGGGGGGTCGGAAAGCCACTCTGGACCATTCCACCAGAGGGCAGACTTGGAGAGATCGGCTGGCGTACAACCTCGGGTTCCCAGATCCGCGGGGTTATCTCTACTCCGTACATGTCGCCAAGGCACATTACCGACGAGGTCTATGATCTGGGCTGTTCGATTGGAGACATAAGTCTTCCATGAATGAGGTGGCTTTTCGAGCCAGGCTGACACGATTTCAGAATCGGACCACATAGTTAATTTTCGTTGAGAGAGGTCGAGATGAGGTTGAACTACTGCGACTAGCTTTGCTAATAAAAGCGCTCCACATAGTTCCAGGCGTGGCAGACTGATAGTTTTGAGGGGGGCCACTTTGCCTTTGGAAACGAGGAGGTGAGAGAATACTTGAGTTCCGATAGTAGTTCGCACGTAGAGTGCTGCGCAATAAGCCTTTTCAGAGGCGTCGCAAAACCCATGAAGCTCGACTTGTAAATTAGGGGCGAAATGAACCCATCGTGGTATTTGTATGTCGGAGATTAGATGCAGATTTCGGGAAAATTGTGTCCATTTTACGAGACGGATCGGCTTAACTCGTTCATCCCAATCGGTTCCGTCTAACCACAATTCTCTTCGTGGCTGCTGCACAGGCTGGCTCTGAATCGACGGTGTACGAGAACGTATCCGACAGTGCATTCCATTGAATTCCCAGAGTCTTGGCGGTACTACTTTTCTCGAATTGGAGAAAGTCAGTCTCGAGTAAGTCCGCCTTGGGAATTTGTTTGATAATTTGTGGATGGTTTGCAGTGATCTTTCTAAGGGGGAAGCCGGCTGAATTTAGAGCATATATGGTCTCTGTTAGGGATTGCTCGGCTGATTGAAGATCATGACTGCCAGACAAAATGTCGTCCACGTACGTTTCGGACTTTAGTATGGGGGCTGCATTGGGGTGAGACTCAGCCACGTCCTTAGCGAGTTCGTGCAGAGTCCGGATTGCCAGGAATGGCGCGCAGTTGACCCCGAATGTGACCGTTTTTAGTTTGAAGTCCTTAACTGGACTGTCTTCGGGAGTTCGGAATATTATCCGTTGATAATCTCGGTCATCGGGGTGAAGGAGAATCTGGCGGTACATTTTTTCCACATCGCCATTAAACACGTGTTTATACGTTCGCCATTTCAACAACATAAGTCGGAGATCGGGTTGTAGGGTTGGTCCGGTATATAAAACGTCGTTAAGGGAGTGACCGGAACCTGACTTCTTAGACGCATTAAAAAAGACTCTGACTTTTGTTGTTTTCTTATCTGGCCTTACAACGGCGTGGTGAGGGAGATAGAAAGAGCAGTATTTTCCATGGGATTCCATCTCATTGGAACTGCACTCTTCCATGTGGCCTAGGGACAGGTATTCCTCAAGCACCTGGTCGTACTGCCGTTTGAGATCGCCCTTTTTAGAGAGATTTCGTTCCATCCCATGGAACTGTTCAGCTACGCCTGTTTTTATTTATTAGGGGGTGCCGAAATTGTAATTTTCCTAATAATGTAGGGTGGAGTACTTTGTAATGAAAAGGGAGTACTTGGGGACCAGTTGCTTTGAACGACAATTTTTGACTACTGGGTTGCGCAACTCTTTTACCGGACTTGTCAATTTATTGCTGGGTTGTCACAATATATTGTATATTTTTATATGTATGTATTTAAGTTCTACCGCAAGGGACAAGTCAACGGCACTAGATTTTTATATATGTTTATATATATTATATGGGGATATATATATAAGCCAATTACTGACTTTGGCGGGAATTAAATATTTTTGGCGGGAAAATTACTTTTTGTAATGGGCCAAATCAGGGGATTTCTAATTAAATTAGGGGTTTTAGGCGCTGGATTCGTTTATGGTGAAGAAGGACCAATGTTTAGGTCAGGGGATTCAGTGGGGAAGTCAGGGCTCATACAATGCACCCGATAAATTGTGTGGTTACTCACCGTGACCTGATGTCCTTTCAATTGCTGATCCTATTCCACTTCCACGCGAAGCCGATGGGTGTTGCTCTAGATGGGGTACTTCACCTGCTGGTCCAACGTTGAGGTTGAGGTAAACCAGTTTGACTGTAGTCAAATGAAACTAGCGAAACTTTCTCCTTTAAATGTGGGGTCACAATTTAGTTAAAGTGCGGCGTACAAACTGTGCACTTTGCTTTATTTAAAAATTCAATACAAATTATATCTGGGAAAATGCACTTTTAAGACGTGCGACTATGATTCTATTTACAATAGATTTTAATTTTATTTATAAGAAAAAAGCACTTTTACAATGGGCTCAGCTAATTGATTCGTATAACTTTTGTTTTCAATTAATGATAGAGATAATAATCTATCGATAAAAAACATCTGTTTTGCTAGCGACCATGGGTGGCCACACGTCCTCAAACTGAATGCATCGCCTAAGGCTGCATTCAGATGCAGCGATAAATTGCAAATATGTGGATTATTACCAATGCTAATATCATACATGATGTATAATGTGATAAAAGTAAAATTGTATGAAAGGGGGAACTGTTGGGGAGGGTGGCGACTCCGGTCGCGTAGCCAATACGTATTTCTTTCCTTTCCTTTGCTTTTATTCCTTTCCTTTCCTCTCCTTTTATCTCACTTTATTTCTTTTGCTTTTCTTTCCTTCCCTTTCCTTTCCTTTCCTTATCTCTTTTTTCATTTCGTTTTATTTCCCTTCTTTCTTTCTTTCTTTCTTTTCTGTTCTTTTCCTTTCTTTTATTTTCTTACCTGACCTTTCTTTTCATTTCCATTACATACCTTTTTTCCTTTTACTTTCTTTTTCTCTCCTTTCCTTTGCTTTAGTTTCGTTTCGTTTCCCCTTGTTTCCGTTCATTTTATTCATTTTCTTTTCATTTCATTCCTTTTCTTTTTTTTCTTTCTTACCTTTATTTTTTTCACTTTCTTTTTTCCTTAGATTTCTTTTCCTGTCATTTCGTTTCCTTACCTTTCCTTTCCCTCCGTTTCCTTACTTTCTTTCTTTTCGTAACTCCTTTAGTTTTCTTTCTTTTCCATTAATTTCCTTTACTTATTTTTTTCGCTTTTCATTACCTTCCTTTCCTTTATTTTTCTTTCTGCAATAATGCAAGTGTTCATACCTACAAACACACATAATAGCGGCTCTATAAAGTGAATGCATGTTTAGCATTTGTAGTAGTGTGTAGTTTTTTTATATTATAATTTTTTTTTTTTTTTTAATTTTTGGTTTGTTGACGCACACCCTGCTCGGGGAGATTTATATATAGATATATATATATATATAAGATTATTACAATTGATGGCCGTACCTTCTGCAACAATTAATCCAGGAAAAATTAACAATATAAAATATTTAATGCAATATTTAGAAGAAAAAGATGAAGACTGGTATAAAAATAATATATTCACTAATGAAATACCCGCTAGTTCTTATATAGTATCTGATGCAGATGATAGTAATAGTGATTTAGATTATTAAAATTTGTTCTTTATAAAAAAATGCCTTATGAATTACTACATTTATTTGATTGAAACTTTTGGTTAACAATAAAGATAAGCTTATTTATTTGGAACTTGACACAATTCTCGGTCTTTTGTCGAAAAAATACCCGAGGATGAGATACTGGCCCAATATCGTTTCGACTCCATTAAATTTTCCGTATAGCTTTATAACACTTTTTCGTGTGTAAATATGTGTACTATTTTACGTAATAAATGTCCACTTGGATTAAAAAGTTATAAATATTTACAGAACATATGTTTTTGTGAAGTTAAAACATATTTATCCCTCGCTTTCCTGGTTATATTCAAAAAGGGTACATCTATCACCTTTTTATTTCATCGTTTCTGACTAGCGATGTGGAGTGTCGCTCTTGAACCTTCCCAAGTAAAAAGATAATAGAATATATTAAATTAATATCACACCCATTTTCTTTATACTGCAACAACAAAAAAGTTACAATGCTTCAAAAGTTTAAAACACGAATATCTTAAAACATACTTTTCAGAGAAGTGCCCTTTTTGCACGCAACTCCTCAATTCGACTTCGTTAAGCTACTTTGTTACGTGCTGGCCTTTGGGCGGAGGCCGCTATGTCCCCTGGCGTCCTCCTACCCTCACGTCGCATACCCCGGGAAAGCCGTGCAGGTGTGCTTGGATATGCACGAGCTAGCTCGCCGGACTGTGGGGTGGATCGTTGGCATGTCAGCCGCACCATACAAAAAAAAATCTCATACCATGCATCACTTGCACCTCAGGTCTGTCCGCGCTTGAACCCCCCTTTACTAACCCCCCTTCCGGCCTTAGATGGTATTTTGGCCGGGCCACTCTAAACCCTCCCTTCCATGGTCGGCAGTGGCAAACTATTTTTGCCGAGCCCAATTGTGTCCCCTATGCGCCACTTAGCACATCCCCATCTCCGTCTCTGTCCAGTCCGTCCGTCCCCCCCACACCTGAAAAGAAGAACACTTGATTTCATTGTGTGTTTATTATATAGCATTTAAGAAATATGCAAAAATGTGGCTGTGTGTAAATTTATACCCTTCATGGGTTTTGACTTACGTTCTAAGTCTATGCTAGTGTGTACAAAAGAAGATCTAAAACTAAAACATAACCAAAAAAAATAATATCGAAATATATTTAAACAACAACACATCCGAGATGTTTTAGATCTAGGCACATATGTGTAGGTACCCAAGTGGGCCTGGTTTGTGCCTGCAGGTGCATGCGTGTGTATGCGCGCACCACTATTCGAACTAAAAGTTGGTAAATCGATAACCGAACAGAAACTCAAATTACACGTAAATTAACCAAAAGATAATGCCTAAGAAAATTTTTCCACATATTCCTCGTCGGGGTTAGCTTATGCCTCAGGCATGTATCCCCTTTAGTGGTACATCGCTCCGCACCCTGAGTGTGTACGTGTATGTGGGTGTGGTTTACTTGACCTTAAGGGTCCGAAGCTGTTGGCGACCTATGACCTCAAGTCATGGAAGCCCGTGCCCAATGTTCACACCCACCTATACGCCCACACCCACTGCGCGGATACGTGAACTTAGACCAAATTTAACTGAACCAAAAAATTCAAAACTAGACGTTTGCCAAAGCGTCAAGCCAAACGAAAATCTTGACAAAAATGTAATTAATAATAGGTCGAATGAACGAATACCAACTATACGATATACGACCCTCGTCGGGGTTCGCGTTTGCCCTAGGCTTACCCGAGTGGGCGGGCACGCATGAGCACTGTTTGAAATAACATTTTAAATTTGGTAATCGAACAAACTAAACTTAAACAATAAGTGGCATTACAAGGTGTGTGTGTGTATAAAGGTGTCCGTCCGCCCGCGTTACAATTACTCCCGGAGTGTGAGCACGAGCGTGTGTGTCTTTACTCGACCCTGTCAGGCCACTATGATCTCCCAAATCCGGGATGCTGGTTGTTGGCACACACGCACTTACATACTTACACTCCGAGTAGCTATGTATGTATACTGTTTATAACAAATATGAAAATGTAAGAATGGAAAAAATGAAATCAAATACCGTCGACTATCGAGCCGCGGTGATTTGCGCTACTATGAACAAAGTTTTGACGACCCGCTACTATTGTGCGGTTCACCGCTTCTGGGCGTTACAAATTATGCAATTTTAAATTTTCGACAAAATGGTGGGTGCTAATTGCCCCGCCACGTTCCCCGTGCCCCAGCTTTATAAACTACCACTTAAATCTAAAAACCTGTGGCTGCCTGCCTGATGTTGTTGTTTCCTCAGTGGTCGTTGAGTTGCTGCTGGTGGTATGCTTGTCGAGGTGGTGGTAGGTCGTCGTCATGAAGCGTGGTCGTGCAACGGCTATACCGCCAAGCTGCTGTGGTGTCGTTGACCAAATGGCGATGTCGCGTAACTGCTGACGGGGTGCATTTGATGGCACTCGATGTGCCGCTATAGGTGGGCGCGCCGGCGAATGTCGCGGCCGTATGGTAGTGCGCCTATACACTTTTCCTGAAAATACCCGTTCTGGTCAGAACATTGCACACGCACTGGTTGATATTTTACTCACCGTGTATCTGTCCGCTTCACGTGCCTGCGCGGGTGTGGAATTATATCTTGAAATGAGGTTTTGTTACCAGTCGGCCGCCAATGTCGGCAGTTGGATGTGCCACGACGCGGTTGCAGGTGGACATGGAGACGGGCCACAAGCAACGTAGCTGATGTCGTGACCGGACGCTGGCTATGCTGACGCTTTATTTGGCTTTCTAAGCTGTCGGTGCCTCGCAGGCCGTATTGGTAGTGGAGTGGTGCCCTCGGCGTTGTTGGCCCGATGGCTGTGCTGGTGGTTACCCGTCCGCACCAGTGACACCGTAGCGGTTTTCGTTCTGATGACGGAATTGTGCATGTGCTTATGGTGCGTTGCCTTCCCGACGCAATCGCTGGATTAATGGCCCCGGTGTTGGTTTTGCTGTCGCACCACTATGATGCTGCTGCGCCCGCTTGGCAATAACGTTGCATGGGGACTGGGCTTGAAAACTATTAGATTTTTTTGCCGCTATGGCGACTTCCTTCCCCTGTGGCGCCTTCCACTGTCTAAAATAAACACTGCTGTTCATGCCGTTTTTCTATTCCCCCTCAATCATGTTATACTTACAGGTGGACATGGAGACGGGCCACAAGCAACGTAGCTGATGTCAGGCCGGGCGCTGGCTATGCTGACGTCTTATTTGGCTTTCTAAGCTGTCGGTGCCTCGCAGGCCGTATTGGTAGTGGAGTGGTGCCCTCGGCGTTGTTGGCCCGATGGCTGTGCTAGTGGTTACCCGTCCGCACCAGTGACACCGTAGCGGTTTTCGTTCTGATGACGGAATTGTGCATGTGCTTATGGTGCGTTGCCTTCCCGACGCAATCGCTGGATTAATGGCCCCGGTGTTGGTTTTGCTGTCGCACCACTATGATGCTGCTGCGCCCGCTTGGCAATAACGTTGCATGGGGACTGGGCTTGAAAACTATTAGATTTTTTTGCCGCTATGGCGACTTCCTTCCCCTGTGGCGCCTTCCACTGTCTAAAATAAACACTCCTGTTCATGCCGTTTTTCTATTCCCCCTCAATCATGTTATACTTACAGTGAATCCGCTGCTTCCTCCGATACTGCGCGAAATATCGCCGTCCCAAGTTTGGCTTGGGTGCTGCGGGAGTAGAAGTGCCTCTCCCGGTTCCAATGTCCACCGATGCCTTTAAATTTGGCCGACTTTTGCCAGGCCGTAAATTTTGATGTGGTCGCTTCCGCTGTCGATAATGAAAAGGCAGCGGAAATGGAAATTGCACAGGTTGCTGTCAAATTGCGACAGGTTGCTGTCAAATTGACACCTGTCATTTGATGACGTGGCAGGAAGTGTTCGGAACTTCGCGCTGCCAGATCGTACGCAACAGGTGAACGCAACAGGGCGAGCGCTGTAGCCCGCTCTTGCCCGGCCAGGCGCTCGAAAGGCTGGTCGCCCAGTGCCATTTTCCTCTTACCGTCGCAAGTCCTTCGCATGATATATGCCCGCGGAGCGTCCAGCAGCATCTCCAACTTCGTATAACGCGTTTCCCTTGGACGCCCGGATCATGGACCGCAGATACTTCGGCGCAAGCTTGGCATTGAATCCTTCCGTGGCATTACTCAACTTGAAATTCCGCCGATACACGATCTCGCCTTCCCGGTACTTCACTGGACGGGCCCTGGTGTTGTGTGTCTGTTGTCCTTTCCTATAGGCCTCTTCCAGGTTCTTCAGCAACATCTCTCTCATGAGCCACGCCCGGTCCCCCCTCTGCACGACGCCTATGCCTTCTTCTCGCAGTGCCTCGAGACGACGCAGAGTTTCATACGCTCTGCCGTGCTGTACCATCGTTTGCCCGAACACTGCCGTGTATGGCTCGATTCTGATGGCCTCATGTATCGCGCTCCGCATTGCGAACGCCGCCAGTGATACGTGTTCATCCCAACTGCTCTGGCCCGTGCCCGCGATGTATGTGCGCAGCATGGCGAGCAGCGACCGATTGACCCTATCGGACGCTTTCGCCTGCGGCGCATATGGCGCGGTCTTCACGTGGTTCACTCCGTAGCTCCTCAGGAACCCCACAAATGAATCCGCCACAAATTGCCGGCCGTTGTCGGAGTGTAAAGTCTCCGGCACGCCAAAAGTATGAAAAATCTCCGTCTCGAGATACTTTACTACCTCCTGTGCAGTTGCCTGCCTCATGGGTCTAAAAAACACAAACTTTGTGAAGTGGTCCAGAACTACGAAGATCACCGTATTCCCCGATCGCGACCGCGGGTACGGCCCGCAGAAGTCCACATAGAGCCTATGAAACGGCCGTTACGTCCGAAAACGATCTGTCATTGGCGGTCTTGACGAAATGTTCGGCGCTTTGGCGCACTTACACAACTCGCACCTGGCGACGAAGCTTCGCACGGCTCCAGCCATCCCAGGCCAAAATACCTTGCTCCTTAACCTGTGCAGCGTCTTAGCTGTACCGCCATGACCCGCTGATCGATCCCCGTGCGCTTCCTCCAGCAAACTCTGTCTCAGTCCCTCTGGCACCCATACTCTCCACACCGTCTCTTCTTCGTCTTCCGCGCGCCTTGGGCGCACCCTTTTGTATACGGTGCCATCGGTGACTCGCAGATCCGGTAGCCGTTCGGCGTTTTGCGCAATCTGACGTGCAAGTGTTACGTAGTCTTCGCTGGCAAACTCCGGCGACGTGAAGTCGATTTCGGCCATGGTTCCCATCGCGCGCACCTCTTCCATGTGCATCCGGGAAATTGATTGATTGATGGGATTGACGAGTACCTCGGCTGAGGTGAGCGCTGTCTTCAGCTGTTCGAACGCCTCCACTGCTTCCGGTGTCATCGCGAACGTTTTGGCTTTGCGCAGGCACTCCGTCATCGGCGCGGCAATTGTGGCGAAGTTCGAAATAAATCTCCGGTACCATCCGCACATGCCTAGAAAGCGGCGTAGCTGCTTGATGGTGGTTGGTACCGGAAACTCCACAATTGCGCGCACCTTCTCGGGGTCCGTCTTTAGCTCACCCTAAATACTTCAGCTCGCGATGGCAAAACTTGGACTTGTTCACGTTATGGTGAGATGGGACTCGAAATCCGGCGAACACACCAGCAGATCGTCGATGTACACGAAGACTTTCTCTCTCAGACGCGAGGGGATCACCTTGTCCATCAGTCTGCACAACCGCTGACTGGCGTTGTACAAGCCGAAGGGCATCACTTTAAATTGATACAATGGTCGGCCTGGAACGGTGAACGCGGTCTTCTCCCTCGACGCCGGCTCCAACGGGATCTGCCAGAAGGCGTCCTTCAAGTCGATCCCCGAAATGAAGTGCGTCTCCCGCAAACGCGCCAGGATCCCCTCTACGTGTTGGGTGGGATATGCATCCTTTTTCGTGCGCTCATTGAGCTTACGCATATCTACATACAGCCGCTTCTGCCTGGTTTCTCAACTAGAATGATCGGTGAACTCCATGCGCTATTGCTCTCTTCGATGACATCTAGCTTGAGCATGCGGTCAATTTCCTCGTAGGCGTATTTCTGTTTGACCGGCGACATCGGATAATACCGTTGCTTCACCGGCACCGTGTCATCCGCGACCTCGATCGTGTGCTCTAGGAGATGCGTCCTTCCGAGACCAAGCTCTGTGAACGATGGAAACAACCCTTTTACGCGCTCTAACTCCCTGCTCTGGTCGGCGGTCAGGTCCAGTTGTCCCTGGGTCTCCAATTCCGAAATAACCATGGGCGCCACCCCAAAGGTATCCCAGAAGTCGATCCCCAGGTACAACTCCTGCTTTAAACTGGGCACCAAGTACAGCGTCATCGGCTTCAGTTTCCCGCGCCAACCTATCTCCACCTCGACCTTACCGACCACAACTTGCGCTTTCCCGTCTGCCGTCTTCAAATGTTCCCTAAGCTTGAGCAACTTGCCCCCCACGCGTGTGCAACCGAACCAAAGCAGTACTTGCACGTACGGTCGCTTGTCGACGGCGTCGCGAATGACAGTTTCCTCAACCGCCTTCGCCACGCGCCGCTTGTCTCGCGCGCGCTTGCGTATCTTGATGACCTTCCTCCATTTTCTGCTCTGTCCGATCTCTGCCACTTCTGGCGCGCTTCCTTCGTCGCTCACAGGATACGTTCCTGAAGAGGTCTCGAATGTCCGCGCTCGTTCGCACTCCGCTACATTCGGCACGCTCTTGTTGTCTCTCACAGGATACATCCCTGAGGAGGTCTCGAAAATCCGCGCTCGTGCCACGTCGTACCTGGCCTGTCGCTCACTTAGAGATGGACGTGCTGTTGTCCCGTGCGCGCTTTCCCCCACGCGCTTACTATTAAAAAATGTCTTTGATTGGTTTAAAAAAATTGTATTGTCTGGTTTCTTCAAAATTTGGTTAAATGGCAAAATTACTTCTCCGGGGTTGACCGACGCTGACAGGGCTCCCCGGTCTTGCTGGCGCTCTCCTGGTTTTTCGCCTGGCATCCTTCGCAGAGCTGCTTGCTGGGTAAGTTGCACTTGTAGCAAATCATGCTGTGGAGACGCCCATCGCAACTGTGTCCGTCTGCGCGCGCCTGTGGCTGCTCTTCCCTCTTAGGCTTCTCGTCGCTCGAAGGCTCCTTGCGCACTGGCCTATCTCTTGAGGGCCTGTGAAACGCCTCCAGCGTTCCTGGTTCCTCCTCTGCGCGGTCGTCCTCCAGCTCTTCGAGCGCCTTTCGGCGATACGGCTTTGACTCGTATTCAGCCAAGTGCTTCTCCGCCCTGCGGCACTCTCTCCTGAGATCCTCCAGCGTCTCGATATGGCAACCAAAGATGAGGTTCTTTATTCGGGGCTTCAGGTTCCTCCGCATCAGATTGACTAGGCTTTGCTCAGGCAGCCTTGTCCGCATCGTGAACTCCATTCCTCGAACTACCGCATAGAACTCCTCAAACTTTTCATTGTACTCCTGCTTGCGCTCATTCATCGCTTGGCGGATTTCTTCGTCGCAATCCGCTTTGCGAAACTGCTCCACAATCGCCTGCCGAAATGCCTGGAAGTCCACGAAGCTGTCGTCCGGATGCTCCTCGGTGTACAGCCAGTACCATTCCTGCGCCTGACCTTCTAACAGCAGATGGAAATTCGCGAATAAGTCTTGTGCTGAAATATTATGTTTTTTTCGAAGCGTTTCCACACGGAAAAGGAAGCGCTCGATCGGGACCGCTTTTGGACCGGCGTCGAACTTGAGGCGCCAATCAGGTATGGCCTTCGTAGCCGATCTTTCATATTGCGCGCCCGCTCTGTAGTGCCTGCCTGCCGCTCGTGAGCCTGGTGTCCTTTGCGCGCTGCTGACGCGCCCGCTGCCGCACTGTTCGCGTTCGACCGCGGTAGCATTCGCGGCGCTTGCCTCCGCGTCCTGCAACCACTCTTCGCGCCGCGCTGCCTCTTGCGCGCCCCTGCTTTCCCCCTCCAAATCTGCTAATCTGCTTGATAAAATGTTGATGTCCTTACTGAATATTTGCGCAACCTCCTTGACCGCTTGGGTTGTGGAACGGCTCATCGCTAGCTGATATTGGAAGAACATTTCTTCGAACTTCCGCATCAGCGTTTCACCTACCGCGTCGCGTACTCAGGGCTTGATGTTACCTGCGGTGGCTGTCCACGCGCTCCCAATTCTGGCGCGTCTCCATGAGCGCCTGCTGCGTTATGCGCGCCCGCCTCGTTAAGCCCGCCCGCGTCACCATTTTCCTCGTCGCGGTGCTGCGCTTCTAAGTGCGCCATTCCGTTCTCCAAGTTGTTGTCGCTACCCACGCCAATGTTGTCGTCGCCATCCACGCCCACGCTGCTACGCCGCTCCACCTTGCTTGGATCCTTCGACATTTCCACAACGCGTTAATGAAATTACCGCAGACGCTGACGCGAACGTAGATGGAAGAAACTAACTTACATACCGATCGCGCTCTAGTATACCACCGAGCGCTTGATAAACGATTGCAAAAATAGATAAAATTCCAAAAAAGAAAATTGCAGCAACAACTCAAGTATGGAAAAAAATGTCAACGAAAACTTTTCAGCCTGCTACAATATCAACCCCAAATATACGTGTTGCATAAACGTGGCTTATATAGGTTTATATACGTGTTGTAATCTATCTGCGGATACGCCAGTAGATAGACTGGGAAAAAAATAGAATGAAAATGAAAATAAACTTGATGGAAGCGAAACCCGTGTCTTCTTTTCTTTCTGTGGTGGTCGTCCGCCTAACGCCGTCCGCCTAACGTTGTCCGTCTGTTCCGGTCGCTCCAAAAGCAGTCCGGTCCCCCAACCCCCAAACAGCCGTAGATACTATTAGCCGGCGCCTAAATAGGCCAACTAAGCTACCTACCCCGTTAACTCCCCCCGGTGGAATCCTTCCCCGAACACTATCGTCCACTCTTAAACTGGCAAAACGAGCTGCTCGTGGACCCGACTCCTCGTGGCCAAGGTCAGACATCGCCACTATTGTCCAGCCTAAACAACACCAAAACAAGCTGGCTGACCCCTGGTCCCTCGCCCACGAAACCCCCTGAATCGATACTATTGACCAGCTAAACGAAGCCAAATCAAGCTACCCATGTGTATTGAAAAAATTAAAATTTGAAAGTGAAAATCGAAATGTGAAAATTGAAATATCAAAAAATTAACAACCCCCAAAGCAAACGCTAACATTCCCGAAGTGTGTCCGAAATTCTCTAAGGCTCCACTCACTTCAGGCCCCACGTTGGGCGCCATTTCTGTTACATGCTGGCCTTTGGGCGGAGGCCGCTATGTCCCCTGGCGTCCTCCTACCCTCACGTCGCATACCCCGGGAAAGCCATGCAGGTATGCTTGTATATGCACGAGCTAGCTCGCCGGACTGTGGGGTGGATCGTTGGCCTCCCGAGGCATGTCAACCGCACCTTACAAAAAAAATCTCATACCTGACCATGCATCACTTGCACCTCAGGTCTGTCCGCGCTTGAACCCCCCTTTACTAACCCCCCTTCCGGCCTTAGATGGTATTTTGGCCGGGCTACTCTAAACCCTCCCTTCCATGGTCGGCAGTGGCAAACTATTTTTGCCGAGCCCAATTGTGTCCCCTATGCGCCACTTAGCACATCCCCATCTCCGTCTCTGTCCAGTCCGTCCGTCCCCCCCACACCTGAAAAGAAGAACACTTGATTTCATTGTGTGTTTATTATATAGCATTTAAGAAATATGCAAAAATGTGGCTGTGTGTAAATTTATACCCTTCATGGGTTTTGACTTACGTTCTAAGTCTATGCTAGTGTGTACAAAAGAAGATCTAAAACTAAAACATAACCAAAAAAAATAATATCGAAATATATTTAAACAACAACACATCCGAGATGTTTTAGATCTAGGCACATATGTGTAGGTACCCAAGTGGGCCTGGTTTGTGCCTGCAGGTGCATGCGTGTGTATGCGCGCACCACTATTCGAACTAAAAGTTGGTAAATCGATAACCGAACAGAAACTCAAATTACACGTAAATTAACCAAAAGATAATGCCTAAGAAAATTTTTCCACATATTCCTCGTCGGGGTTAGCTTATGCCTCAGGCATGTATCCCCTTTAGTGGTACATCGCTCCGCACCCTGAGTGTGTACGTGTATGTGGGTGTGGTTTACTTGACCTTAAGGGTCCGAAGCTGTTGGCGACCTATGACCTCAAGTCATGGAAGCCCGTGCCCAATGTTCACACCCACCTATACGCCCACACCCACTGCGCGGATACGTGAACTTAGACCAAATTTAACTGAACCAAAAAATTCAAAACTAGACGTTTGCCAAAGCGTCAAGCCAAACGAAAATCTTGACAAAAATGTAATTAATAATAGGTCGAATGAACGAATACCAACTATACGATATACGACCCTCGTCGGGGTTCGCGTTTGCCCTAGGCTTACCCGAGTGGGCGTGCACGCATGAGCACTGTTGCTCATGCCGTCGACTATCGAGGCTCGGTGATTTGCGCTACTATGAGCAGAGTTTGATGCCCCGCTGGTCTATTACCAGTCTATAGTGTACTATTGTGCGGTTCACCGCTCCTGTGCGTTACAAATTATACAGTTTTAAATTTTCGACAAAATGGTCGGTGCTTACGGCCCCGCCACGTTCCCGGTGCCCTAGCTTTATAAACTACCACTTAAATCTAAAAACCTGTGGCTGCCTGGCTGATGTTGTTGTTTCCTCAGTGGTCGTTGAGTTTCTGCTGGTGGTATGGTTGTCGAGGTGGTGGTAGGTCGTCGTCATGAAGCGTGGTCGTGCAACGGCTATACCGCCAAGCTGCTGTGTTGTCGTTGACCAAATGGCGATGTCGCGTAACTGCTGACGGGGTGCATTTGATGGCACTCGATGTGCCGCTATAGGTGGGCGCGCCGGCGAATGTCACGGCCGTATGGTAGTGCGCCTATATACTTTTCCTGAAAATACCCGTTCTGGTCAGAACATTGCACACGCACTGGTTGATATTTTACTCACCGTGTATCTGTCCGCTTCACGTGTCTGCGCGGGTGTGGAATTATATCTTGAAATGAGGTTTTGTTACCAGTCGGCCGCCAAGGTCGGCAGTTGGATGTGCCACGACGCGGTTGCAGGTGGACGTGGAGACAGGCCACAAGCAACGTAGCTGATGTCGTGACCGGACGCTGGCTATGCTGACGTCTTATTTGGCTTTCTAAGCTGTCGGTGCCTCGCAGGCCGTATTGGTAGTGGAGTGGTGCCCTCGGCGTTGTTGGCCCGATGGCTGTGCTGGTGGTTACCCGTCCGCACCAGTGACACCGTAGCGGTTTTCGTTCTGATGACGGAATTGTGCATGTGCTTATGGTGCGTTGCCTTCCCGACGCAATCCCTGGATTAATGGCCCCGGTGTCGGTTTTGCTGTCGCACCACTATGATGCTGCTGCGCCCGCTTGGCAATAACGTTGCATGGGGACTGGGCTTGAAAACTATTAGATTTTTTTGCCGCTATGGCGACTTCCTTCCCCTGTGGCGCCTTCCACTGTCTAAAATAAACACTCCTGTTCATGCCGTTTTTCTATTTCCCCTCAATCATGTTATACTTACAGTGAATCCGCTGCTTCCTCCGATACTGCGCGAAATATCGCCGTCCCAAGTTTGGCTTGGGTGCTGCGGGAGTAGAAGTGCCTCTCCCGGTTCCAATGTCCACCGATGCCTTTAAATTTGGCCGACTTTTGCCAGGCCGTAAATTTTGATGTGGTCGCCTCCGCTGTCGATAATGAAATAGAAATTGCCTGACAGGTTGCTGTCAAATTGACACCTGTCATTTTATGACGTGGCAGGAAGTGTTCGGAACTTCGCGCTGCCAGGTCGTACGAGTGGCTTATATAAGCACAGGGTGAACGCAACAACTTTATCAAAACATCTGCCATTAAAATTTCGGTAATTAAGTATGCAGGTAATTATGTGCACTGAACCAAAAAAGTACATATTTTCCACGAAAAAGTACATATATTTTACGAATTTTTTTCATTAAAAGCTCTCCAAAGAACGTTTTCGTAGAATTTATGAACAAAAATTCGTAAATATTCATGTCAAACAAAATTTCAATAATAATACTTAAAATCGAAGAACTCATTCTTAGAATCTACGAACTCATTCTTAGAATCTACGACCTCATTCTTAGAACGTATGAAAAGATTCTTAAGTTGTACGAACTCGTTCTTAGAATGTATGAATCCATTCTTAAATTTTACGAACTCGTTCTTACAACTCAAGAACCCATTCTTGAAATGTATGAATCCAATCTTAAATTTAAGAACTAATTCTTCTAATACACGAACCCTTTTCAAGAAAATCCAAAAAACGAAGCATATTATTCATGAATGTTTAATTATTATTGTTAAATATTATTTACAAAAAAATTGTATTTAAAAGGAGTAGCAAAATTTGTCAAAGTACATAGTTTTTATATATCGTCGCTCTCACCCAAAGTATATTAAACAAAGTAATAGTGAACTTGACAGTTCTCTCTTTTCTGAAGGAGTTTTCCCGTCAAATGAAAAAAAAAATATTAACCCGTTCTGCTTAAGATTTTTAAATTTTTTCAATAGTGTGAAGAAATAGCAAATTGTTTCATATAAATACAATACCGCTTGCCTCAGTTCCTTGCACGTTTAAATAGAGTTTAGAGTTCATAGTAGCTAGACTCTAGCACATTTTAGCTAAGATGAATGGTCTAATTTTTTTTCAATTGGATCTTGGACCGAAAACGAAACTGTAAGCAAATAAAATCGATCATGACCGCTGCGTGTTAGGGATTTAGATAATGCCCGTACACGGCTAAAAATTTGAACCTAAATTTTAAACTTTTTTGGACTACATATATGACCAAACCAAATTTGGATTCAAATTAAATCTAGACCAGTTTTCATGAAAATTGGGTAAATGAATCGGGTTTCAATTATAAACAAGAAATGTTTTAACAATTTTTTAAAGATAAAATAAATTTTTTGTCCGTTGGTGGGAATTCGAACCAAGACTCCCCGCATCATGCCCGTCTGCTCTACCACTGAGCTACATCGCACACATAAATGTTGTTGGCAAAATTCAATCTTGAATAAACTTTCAAAAATAAATTTGAATTTTCAAACCCAAAAGTTTAAATTTTAGACCAAAAAGTTTTAAGAATAAAATAAAACTAAAAAACATGTGGCAGCTGACAGAACTCGAACGAAAACGCTCAAGAGTCACAGCCGAATGCTCTACCGCTGAGCTATGACGCACATGAAGTTTTTGTGGGCAAAATTCAATTACATTAAAACAAACCAAAAATAAAAAATTTAGGCAGCTTTTTCATTTAGATGTTAAATCGAAACCAAAAGAAATTGAAAATCTTTGTAGGTATTTGGACGGTTTGAAATATTGTACAAAAAAGTTTGAGAAATTGATTAAACTTTATACGGGTTTAAAATTTAGGTCCATTTTTTTAGCCGTGTAGTGGAATACCTGTCGCGAGAGGCGACTAAAGTCCATTTCAACCACGGTCACGGGGTTGATGAAATCGGCAATGGGAATAGTAACATAAGGTGGTTCGGCAGCTGTGAGAGCATAGGCGCATAGGCCGTACAGCTCTGTTTGGTCCGTCACGTCCCACTTACAACAGCTACAGCGAAGCCGATTAATTTCTCGAAACCGAAAACTAAATCGTAATCGATATTTTCATAAAAACGAAACCCTTTCAAAGTCCATAACCGGTTCCAAGCAAGTTTGTACTTCATTTTTATACCCAGTGTACTAGTACTAGTACAAGGGTATATTAACTTTGTTCACATAACGGCTGTTTGTAACGGCACAAAATAATCGAGATAGATATAGAGTTCCATATATGAAAGTTCTTTGGATTAAAAGAGGAGTTGATTAAGCCATGTCCGTCCGTCTGTCCGTCCGTGTACACGATAACTTGAGTAAAAATTTAGATATTTGCATGAAATTTTGTACACAGGTTACTTTCTGGCCAAGGTAGGTTGCTAATGAAAATGGGCGAAATCGGATGATAACCACGCCCCCTATGTCGATATCGAAAATTTCGAAAATCACACAAATTGACTTATCTCGGCAGCTGAAATGGCTAAAATGATATAATTTTATAGATGAGCCCCCCTGGTCATTCTCTTATGGTTTTTCCATAAATTTTTTATAGTGGGCGTGGCACCGCCCTCTTTTAAGGGAGGCGTTTTTGAAAATTTGACTGGTCGTAACTTTTAAACTGATTACGATAGAACGATGGAATTCGGCGCAAAGCATACTAGTATCGTTGGGAGTATACCTGATGAAAGTGAATAAAATCGCCCTTCAACCACGCCCACTTTCGATATCGAAAATTTCGAAAATCACACAAATTGACATATCTCGGCAGCTGAAATGGCTAAAATGATATAATTTTATAGGTGAATCCCCCTGGCCATTCTCTTATGATTTTTTCATAAATTTTTTATAGTGGGCGTGGCACCGCCCACTTTTAAGGGAGGCGTTTTTGAAAATTTGACTGGTCGTAACTCTTAAACAGATTACGATAGAACGATGGAATTTGGCACAAAGCATACTAGTATAGTTGGGAGTAAACCTGATGAAAGTGGATAAAATCGCCCTTCAACCACGCCCACTTTCGATATCGAAAATTTCGAAAATCACACAAATTGACTTATCTCTGCAGCTGAAATGGCTAAAATGATATAATTTTATAGGTGAATCCCCTTGGTCATTCTCTTATGATTTTTCCATAAATTTTTTATAGTGGGCGTGGCACCGCCCACTTTTAAGGGAGGCGTTTTTGAAAATTTGACTGATCGTAACTTTTAAACTGATTACTATAGAACGATGGAATTTGGCAAAAAGCATACTAGTATAGTTGGGAGTAAACCTGATGAAAGTGGATAAAATCGCCCTTCAACCACGCCCACTTTCGATATCGAAAATTTCGAAAATCACACAAATTGACTTATCTCTGCAGCTGAAATGGCTAAAATGATATAATTTTATAGGTGAATCCCCTTGGTCATTCTCTTATGATTTTTCCATAAATTTTTTATAGTGGGCGTGGCACCGCCCACTTTTAAGGGAGGCGTTTTTGAAAATTTGACTGGTCGTAACTCTTAAACAGATTACGATAGAACGATGGAATTTGGCACAAAGCATACTAGTATAGTTGGGAGTAAACCTGATGAAAGTGGATAAAATCGCCCTTCAACCACGCCCACTTTCGATATCGAAAATTTCGAAAATCACACAAATTGACTTATCTCTGCAGCTGAAATGGCTAAAATGATATAATTTTATAGGTGAATCCCCCTGGTCATTCTCTTATGATTTTTTCATAAATTTTTTATAGTGGGCGTGGCACCGCCCACTTTTAAGGGAGGCGTTTTTGAAAATTTGACTGGTCGTAACTCTTAAACAGATTACGATAGAACGATGGAATTTGGCACAAAGCATACTAGTATAGTTGGGAGTAAACCTGATGAAAGTGGATAAAATCGCCCTTCAACCACGCCCACTTTCGATATCGAAAATTTCGAAAATCACACAAATTGACTTATCTCTGCAGCTGAAATGGCTAAAATGATATAATTTTATAGGTGAATCCCCTTGGTCATTCTCTTATGATTTTTCCATAAATTTTTTATAGTGGGCGTGGCACCGCCCACTTTTAAGGGAGGCGTTTTTGAAAATTTGACTGATCGTAACTTTTAAACTGATTACGATAGAACGATGGAATTTGGCAAAAAGCATACTAGTATCGTTGGGAGTATACCTGATGAAAGTGAATAAAATCGCCCTTCAACCACGCCCACTTTCGATATCGAAAATTTCGAAAATCACATAAATTGACATAACTCGGTAGCTGAAATGGCTAAAATGATATAATTTTATAGGTGAATCCCCTTGGTCATTCTCTTATGATTTTTCCATAAATTTTTTATAGGGGGCGGGGCACCGCCCACTTTTAAGGGAGGCGTTTTTGAAAATTTGACTGATCGTAACTTTTAAACTGATTACGATAGAACGATGGAATTTGGCAAAAAGCATACTAGTATCGTTGGGAGTATACCTGATGAAAGTGAATAAAATCGCCCTTCAACCACGCCCACTTTCGATATCGAAAATTTCGAAAATCACATAAATTGACATAACTCGGTAGCTGAAATGGCTAAAATGATATAATTTTATAGGTGAATCCCCCTGGTAATTCTCTTATGATTTTTCCATAAATTTTTTATAGGGGGCGTGGCACCGCCCACTTTTAAGGAAGGCATTTTTGAAAATTTGACTGGTCGTAACTTTTAAACTGATTACGATAGAACGATGAAATTTTCAAAAAGCATACTAGTATCGTTGGGAGTATACCTGATGAAAATGGATAAAATCGCCCTCCAACCATGCCCACTTTCGATATCGAAAATCACCTAAATTGACATAATTCGTTAACGTAAATGGGTAAAATTATATAATTTTATAGGTGAATCCCCAGGTCATTATATAATGATTTTTTGATAAATTTTCTAAAGTGGGCGTGGCCCCTCCCAATTTTAAGGGAGGCATTTTTATACCAAGCGTACTAGTACAGGGGTATTATAATTTTGTCCACCGGCCCAAAATAATCAAGATCCATGTATGAAAGTTCTTAGGTTGAAAAGAGGAGTCTATTCAGGCATGTCCGTCCGTCTGTCCGTCCGTCTTTGTACACGATAACTTGAGTAAAAAGTAAGATATTTGCATGACATTTTGTATATAGAATACTTTCTGGCCAAGATAGGTTGCCCCCTTTTTCGAGATCGTAAATTTCGAAAATCATACAAATTAACATAACTTGAGTAAAAATTGAGGAATTTGCATGAAATTTGGTATACAGATTACTCGGATTATAACCACGTCCCTTTTGTTGGTATCGAAAATTTCGAAAATCACATAAACTGACATATATCGGTAGTTGAAATTGATAAAATGATATAATTTCATAGGTGAATCTCTCTTATCATTCTATTATGATTTTCTGTTAAATTATAAAAAGTGGGTAGGTTAGGTTAGGTTCAAGTGGCTGCCGCACACCTAGGCCAGTATTAAAAGGCCCGTTGTGATACCACCAACACTAGGAAAGTCAGTTCCAGGACCCTGCCATATGGAAAATCCCGGTATTAACGGAATTCTCCACATAGCAGAATCCCGGGACTGACTTTCCTATACCGACACCGTTACTCCTCCTCGAACCATTTAGATGACTTGATGAAGGCCATCAGGTCCTTTATGTCCAGCTCCGTGACCTGGCGTAGGCTGACCAGGAAGGGAACTCCCAAAAAGCGCATTCTCGCGCCACTTAAAGCCGGGCACTTGCAGATGAGGTGCTCCACCGTTTCCTTCTCCTCATCATCCTTACAACTCCTACAGCATCGTCGGTAGGGCACACCAAGTCTTTCTGCGTGCCTACCAATGAGGCAGTGCCCAGTTAATACGCCTATAAATATGGAGATTTGTCTTCTCCTTAGGGCATAAATTTGTCTTGATCCCATTTCGGCCAGGTTTCTTTGGATATCCGGAATCCTGGAGATTGCAGTCATCGTTGACTTGCCGGAGTGTGTACTCCTTCAGCATAAGCTTGCATGTGGCAAACGGTATATCTAAGCGCTCTTTATCGCGAAGAACCTGCTTGGTCCGACTGGTCGTAACTTTTAAACAAATTATGGTAGAACGATGAAATTTGGCACAAATCATACTAGTGCTGGTGGGAGTATACGTGATGAAATTGGATAAAATCCCCGTCCAACCACGGCTACTCTCGATATCGAAAATTTAGAAAATCACCTAAAAGACTGGTCGTAAGTTTTAAACTGATTACGGTAGAATCGTGAAATTCGGCACAAGGTATACTAGGGTTATAGGAAGTATACCTGTTGAAATTAAACGAAATCGCTTCCCAATCACGTCCACTTTCAATATGGAAAATTTCGAAAATCACATAAATTGACATAATTCGGTAAGGTACAGTGGCGTGCCTTCCATATAAGCCGAAAAGCCCGGCTTGCCTAGCTAATCCTCTATGAGCTACAATATGTTTCAAAAATGTATCGTAACAAATTCTTTAACGTTTACATTTGGTTTCACTAACTGCCAATAGCATAAACATATAAATAAAGCTCTTCCTGCCATCTGTCGGCTGATAGCAAAACAATTAACATAAAATTTTTTCAGCGCATATGATGGCATCTCTTACTTGCTTACTTAAAATAGCCTTTAACCGCCTAGGCGATGATTGCCATCTCGCTTTTACTTATTGGCTTTTACCTGGCTTTCAAATCCCTTACTAAAATGTCTTTTTGAAGCTACAGTTTTTTTGAATTTAGAAGAAATTTTGTATGCAACTACGAAGCCAGCTTCGTGCTGTTGTTACTATAAGCTTTAAAGCCAAACTGGATATGTATATACATATCTACAATGTTAATGTGCAAAGAGCTCTACTCAAAAATTATTGGCGCATATTTTAAAGTAGAAAAAAAGAATTCAATAGTGGTGATTGCTGTAATATTTTTTTTTTTTGCTAGGCATTATAAAATATAAAAAATATTTTTTAGGTTTCTTAGGTCCACTTGCACGACGCCGAGTTATCTTTTTAGCTCAGAGTTAATTTGACATAATTTGACATTAACTCTGAGTTAAAAATATAAATTTTCGTTGTGCAAGTGAGCCTTGGCTTCTGCGATGTATGTAAATGGGAAATAGTGCAAGTAAACCTTTTCCCTTGGATTGGAAAAGCTTAAAAAATCTGCAAAACAATAACTTGCCTATTGAAGAAACCTAAATGTTTAAGTTTTTCCCCGTGTGCAAAAGTCGATAAATATCTATCCTGAACTCTTCTTCTTCGTCTGAAATGTTCTTTGGCAGCAATATGTGCTTTTGTTGGGGTTATAAGGACTGGGGCTTGCCTTGATTGAAACACGTAGGCACGCCACTGGTAAGGTAAATAACTAAAATAGTATAATTATAGTATAATTTGGTAGTTAAATTTGTAAGGAATTGTCTACTATTAACGAGTCTTAAAAGATGAGTTAATTTTGTTAAGTGAGCCACCTATAATTTTTTCGACGGCCATGTATTTTATTGAAAGTGGGTAGTATGGCTCAGAACGATTTAACAAAAATACGTATACAATTTTTCAAAATTCGAATTATTTTGAAAGTTATATCTATCAACAGTTTTCGAAATTCCTCACTTTTTGATGATTTTCTCACTATTGGTCAAACCGATTTTGCTAATTTTTTAAATATATATAAAAGATGGTATCTTCTACAAAAGGACATTTCCAATTTTTGCAACAAAATTTTTTTTGCAAACATTATTCGTAATTTTTAACTTCTCCATCGTGGCGAGATGGCGCTTTTGTATGATGTTGTTGGGCATTGCATTAGTAACTATTAGCAAAAAAAATTTTTTTGGCACTTTAAGGGAGGGGAAGTTATTTACATCAAAAAGTAAGGAATTTCGAAAAGTGGTGATAGCTATAACTTTGAAAATAATTTGAATTTCGAAAAACTGGCCCAAACGTATTTTTTTCAATTTAAAACTTTGTCACAAATTGGGCGTAAGTATATTAGAAGTAAGAAATGCATTCAAATATAAGTAATATTTTGAGGGGACACGAACAATGTACATATATGTTATACCGTAGCATAAATAAATTTTAATTTTATAAACTAACTAATAAATTTATTGAGTTCGTTTTTCCCAAATTATAATATATATAGAAAATATATAACTTATAGGTACTACTATTGTTTCCATACACTGGGTATTTAATGTTCGGTTTACCCGAACTTAGACTTCCTTACTTGTTATAATTGATTACTTCATTTCGCGGAAACATATTTTGCTTGCTAAGACGTTACCCTGGTTTTGACTTCAGTATAAAAAAAACTCTAATGGAAACCAATCCACCAGTTTCTGCGACAATCTGGCGACAACCTTCTTGTGGTGCCATCGGCGGAAATTGACAAATATTCAATTCTCGCCATTTTTATAACGCAAAGGTCCGAAAAGAGAAAGTGGCCAAAGTTACTCCGTTACTGTTTCGGCTAGCATATTTCGCGGTATTGATAATTTTTTGGCATGAGCAAATGCTATGTTGTTGTTTTTGTTGTTGTTGTAACGAGGTGTAGCCCTGCCTAAATGTCAGACAGGGTCACCCCGACTGTATTGCTCTTGGCCGGGTCGATATAAGAAAACGGTCCGGGTCGTTTCGGCACGATGGGTACAGCACAAGTACTGGTAACATTCTCGTAGAACCGGCAATACAAGAAACTAGCCGGGTAGGCCATGCAGGTCATTTAGCGTTACCCAGGGTGCACCAACGGGGAGGCGACCTACTCTTACACCCCAGTAATTTTTCAGTAAAACAATTGTATGGGACACAAAATCTGTGCTTGGGTGGCAAAGGGTTAATACGCTTGTTTACATTTATTTGAAGTTAAAACTCCTACAAAAACAAAATATTTCAGTTGTCAATTCTACCTTGTTTAATTTGCCTTGCTCTCAACGAAGGCTAACACGGTTCGTTGCAAAACGTATTCAACAAAGTGTGCTTGAATTTGACGTTGCTCTCAATCGGAACCAGGGTATAATGTCAAACAGAAAAATATTTTAACCCACTTGAAACAAATTTTTTCCGTTTATAAACTTTTAGGAAAAAATTTGTAAATTAACTTTTGTTTTAAATTTTCAATATTTATATTTTATCTTTAATTCAAATAAGCAATACGAAAGAATATTCGGTAGCAAATTTAGAAGTATTTTATTGGCAGTGAAAAAATCTTCGGTGCCAGGAAAATGTATTCAACAAAGTGTGCTTGACAGTTAAATATTTTCTCTTGTAAGGGGCTATAATGTCAAACGAATGTAAACAAATGAATTAATCCTTTATGGTGCACCACATGTAAATTGGGTATCATTTTCTCTTCTTTAATATTAGCAATAATTTACTCTTATACCATCCGCGATTTTTGTAAAAAATGTTTGGTTATAGTTTTCTTACCTTAGGTTAGACAACAGTTGAATTCCAACCGTTCTTCACTGGCACTGAAGCTTTTTTCACTACCAATAAAATACTTCTAAATTTGCTACCGAATATTCTTTCGTATTGCTTATTTGAATTAAAGGTAAAATATAAATATTGAAAATATAAAACAAAAGTTAATTTACAAATTTTTTCCTAAAAGTTTATAAACGGAAAAAATTTTTTTCAAGTGGGTTAAAATATTTTTCTGTTTGACACTATACCCTGGTTCTGATTGAGAGCAACGTCAAATTCAAGCACACTTTGTTGAATACGTTTTGGGTGCCAGTGAAGAACGGTTGGAATTCAACTGTTTTGTAAGCTAAAATAAGAAAACTGTAACCAAACATTTTTTACAAAAATCGCGGATAGTATAAGAGTAAATTATTGCTAATATTAAAGAAGAGAAAATGATACCCAATTTACATGTGGTGCACCATAAAGGATTAATTCATTTGTTTACATTCGTTTAACATTATAGCCCCTTACAAGAGAAAATATTTAACTGTCAAGCACACTTTGTTGAATACATTTTGGTTCGTTGTTTGCATTTAAGACAAGCACGGTTCGTTGTTATCGTGGAAGACTAGCCCACTTCGTTTCTCTGTGGAAAACTAGCATAGTTCGCATAGACCTGAAGCGTGTTAGTCTTCGACGCAGAGAACGAAGTGTGCTAGTTCTCCACGCAAATAACGAACCGTGCTAGTCTTCCACGCTAACTGAATCATGCTAGTCTTCGTTGGAAGCGACGATATGTAGCTAATATCAAAGAGAATATATCAACAAGAGCCGTCACTCGTTATAAATGCAAGGAAAAAGATGGATGCCGTTTTCTTTCAGGGTTTCGGTAAATTTGTTTTCCTCAGTTTTGTAAATTCGACAGCTGGTAAATTTTTGTTTCGACTCTTGTGTTATTTTCATTTATCGTCTATTTTCTTTTACACATTTTGTTTTGATTAGACAATAACATATTTATATCGAAATTACCGAAACCCTGAAAGAAAACGGCATCCATCTTTTTCGTTGCTTTCATAACGAGTGGTGGCTCTTGTTGATATATTCTCTTTGCTAATATAATGCTTAGTTGAACTAACGTAGAGATTAGCACGGCGCTACCAGAATTCGGGCACGATCTACACGTCGGGTGGATAGATAGATAGTAGATAGTGTCGTATGCAGAATTCATCAAAGGCGGGAAAAAAATCTCGTTGCTACCATAAAGTGCCATAAGCGCTGCCACGCGCCACCAGGATTGCGATTGCCAGGGCTCTTGTGTCTTGTAGTGTGTTGTTTGTGTCTTGAAGTCTATGCCTGTCTGTAAAATAATTGAAAATTTTTTAGCACACACTTAAAGTTAATGGCAAATAGTAAACTTACACGGGTAAAAATTTGAACCTAAATTTTAAACTTTTTGGGACTACATATATGACCAAACCAAATTTGGATTCAAATTCAATCTAGACCAGTTTTCATGAAAATTTGCTAAATGAATCGGGTTTCAATTATAAGCAAGAAATGTTTAAACAATTTTTTAAAGATAAAATAAATTTTTTGTCCGTTGGCGGGAATTCGAACCAAGACTCCCCGCATCATGCCCGTCTGCTCTACCACTGAGCTACATCGCACACATAAATGTTGTTGGCTAAATTCAATCTTGAATAAGCTTTCAAAAATAAATTTGAATTTTCAAACCCAAAAGTTTAAATTTTAGACCGAAAAGTTTTAAGAATAAAATAAAACTAAAAAAAATGTGGCAGCTGACAGAACTCGAACGAAAACGCTCAGGAGCCACAGCCGACTGCTCTACCGCTGAGATATGACGCACATGAAGTTTTTGTGGGCAAAATTCAATTACATTAAAACAAACCAAAAATAAAAAATTTAGACAGCTTTTTCATTTAGATTTTAAATCGAAACCAAAAGAAATTGAAAATCTTTGTAGGTATTTGGACGGTTTGAAATATTGTACAAAAAAGTTTGAGAAATTGATTAAACTTTATACGGGTTTAAAATTTAGGTTCATCTTTTTAGCCGTGTACCTTTTTACACTAAATTGAAGGCAAATTCATTTATATTAACTATTTATTTATTTCATATAGCGAATTTGCCTTGACTATATTCAGCATTTAATATGAATGAAAAATTTTTCACAGTGACAGCTGTCTGCTCAAGTAAGAAAATGTTGGTTCAATCTATGACACTTTCCTAAAATATAAGAAATAGTTCTTAAAATCTACGAAACAAGTTCTAAATAATAAGAAAAAGTTCTTATAATCATAGTGAACAAATTGTACGTACGTAATTTCTTAAAATTTAAGAACAGATTCGTAACATTTAAGAACAAATTCATCCAAAAAAAATAATGAATTTTAGTTCTCATATTTTAAGAACGAAGTTCTGACGTTAATTAAATGTAACGTATTTTTTCATATATAATAAGAAATTTTTCTTAAATTATATGTTATTTTTCTTAGATTCTAAGAAAAAATCAGCGTGAACTTCTATGAAACTTTGTCCGTAAAAAACATGTACGTTTTTGGCTCAGTGTAGAAGATTTGGCATACATACATACATATACTACAAAAAAGTTTACAGGATTGTTTAAAATTTAGGTTTAATTTTTTTTAGTTTCCTATATTAACGTTGTAAATCATTTATTTTAATTTTGCTTAATACATATAACATTGAAAGTTATCTGATTGCTTTCAGATCACCATCGGAACGGTCTGGAAAAGGATGTTGCGGTCAATGGTTTGCTGGACCACCGCTGCGTGCCTTAATTGCTGTGGTCGCTCTTGGTGGCGTAGCTTGTGCTTTGGGGGGAGCAGCCTTGGGTGCGACAGGTCTTCCAGGACCTCCGAGCTCGCATTTTACAGCAGCGCTTTTGATGCTAGGTAAATACAATTTTGTTTTACAAATTACAGGTTTAAGGTGTAAAAGGTGAAAACTATTTTACCTTGACTCGCTTATACACGGCTAAAAAGATGAACCTAAATTTTAAACCCGTATAAAGTTTAATCAATTTCTCAAACTTTTTTGTACAATATTTCAAACCGTCCAAATAACTACAAAGATTTTCAATTTCTTTTGGTTTCGATTTAAAATCTAAATGAAAAAGCTGTCTAAATTTTTTATTTTTGGTTTGTTTTAATGTAATTGAATTTTGCCCACAAAAACTTCATGTGCGTCATAGCTCAGCGGTAGAGCAGTCGGCTGTGGCTCCTGAGCGTTTTCGTTCGAGTTCTGTCAGCTGCCACATTTTTTTTAGTTTTATTTTATTCTTAAAACTTTTCGGTCTAAAATTTAAACTTTTGGGTTTGAAAATTCAAATTTATTTTTGAAAGCTTATTCAAGATTGAATTTAGCCAACAACATTTATGTGTGCGATGTAGCTCAGTGGTAGAGCAGACGGGCATGATGCGGGGAGTCTTGGTTCGAATTCCCGCCAACGGACAAAAAATTTATTTTATCTTTAAAAAATTGTTTAAACATTTCTTGCTTATAATTGAAACCCGATTCATTTAGCAAATTTTCATGAAAACTGGTCTAGATTGAATTTGAATCCAAATTTGGTTTGGTCATATATGTAGTCCCAAAAAGTTTAAAATTTAGGTTCAAATTTTTACCCGTGTAGGTACGAACGGTTTAGTATAGTAAAGTGGAGTGACCAATTTTTACTCAAATAAAAACTGTAAGGAGCAATTTGACATGAAATGCCTCAATACAAAAAAATGTAGTCATTTTTTGAAAGGTTTGTCAATTCTCTGCCATTGAGGTAGACGTAGGCGAAAATAGAGGTGGGGGTAACTAAAAGGGAAGAAATATAATCCAGGAAAATATTTTTAGGATATGGTTTTATTATCAGGCAATGGTTTTAAGGTCAAGATGCGTACCCCATTAGATATTGACCTAAATGTGGTTCAGGTGTGACCTAGATTCTAGAACATAGATAGGCAAACCTACCCCATGTGGGTATTACGCTCTTCACACGTATACTTATTCTCTCCATTTCATCAGCTGCTGAAAGCAGCGCCACAGTGGTGTTGGAACAGAATTTTCATGCCGTCGTGTCGCAGACAGCAAACTGGCAACATGTATGGTCGCTTTGTTGATTGTTTTATGCGACAGCAGGGTTGGGTTTTTCGATCCAATCGGACTTTTTTGATACAATATGACTAAACAAAGCACTTAAGTACTACGGAGGTATATTTGATACACTTTTACCCATAGCTACTTAGTCAGCCTTTTTACATAAGTATATAACTGGCCGAAAAGTATTTTCTTTCGAACAAAGCATGAAGCCAACACACACAATGGTAATCACCGTGTCTGTCTCTTTTCATCACAGTTTTTCTTTGCAGTATTCACTGCTAGTTCCGTTCCTGGATAGCCTAAGCCAGATCGCGGAACTGGACATAAAGGACTTGATGGGCTTCATAAAGTCATCTAAGTGGTTCGAGGAGGAGTAACGGTGTCGGTTTAGGAGTGTCAGTCCCGGGATTCTGCTATGTGGAAAATCCCAACAACTCAGGGATTTTCCATATGGCTGGGTCCCGGGACTGACTTTCCTTGTGTTGGTGGTATCACAACGGGCCTTCAAAACTGGCTTAAGTGTGCCTCTGCGGCAGCCACTTGAACCTAACCTAACCTATTCACTTGTAACCCTGTAGGGAAAATCTCTAGTTCAGAGCTAGTTCGCTTCTAGTGCGTTCCGAACCAGTACTAGCTCGCGAACTATCTTTTTTACATGAAATCAACTGGCGAATTTAACATGGCGATGTCCTAGGCTGGAACTAGTACAAAATTCGATAGTTTGGATCTAGTTCGTTTATTGGCACTATTTCTATAGTTCTAAATATAAATTAAGTACGAAAACTTAAATTCAAATACGAATCCAAATGCCTTTTAATGACTCCTCAAACGCTGGTTTCGAACTAGTGAAAATGTAATCACTAACGTACTAGTTCTTATTGGCCACTTTATATCTAGTTCTGAACCAGAAATTTGTGTCACTAGTGCCTGAGTTCCCTGCAGGGAACTAATAACCAAAAAAAGCACCTGACTCATTTACTTCATAAACTGTTATTGGATTGAAAAAAAAGAGCCGTGTGCGCAGGAAAGACGTATGAGCCAAAAGAAAAATAGATGTAACAGCCACTTTAGGTTAGGTTCAAGTGGCTGCCGCAGAGGCACACCTAGGCCAGTATTAAAAGGCCCGTTGTGATACCACCAACACTAGGAAAGTCAGTTCCGGGACCCTGCCATATGGCAGCCATTTTACCTTTTCGAAAATTAATAACAAACAAAGACATATAGGCAATTCACAAGGTGTCTTATGGTTTATTGCACTATTTTGAAAAGACAGCTTTTGTGAGCACTATGATGAGTTGAACGGTCGTATCTGAACACTATAAATGAAAATTTTTTAAAAAATTTTTCAGGAATTTTTTAAATTTTGTTTTCCTGCTTCTTTAAATTTTCAAACTAAAGAAATTTAAATAAAAATTGAAAAGAAAAAAACTTAAATTTCAAAAAAGCAAACTGAAAAAACAAAATAGCACACTTGATATACATAGGCTGCTCAATTTTTTTGTGCTATTCAAACTAGACTCCTGCATGATTGGATTCAAACTTTGAGTACAATAGAATACAGCAAATTTGAATTTTCCATTTGAAGAACCAAAAAACTTAGCCTTGAATATTTTATATTTTGAATCAAAACGTATTCAACAAAGTGTGCTTGAATTTGACGTTGCTCTCAATCGGAACCAGTGTATAATGTCAAACAGAAAAATATTTTAACCCAGTTGAAAATTTTTTTTCCGTTTATAAACTTTTAGGAAAAAATCTGTAAATTAACTTTTGTTTTAAATGTTCAATATTTATATTTTACCTCTAATTCAAATAAGCAATACGAAAGAATATTCGGTAGCAAATTTAGAAGTATTTTATTGGTAGTGAAAAAACTTCGGTGCCAGTGAAGAACGGTTGGAATTCAATTGTTTTGTAAGCTGAGGTAAGAAAACTGTAACCAAACATTTTTTACAAAAATCTCGAGAAAATATTTAACTGTCAAGCACACTTTGTTGAATACATTTTGTTTTAAATATTCACTTTGCCCAAAATTTTCAAAATTAAAAAAAAGAATATGAATGCATGAATGAAAATAATTTTTATTCATTCTGATTCAAAACAAATATATTGACTACACAGCTTACAATTTCGCATATTTTTTTTTATAAAGGTGTAGAGTATTAGTAAAATTGGCTTTATAGAACATAAATGGGTGTATTTTATTTGTAATTGTAGAGTTTTGAGTTTTGTGAGGGTTAGAAATACATCTGGCTAAAAGTTCTTGGTTAAGTTGACTGCAATAAATACCACTGCTTTTGTTTTTCAATCCTGAAATATTTCAGAAAAATTCTTGAAAAAAACCCTAGTAAAAGTATTTATTATAATACGTATACAAATATGGGAATATACAAATATGGATATCATCGGTGATTATGCACAACCACTCATCGGGCATCTAAGAGACCGCGTAAACGACGTTTGTGGTAAACACTTTTATAGCCCTTGCAATTAAGACATGTTCCTTTATTCTCAAGAAAACTACATTTGCGTTGAAAAATCATTAAAAGAATCGATCTTGATCGGAGTTGTCTTAAAATTTTATAATTTGTAGCTGCAAACGCGCCAAAGTTAAATATCGCATACTACTAATGGCGGCGATATACCAACAGGTTATCATAACCTCCAACGAGATTTTTAGCCGAGCTTCTCTTTCCAACTTGTGGTGTGTTGCTTTTGAGTTTTTCCTACAAGTTGGCGGGACCTACAATTTTTTTCCGACTTCGAACGGCACTTGCAAAGCAAATGAATTTTTTGCTGAGAAGCTTCTCATGGCAGAAATACACCCGGATAGTTTGCCAAACTACTGCCGAGAGGCGACCCCGTTTAGAAAAATTATTTTTCTAAATAATTTTTTATGTTACTTTTGCCGGGCATCGAACCGCTACGACTTGATGTAGAAGGCCGAACACTTAACCGCTACACCACGGCGGCCGCCAACGCATACACCGTTTTGAAAATGCCCGTTACGTCGCTTTGCAGAATCACCGACGATATGTTTTTTTAACAGAAAAATTAACAACTTTTGTACAGACTGGACTTAAGTCCATTTTGAAGATATGTATATTTATGGTTGGTGTCGAAATTCTGTATGTACAAAATTCTAAAAACAAATATCTCCTTTTTACAATTCTGCTTTTTTAAAATTCTGCTATCAAAATTCTGTATTACAAAATTCTGTATTAAACAGAACAAGTTAGTAAAACTTTTTACACAATTTGAGTATATGAACCCCATTGCTTTTAACATATCGCCGCCTCAGAAAACGAACGGCGAATGTGCATGTTTACGCGGAACTTACCTCGTAAAGTTCGTACTCGCACGTAAATAAAGGAAAGATAGCGAATTAGTGAACGTTATAATGTATTTATTAGAAGTAAATGGGATTGAATAACTAATTCGGATTAAGGTGGACTTGAATTATAAGGGATATGGCTTATCTGAATAAGTGGATAGTTATTAGTGCTTACCTTCGGTGACTTGGCTGCAGGCGGGTTCTCGGACGTGCGTTCTAAAAAGAAGTGAAGTATTCTGAACAGTAAAAGTTAGTTCGAACCCAACTTCGAAGAAAAGCATTCGCTGTTATCCGGAGAGGGAAGAACTGTTACCGGTAAAGATAGATGAGTTGCCAATCACTAGGGTGTGCCGTACTATTTAGGCTTGTGGCCTAAACAGTACAAATTTACCATTTTCAGGTTTTGATGCAGAATAACTAATTCGGGGCTGATCTTTTCATTTCTGCAAACCTTTTTTCTATCTTCTTTAGTTTTTGAGTTATTTACTGTGCGTTTTGTCGTATGTTACAAAATATAACAATTCGGGTATGCTTTTTGTCGTATGTATCAGAAATATATCACATACGAAAATTTTCCATAGAAATTTATTTTTTGTTATCATTAGAAAACTTTTGTCGTAAGTACTGCTAATCTGTCTACATATAACATTTGTATACAGAGAAATTGTAAGCATTTGTCGTATTCATGCGTAGCTTAACGTCAGTAATGCGCGCAATTCTTTCAGTCAGCTGTGTATCGTTGAGCAAGCAAGATGGAGCTGTCGTCGCCTGCCGCTAATTTTTTGTAACAAACGATTTTTGATTTATTTAGTATTTATGATTTTTATAGATATATACATTAGAGTGACCACAAATGCAAAAGTGCTGATTTGCTTTGCTCCCCGCGCATTTTCTGATAGCTTGACAATAGAAAATAAGATCTGCATAAAAATCTGACCACCTGTAGTGGGAAATAGCCACGCGCATTTGACCTAAAGTTAAAAAAATTATGCATGGCTCTAGAAACGCAATATCTCTTTAAACAATGATTTTCGGAGAAATGATGGATTAATAATTTGCATACAAAATGAAACTGGGAACATCTTCTTCATATGATATTTATACCTACCGTTATCCTTTCAGGACATATTGAGTCGTTAAAGTGAAATTTAAACTTTTTTGTTTGTTAAAAAGGCAAAAATAAATATTTTAAAAATAGAGAATTGCATAAACTATACATCATTTAATAGGTTATTTAAAGTAGTTTTACACATCATAAATTTTTTTAATTTATATGCACTATTATAGTCAAGGAAATGATTTAAAATAAGCAAGCCGCATTTTTTCACATTTTTTTTTTTCAAACTGAAAATATCGTAGTAGGCTTTGCAATTAAAAAAAATATATTTCAGCTCATTCAAAAGTGTGTTGGTAGTACTCATAAGGTTCGAGGAACTGGTTAAAATATTAGAACAGTCAATTTAAATATATAACTGCGGTCGCTTCTTAAAGATCGGCGATACCTTTTTTTATTTGGCTTTTTTATTTTCGTATCAACACATATCGAGCGGTGTGCGCTAAAAAGACGTATAAGCCAAAAAATAAATTGTTCAGGAGATGGTTTTTTTTTATTTCTTTGCATCCAGTTTATATATTGTCATGAAATTTGGTAAGTAACTCTATTTAGCTCCTTTATATTTATTTATTTTTTATTTATTTATTTATTTATTTAAAGTCGACACAACACAAAGCGGTCGACTGTTAATATCTCAAGTATTGTTACAAAACAAAAACACATATATGTACAATAAGAGTATATAGAATATAATAAAAATATAATTAATAGAAATTAAGCAAAGCGTAAATTAATTTATTTATAGTATTATGTGCAGCAAGCAGGAAAGTTGTAGAGGCCGTGCTTTAAAGTTGTGGGTAGAAATCGTTAGGAACCAAACTTGATAGTCGTATATATTGTCGGAATGGACGCGATTCCGAGCAACATACTTCCGCAGTCCTGGGAGCGATGTGAGATTTGCTGGCGGAATGGACGCGATTCCGCGCAGCATCTGATAGTATATTCCAGTTGACTGTTTATTAGGTAATTGAAATATTCCAAATTGGTTTCGGAGATATTTTAGGATATTAATTATGGAGCCGGTGGAATGGACGTGATTCGACGCAGCGTAAGTTTAAAGTTAGAGGTGTCTGCCGGCTTTTTGTAGTTGTGTACATCAATCTAACTGGTTGGGTGCAAGACTGTCGTTGTAGTATGAACACCAAATATTCAGAGGATTGTTTTTTGCAAAGTTTAGACGACAAATGGGTAATTGAAAAGGCACATAGTGCCTGGATGTCCTAGCAGGAACAGCAAAACACAGTCGACTAACAAGGTCAGTTGAGTCGACCTCACCAATAATTAGCTTATGGAGGAACATTACACCTAGTAAAATCCTACGATTTTCCAGAGAAGGCAAATTTAAGAGAAGAAGCCTATTTCTATAAGGGGGCAGATGGATATTTGGATTCCAATCAAGCACGCAGAGCAAAAATCAAGAATTGCTTTTGTACTGACTCAATCCGCTGTATATGAACTTGATATAAGGGGCACCAGACACTCGAGCAATACTCAAGTATTGGGCGAACTAGCGATGTGTAAAGGATTTTCGTGAGGTACGGATCATCAAATTCTTTAGCCCATCTTTTAACAAAACCAAGCACACCCATGGCTTTGTTCGCTATAGATGAAGTATGCATATTAAAACTTAGTTTAGGGTCAAAAAGAACACCTAGATCAGTTACATCAGGTATACGTTCCAATAGAGTGTCATTTAGTAAATAGGATATCAAAACTGGCTTTACTCGATGAAAAGTCATTAGCTTGCATTTCGAGCTATTCAATATTAATAAATTAACTGTACACCAGCAGTGAAATGACTCCAAATCAGCCTGGAAGAGATCTGCACGGGAAGGAACAGTAGGCAAATATGTGAAACAAAGTTTCACATCATCCGCATACATAAGGGTTCGGGAATGAGAAATTACTTGTGGTAGGTCATTTATAAAGAGGGTAAAGAGCAAGGGACCTAAATGACTACCTTGAGGGACACCGGAAGTTACGTCAATGGACGTAGACAAAGTATTTTTAAACAAAACCTGCTGAGTTCTGCCTTTAAGATAGTTAGTAAGCCATATTAACAACTGATTCGGAAAACCCAATAAGTCAAGTTTATGAATTAAAAGCTCATGGTTCACAGAGTCGAATGCTTTGCTAAAATCAGTGTAGACTACATCTGTTTGGTTACCTTTCAGGAAACCATCCATAACAAACGAGGTGAACTCAAGCAAGTTAGTTGAGGTTGATCGTCGGGGCACAAAACCATGCTGACACGGTGATAATAAAGAACTACACCGATATTGCAGTTGGCGTGTTATTATATGTTCAAAAGTTTTAGGAATAGCTGAGAGCTTAGCTATGCCCCTATAGTTCTCAATATTTGACCTACTACCTTTTTTATGTAAGGGTATAATAAAAGATTTCTTCCAAATTGTAGGGAATTCCGCAGATTCAAGAGATAGTTTGAACAGTTTAAAAATCGGGTCAGATAAATGTATGGCACAGAAGTTCAGCACACAGCTGGGAACACCATCAGGGCCAGGGGAAAATGTAGGTTTCAATGCCAGAAGACTTTGTAGAACAGTATTTTTATCCAAAGCAGGTATGTGAATGCTATTAGAGCAATCTAATTTATAAGGATAGGGACTTGACAGAAACCTATTAGATGTATAGGTCGACTTAAAGAATTCTGCAAATAGTTCAGAAATATCATGATCTGAGTTAGCACTCTTATCTCCAAGGGAAAAGGAAGAAGGAAATCCGGTAGTTTTCCTTTTTGAATTAACAAAATTGTAGAACCTTTTCGGGTTATTAAAAAATTGAGTTTTACACCGCGCTAGATAACCTTTATAGCACTGTTGATTCAGCAACTGGAGGTTGGAGCGCGCTACTAAATATTTAGAATATTCAGCAGATACACCTGTTCTCTTAAAACGCTTGTATAGCCTGGATTTAATATTTCCAAGTCTCACAAGCTGTTTAGACCACCACGGCGGCTTAGCCGTACCAGCACTAATATAGCGAAACGGGACACAACTGTCGAAAAAAGCGTTAAGGGAAGTATAAAATAATGAGGTTGCAGACTCGATGTCATTACAAGCATAGAGATCTGACCAGTCGTGGGTGGCAAACAACTCATTGAGCTTGACAAAGTTAGTTTTATAGAACCATCGTGTGCGGGACCGTTTTCTTCCATTCGTAGCACCACGCCCCCCAAGGTGCACAATGTCCAAAGCTATCTCAAGCGTAGGGTGTAGTGTGTCTTCAGGAATAGATAGCGGAGTAATTCGATTAAGAGCAACCCCTACAGAATCGTCAACGAATACCAAATCCAGTAATTTATTTTTACAGCTTTGTACGTTGTTAATTTGTACAAGAGATGTGGCAGAAAGGTCAAGGAGGAAATCATGCTGTGTAGTAGGGGTTAAAATGTTTGAGTCATTTGTGCCGACCCAACTAACCAAGGGTAAGTTAAAATCACCAAGAACTAAAAGGCGATCTTTATCTCTCAACTGAGAATATAAAGTCCTAATAACGGAGTTATGCTGATTATATACAAGCAGATTCGAATGAGGTGGTATGTACGAGCAGGAGATAAATAGGTTGAATCCAGTCATTGAGAGCTTCACTGCTATGACTTCAATATCGGACACATTGCCCAAGTCGACCAACCCGGATGGAAGACATGAGTCAACAGCTATAAGGACACCACCTGCCCTGGTTTCTCGATCACGCCGATAAACGACGTAATTACTGCAGAAAATCTCAGAATTGAAATTATCAGGTTTTAACCAAGTCTCTGTGAAAGCGATTGCATGTGCAGTAAAAGTCAGGCTATTCAGATAAAGGTGATTCAATTTGGAACGAAGGCCACGGACATTTTGGTAATGAATAAGAATAGTTGAAAAGAAAGTTAACTTATTCAGTTTTTTGAAGCAGTATCGGTTTTCTGTTTATCTGTGTACAAATGTACTACAGAGTGTTGCGGCCAAAATGAAGGGTCAAGTACCCTATCGAAAAATGAGTCCGGCACTGAGACCCTGAAAGATGAAATGTCTCTTTCATATTTAAAATTAAATTTATACACACTAATGTTGCTAGTAGGGGCAACGCCAAGTTTGGAACAAACATACGTCCTAATATCTGCGTGAGTCAACGACGCAAGCAGTCTTGAAACGAAAATGGCCCTACGCCGTGGAACTCCAGTGACCATCCTGATAACATCAGTTTGCGGGGCCGGGTTTGGCGAACGACCAGACGTAGACTCAAGATTTGCGGCCGAATTCAATTCACCGGGATTTTTGGAGTCGTTTCTATCACGACTGCGCCCGTTTCTTAACGGTACAGTTTGCCACTCACCATTTGCAGTAATAGCGGAATGAGTGGTCGGCACAATGTTGTTGACTTCAGCTGTATTATCGGATTGAGGTTGCGGCAAAATGTTGTTATCAACAGCAGAAATAGCAGAGTTATCCGCCGTAGATGAACGAGTGCAATCGGCTGGAGAAAGCACAAGCGAAGGTATAACAGCACCATCAGTAGACTTACGGGGAGGAGGGACAGAAAAGAGGGAACCCGAACCACTAGGTAGCGGCGAAAAAGAAAAGAGATCGGTTTCGGTAGAGGAACCTTTGTTGGTAGTGGGTGAAGGACCGGAGCTAACAACAGCAGTTTTTAGGGCATTAATTTCCGCTGCCAAGTTATTAATTAATTTCTTATTCTCTTTGGCACTGCCTTTGCTCTTTACCTTGACTTTTTCTTTTGCTTTCTCTTTAACACCAACTTTGCTAGTGTTTGTGGATTCACTTCCATCAGATTTTACAATGATGTTCCTGAGATCGCTGATTTGAGAGGCTAAATCTTTGAATCTAATCTCAAAAGCAGTCATGATTGCCTCGAGACCAAGCTTTTGAGAGTCGACGACCGAGTCTAGCACCCTCGAAACTTTATCCAGACCATTAACACAGTCAGGGCAGAAATAACGAACATTGGTATTTAATTTCAAAAATTTAATATCCATTTCCGCCATTGGGCCTTCACAACAGGATCGATGGTACCGTTTTTTGCAAAGACCACTACATGGCACCATTAGAGATTCAGATCTTCCAAAATTTTTATCACACTTTCCACAGTAGTCATCCATGATAAAAATTAATAAACAGCAGGCAATCAAAATATTTAGTGGAACAGTGTTATTCTGGAACTCTGCACACCGAAGCCAACGATTGCACGGTCGACAAACAGTGAACACTGGCAGAAACGGCGCGGAAAGCAGTAAACACAAGCAGAGTAATTTATAAAAAGGAAAGCACTTTATTATTAAGAATTGCACTACTTGTCACTTATTTCTTATGAAGAATTTATAAGTATTGTACAACAAGCAGGCAATCAAAAAAATAAAAAGAGTTATGCTGGAACTCAGCACTGCTAAGACAACTAATTGCGCGGTCAGCAAGCTGTGAACACAGACAGAATGAGCACGCAAAGCAGTAAAAAAAAGCAAAGTGAATTAGCAAATAGTAACACACAAACAAATATGTATAAGGTCGGAAAATGTCAATATGTGATAATTAATGCACTTTATTATCAAAAATTGCACAACTTTGTAACTATTTATTATGTAGGACCTATACGTTTTGCACGGCAGACACTATTAATTGTAATATTTAGGATATTGAGGCCAACAAAAAGGCAAAAGAACGAATTTTAAAGAGCGATCAAAAAACACGTCCGCACTCAACGAGAGATGATACATGTAATTATTTGTTTTTTAATGAATTTTTTTTACGAAAAAACTGAAAAAACGGTTTTTGACCTTAAAACCACATTTTGGGGGTGTTACAAATTTTTTGAAGGATGTTTTGTGTATAATTCGACCAGATAACCAATATTTGCTAGGTCACTTTAAAAGTGTATTCACTTTTATTTATAGCACTGTGTTATTTGTTTTATCTAGCCTACTACTTTAAAATTGTAAAAATGTTAAAAGCAGAATTACCTCAGATAGCCAGGACGTCATATTAAAAAAAAAACGCAATAAAGAACAAAGCAAATCAGTATTAAACAATTTATTCAACCACTAATTTCAAAAGAGAAAAAAGACGTATGAGCCACTGCTGCTCACTAAAAATGTAAACAAACGAACACATGGCACATACGGCAAAATTGCTTTTGCTCTAAATTCGTAACGGTACTTTATATGGCGATAAAACTTTTAGAGATGACGCGAGTGATAATAAACTATCGATTTGCATAAAAAAGCGGAATTCGAAAATCATGGCTCATACGTCTTTTTTGCACATACGACTCGATATTTTTATTCACTTAGTAAAGCCTACTACAGTTTGTGAAAAAAATAGTGCTACTTTTTGTAAAACTCGACACCGTTTTTTTCTTTGCAGTGCCTTATCTCAACATTTTCATAGCCTGCTAAGAATGAAACTATACCACATTTTTTTTCAATTGCAATGCCTACTACGATATTTTGAGTATGGTAAAAAAAAAAGTTTTAAAAAATGCGGCTTGCTTATTTTAAATCATTTTCTTGACTATAATAATGCATGTAAATTAAAAAATATTATGATGTGTAATACTACTTTAAATAACCTATTAATTTATTTAATTCTCTATTTTTTAAATATTTAGTTTTGCCTTTTTAACAAACAAAAAAGTTTAAATTTCACTTTAACGACTCAATATGTCCTGAAAGGATAAAGGTAGGTATAAATATCATATGAAGAATATGTTCCCAGTTTCATTTTGTATAAAAATTATTAATACATAATTTCTCCGAAAATCATTGTTTAAAGAGATATTGCGTCTCTAAAGCCATGCATAATTTTTAGGTTAATTTTTGAACTTTAGGTCAAATGCGCGTGGCTATTTCCCACTACAGGTGGTCAGATTTTTATGCAGATCTTATTTTCTATTGTCAAGCTATCAAAAAATGTGCGGGGACCGAAAAAATTCAATACTTTTGCAAATCCCATATGTTTTGTGGTCACTCTAATATACACACATACGTACACTGAACCAAAAACGTACATGTTTTTTACGAACAAAGTTTCATAGAAGTTCGCGCTGGTTTTTCTTAAAATATAAGAAAAAATTCATAGAATCTAAGAAAATTTTCTTACAATTTATGAATGAATACATGCTTTCTGTGGATTTGTTTACATATTTTACGAAAAAGTGCTTATATTCTAGGAAATGTTCGTAAATTTCTACGAAAAAGTTCTTTGGAGAGGTTTTAACGAACAATTCTTAAAATCTATGTACTTTTTCATTGGATACATGAACTTTTTTGGTTCAGTGTACATATAAGTTTTATTTTAAGTATGTTAAGTTTTGAATTTAAATAAAAAGACTGTGGACAAAAAGTATGCCTTTCATTTAAATGACATAAAATACGGACGTCAAATTAGAACTTTTTTATAAAAAAAAATGGTAAGTCATTTTTTAAAAACTCATATTTTTTAAAGTTTATTATTAGTTATGTTGCCAAAGCCCAATACTTTTGTCGTATGTGCTATGAGTCAAAAATATATTTGTGAGCAGACGTCACATACGACAAATGCATTCTGAATGAAAAAACGTATATCTTCTAAAACTTTGAAGATATTAAACTTTTGAAAATAGGAAATAATATTAAATACGACTCTCTACAACTCGTTAAAATTTCAGAAAAATCTACCGCACAGTTTTTGTATAGCTCCGCTCTAATCTTTAAAGTCGATTTTCTCGAAACTGTGTTTTGTAACACACGACGTTCGTTTTCTGAGGCGACGATATTCGTACATATGTACAATAGACTGGTGCAAAAAAAAAAAATTCGTTTTTTTCAAAAATTATATTGGTTTTCTTTTTAAGGAAGGTGAAAAAAAAATTACTGAAATTGTTTCATATTTTTAAATTTTAGTCTAGAGGTCTATCATCGCTAGTTTAGATTTTACAGACTTAACCTCATATTTGGTATAAAAACGACAAACAATTGTTGTGAAACATATTTTTGAAGAAAATCGAATTCCCGTTTTCTAGTATTCTAGCCTCAAAAATTAGCATGTTTTTTCGATTTCCCATTTTTTCTTTCAAAAATTGTCAAAAATGCAAATATCCATGCACAAAAAAGATAGATACAGATTATTAAAGGAAATTGAGTGGGCTACAAAAAAGGTTAAACGACTTTTTTTGTTAAGCTACTCTTTTAAAAGTTATTTAGTATTAAATTAAAAAAAATTTATATTTCCGTCTTTTTTTGGTGATTTTGATACAAACTTTTTTACTAAATTTTGTTTATTGATATCCTATATGATTAATTATCATTATATGATCAATATTATAACCAAAAATGTACATTTCTGCTATACTAAGTATATGTTTTCTCTGCGAAGGTGTAGTTTTACAGTCTTCAAATGGCGCAGCAACAGAAAAACAAAAAGTTGACGGATCTGTGAACTCGATACATTCATTTCCATGTATTTTGGCGAGCTAAGTCCAAATTCGTGATCAGAATTAACCTAGCAGGTCACAGTTCGTCTCTAAACTCACAAAACCATCACAAAATAGTATTGGTATTTTTTGCAAGGTTAGGGCCGAACATCGGGACCATTGTTGAGTTCTGATATCGAATTCGGATTCAGCAATCAATTTCCCTCAAGTATATGTATTTAGCTTTATTCCATGTTGATTTTTGCATTTTTGGAAAATTTTCAAACCAAAATCGGGAAATCAAAAAAAAACATGCCAATGTTTGAGGCTAGAATAGATTCCAGAAAACGGCTAATCTAAGAAAATTCCAGTCTAGGCAGCTTTTGTAGGGAATTCAATTTCCTACAAAAATATGTTGGGGTAAATGGTGTTTTACAACAATGGTTTGTCGTTTTTATACCAAATATGAGGTTAAGTCTGTAAAATGTAAACTAGCGATGATAGACCTCTAGACTTTAATTTAAAAATCTGAAAGAATTACTGCAATTTTTTTCACCTTTCTTAAAAAGAAAATCAATATAATTTTTGAAAACAACAAAATTCTTTTTTGTCCCAGTCTAATGTACATTATATGATCAATCTAATGTACATTATTATATTATATTGATTTTCTTTTTAAGAAAGGTGAAAAAATTACAGTAATTCTTTCAGATTTTTAAATTAAAGTCTAGAGGTCTATTATCGCTAGTTTACATTTTACAGACTTAACCTCATATTTGGTATAAAAACTACAAACCGTTGTTGTAAAACACCATTTACCCCAACATATTTTTGTAGGAAATTGAATTCCCTACAAAAGCTGCCTACACTGGCATTTTCTGATTTTTAAACTAAGTCTAGTTTAGATTTTACAGACTTTACCTCATATTTGGTATTAAAACGGTATTTGTTTCCTTTAACACCCAACTACTAATAAATTAGCTAAAATTATGGGAGATAATAAATATAGTTTAAAAAACTAAAACTCACGCTTTTAGAGAGTATTGAACTAAAAGGTTGAAAATAATTTTAAAAACCCTACACAGTAGTATTGTGGAAAAGCGTGATCCGCTTTATTCCATAATCTTCGTTTTTTATTTAATTTTTTTTACCTTTTTATTGCAATATTCTTTAAAAGCGTGTGTTTTCGCTTTTTAAACTATATTTATTTTTTACTTTTTAGTTAAATGCGTTATGAAGTAATCGATAAATATATCGAAGTATACCGCAGTCAAAACGAAACCTCTGGGCTTCCACTTGCCTTTGATACACATATTGTAGGCAATTTAAATATTATTGTATAATCTCATTTTGAACGATAACTCAGTTATCGATAAATATATCGAAATATTCCAAAAACTAATAGAAACCTGTGGACCCTTCCCTTTCGTTTGGTATCCAGATTGTAGGCATTATGACCGATAACTTAGTTATCGATAAATATATCGAAGTCCAAATGCAATCCCCTATCGTTTGATACCCATATTGAAGGCATATTTAGTCTTCAAGTCTTCGAAGAGAGCAGACGTGTTTTTTCTCTGCTCCGTGCAAATTGCGTTTTAACTTTTTTTTATTGCTTTTTTTGAGTGCAAAATGTGTAATTGTGCTAATTGTAAAGTCACCCGTGCACTTAAAGATAAAGTTTTGATCGCGATTGCTGATTTAGACAAAATAAAAAGTGTTTTATTAGAGTTTGTTGACTCTGTTAGTGGCGCATCTATTACATCGGCTCCTTGTACTAATGAAAGAAACTAGTAACACGGCTTACAACAAAAGCTAAAGCCGGTGACAGTGTTGTTGCTCAGCAAAATAAAGTACAAAGGTCCACCCGCGCTACCACTAACAAATCAAATATTGTGCAAAAAAACTAAAATGTGCGAAAAAATAACAATAATAACAATGTTGGTGCTACTACAGTTTCTAGTGAGAGCGAGCGCAATACTGGTTTGACTACTTTTGATATTAATACGATTGTTGTTGCTGACGCTGCTATCAGCGACTCTGCTGAAATCACATCTGATAACAATAATACTGGCTCTTCTGTTGTTTGCACTAACACTGGTGCAACTGTTGAAAATTCTGAGCTCGCTGCTTCTGGTTCTGTTTCTGCTGAGGGTAGTGTTGATGTCGCTGCTTCTGCTTCTGTCGTGGGCAATTCGTCAGGTGCTAACGATGACAATACTCAAGCAAGCTGATCAATTGCAAGATGATGATGTACAGTGGACTATTGTTCCTAACAAGCGTCATAAAAAAGCCACCCATCGTAATCATCGTATTATCGGTTCTAATGCTGAATCCCAACTGGGTGTAATTGTTCGTCGCAAATGGCTCCACTTATCGTCGTTTGTACCCACTGTAACATCTGATGATATTATTGCTTATGTGGCTAATCAAGCGGATGTTAATCCTAGTTCCCTATTGTGTTATAAGCTTGGCCGTAATGGTACTGACCCAAGCTCTATGAGGTATGCAAATTTTAAGCTTGGTGTTCCGCTAGTACACTATAATAAAGTGTTTAAATCAAATATGTGGCCGGCTAATGTTACAGTTCGACCTTTCGATTTTTTTCAAGTGGACCTTCAGCCTCAGGCCCAGAAGTAAAATGCCCCTCTGCTGGTAATCGTAAAATTAAAATATATTACCAGAATGCATCTGGGCTTAGAACCAAATCTGAGTCCGTATACACTTTCAGCTCCGAACTAGAGTATGACTGCTTCGTCATAACTGAGACTTGGCTTAATGAAAATTTTTTCGAATCGGAGTTCTTCAATCCTGAACTTTTTGATGTCTTTCGTAAAGATAGAGACTTTGCTAAAACTGGTCTAAGCAGAGGTGGCGGCGTTCTTATTGCTGTACGTAAGCATGTTCGTGCTTCGTTTTTCCAGCTGAATAATCCTGACTCCTTGCTCGATCAACTGTGTGTTAAGCTGACTGGCTCTTGTGGATTGCTGTACATTTGTTTGTCTTACATACCACCTGGTAGCTGTGACGATCTTTACAAGGCGCATGTTGACAATATTTTATCTGTTCAAGACACTATTGGTGACAATCAACTTTGTATTTTTGGCGATTTTAATTTGGGTACACAGAGCCAAAAAGTTCACCTATAATCAAAGAGATCGACGTCTAAAAAAGCTTTTTGGCCGGGGAGAGCGAGTGGGGACAAATTTGAAGAAATTTGTGCTAGGAAATCTTCTAGATTTTAGCTTGAATTTCTTCTCAAATTTATTGAAAAGGAAATCGGTTAAAAACAAGGAGTTAGCTTCTTATTTATGAATTTTTTATGTACTTTTGTCAAAAGTTAGAAGAAATCTGCTTGTTGTTTATGAGAAAACCTGTTTAAAGTAAATTAATGAGAACATTCTCTTATTTTCACTAGATTCATATTGAATTTATTTTTAGAAGATCCCTTATTAATTCAAATTCAGGTGTGCCTTCTTCGAATGTGTAATTCGACGCTACGAAGCACAAGCACACGACAGCATCATGGTAGAGATCTCCGTTCAGCAGTTAATAATTCTTAGTTCGACAATAATATCTGACAATTGCGTAAGTCATATCCCAAGGCTTAGTACAAAAACCAATAATAGACCGTGGTATTCAAAAGATCTTAAACGTTTGAAGAATTTGAATAATAAGTTTCTTAAAAAGCATAAACAGTGTAATAGTGAGTGTAATTTTCGAGCTGAGTTCAACAAGCTCAATAGATTGCTATATCGACGCTATACTCGTGGTGTTGAAGGTAACAAAATCTTTTTGGAGTTACATAAAGTCAAAGAAAAAGTGTTCGGATATACCTTCATCTGAAAGGGTGTCGGATATCGAAACAAACCTGGCCAAAATGGGATCTTAAAAGGTCTAGACGCATTTATGCCCTAACTAGGAGGGAAATCTGCATATTGATAGGGGTATTAACCGGTCTAGGCGGCCGCCGTGGTGTAGCGGTTAAGTGTTCGGCCTTCTACACCAAGTCGTGGCGGTTCGATGCCCGGCAAAAGTAACATCAAAAAAAATTATTTAGAAAAGGGATTTTTCTAAAACGGGGTCGCCCCTCGGCAGTAGTTTGGCAAACTCTCCGGGTGTATTTCTGCCATGAGAAGCTTCTCAGCAAAAAATTCATTTGCTTTGCAAGTGCCGTTCGGAGTCGGCAAAAAACTGTAGGTCCCGCCAACTTGTAGGAAAAACTCAAAAAGCAACACACCACAAGTTGGAAAGAGAAGCTCGGCTAAAAATCTCGTTAGAGGTTATGATGATAACCTGTAGGTATATCGCCGCCATTAGTTTTTTTTTTTTTTTATTAACCGGTCACTGCCTCATTGGTAGGCATGCAGAAAGGCTAAGTGTGCCCTACCGACGATGCTGCAGGAGTTGCAAAGATGATGAGGAGGAGGAAACAGTGGATCACCTCATCTGCAACTGTCCGGCTTTAAGCGGGGCGAGAACGCGCTTTTTGGGAGTTCCGTTCCTGGATAGCCTAAGCCAGATCGCGGAACTGGACATAAAGGACTTGATGGGCTTCATAAAGTCATCTAAGTGGTTCGAGGAGGAGTAACGGTGTCAGTTTAGGAGTGTCAGTCCCGGGATTCTGCTATGTGGAAAATCCCAACAACTCAGGGATTTTTCCATATGGCTGGGTCCCGGGACTGACTTTCCTTGTGTTGGTGGTATCACAACGGGCCTTTCAAAACTGGCCTAAGTGTGCCTCTGCGGCAGCCACTTGAACCTAACCTAACATTGAAATTCTTACCCAATCGCATTTAACTCTACATTTATGTTACTAAAAAAGTACAAAACAATTTAGGTATGTAAGCAAACTTTTTCAAAAAAGTACAAAATAATTTATGTAAACAAACTTTCTATATAAAAAGAATCAAAACTGTATTTAACATTACATTTATATGACCAAAAAAGTACAAATATTTTCTAAAAAAAAAGTACTATTACCTACTTTGAAATTTTTACCCAAATGCATTTAACTCTACATTTATATAACTAAAAAAGTACAAAACAATTAATTAAACACCCTTTTTCTAAATAAAAACTAAAAATGAATTTAACATTACATTTATGTATTTCACTAAAAGAGTACAAAATAATTTACGTAAAAAAAATTTTTTTAAATAAAAAAAATATTACTGTATTAAACCGCATTTTGTTATTTCAACAGGTACTACTGTAGGTCAGAAAACAAAAGATGTGACTGTTATTTCAACAGCTTGCAAAGGCGTTTCAAAGCTAACAGACCATCTCTTATTCCAACAGCGATAACCCTTATTTTTGTTTTGACAGATATCACTGTTGTTCAAACAGTCAATTTAAGACTGACGTAAACACATTGATTTAACATTATAACTGTTGAAATAATACTAACAGTTTTTTTTTTTGTTTTTACTGACAAAAACTGTTTTTTTCATATTGAAATGTTTTTCGTTGTTTTGACTGTTAAAGCTATTATTTTATGGTTAACAGTTTCAATCCAGTTGAATCAACTGGATTGAATAATGGATAAGAATTGACCGCGATTTTCATTGAATCAACCCGTATTTTGGTTGATATTACCAGGATTTTTTTTCTGTGTATAAAAAGAAATCGCAAAGAAAAAAGAAGAAATTGCACTTGATAATATCAATAAGAATTTCCTCATTAAACCAAATAGATTTGCGTATGTTTTTTTTTTCGTTGCCGCCGTCTTGACTACCCCTGAGCCTGAAACCCGTTAATAAAGATAATCTTATTAATTTTATTAGGCATTTTTGGCTCTGTGCAATCCACCAGTTTCTGCGACACTCTGTCGATAACCTTCTTGTGGTGCCATCGGCGGAAATCGACAAATATTCAATACTCGAAATTTTTATAACGCAAAGGTCCGAAAAGAGATAGATTCCAAAGTGGCCAAAGTTACTCCGTTACTGTTTGGGCTAGCATATTTCGCGGTATTGATAATTTTTTGGCATGAGCAAATGCTATCTAATTTTTCAGTAAAACAATTGTATGGGACACAAAACCTGTGCTTGGGTGCAAAGGGTTAATGCGCTTGTTTACATTTATTTGAAGTTAAAACTCCTACAAAAACAAAATATTTCAGTTGTCAATTCTACCTTGTTTAATTTGCCTTGGAGTAGACGAAGAGGTATCCCAGTGGGAAAAGGTAATGTACAGCAATGCATAAAGTAATGTATAGCTCCTATAGACTATACATGAAAACATACATGAATTTTTCTACAGCGATGTCATAGGAAAACATGTGTCGCTCGCCTACAAACTGAAGCGACATGTTTACATTACTTTTTATATTACTTTTTATAAATGAAAAGATGTATTACCAAAATGTATTCAGCAAAGTGTGCTTGACAGTTAAATATTTTCTCTTGTAAGGGGCTACAATGTCAAACGAATGTAAACAAATGAAGCAATCCTTTATGGTGCACCACATGTTAATTGGGTATCATTTTCTCTTCTTTAATATTAGCAATAATGTACTCTTATACCATCCGCGATTTTTGTAAAAAATGTTTGGTTACAGTTTTCTTACCTTAGCTTACAAAACAGTTGAATTCCAACCGTTCTTCACTGACACCGAAGTTTTTTTCACTACCAATAAAATACTTCTAAAATTGCTACCGAATATTCTTATTTGAATTAAAAGTAAAATATAAATATTTAGGGAACTCACAGTCATCTGCTAAACTTGAAACGTTTTAACTTTGCCACCTTACCATGTGGCGACTGTGAGCACCCCCGTTTAGCCTTCCACACGGCTTTTGTTAGTTCACGTCTGAATTCAATCTGAAAATATGAATAAACGTATTCAAATTATTTAAATAAATTCAAAATATGAAAAAACTTACATTTTCTCTTTCTGTTTATTTATTCATAACAAATTTTTTTTGAAAACAAAGCAAAGTGACAATTTTCAATTTTACCACAAAATTTAAACATAGGCACAAGCCCGGCAATATTGCCACAAAGTGGTATCTTCTATTTGCAGGCAAAACAAAAACAAAATATTTGACACCTGGTAAATTGTCAAGATATTGCCAGCTGGCAATATTAGCAGGGCTGTTAATATGGGACTGTGAGTACCCTAATTGAAAATTTAAAACAAAAGTTAATTTACAAATTTTTTCCTAAAAGTTTATTAACGGAAAAAAATTGTTTCAAGTGGGTTAAAATATTTTTCTGTTTGACATTATACCCTGGTTCCGATTGAGAGCAACGTCAAATTCAAGCACACTTTGTTGAATACGTTTTGTGTATTACATTTCAGGAATGAAAAGATGCATTGCAAGGAACATATTAAATTGTACATAGCATTTCATGAATACATATCTGTAATAACTTTCCTTGTGGAATAACAAGGACATTAACGCGCCATGAGGCTCTACAGCGGTAGAAGAGAGAAGGTCCTATTTTTGAATGTTCTCGCCATTCAGCTCGTCATGTCGACCAGCTCCTGGATTCCCTAACTGTGAGTTTTGAAAAGTAAACCTTTTTCCCATATATTTTAAATGGCGAAGAAGTGAACATTTCAAAACTCACAGAGTATAGGTCCAGGTGGGCGTAGAACCAAGATGAGTGCACACAAAAAAATAACATAAAACAAACCTAAACAAAAAAGGCAACGGCGTCGTAGGTACTCCAGACGGTTTCTGGAAAGCCTCACAGCAGCAGGGAAAGCGATAGAGATGCACGAAAAAGAACAGCGGCTACAGCAGAGGTTTATTATTTAATTTAAATATGTATTTATGTTTTCGATTGTAGCTTTTTTTTTTGAAGTTTGAATTTTTTTTACAAAGCCTGCTTCTGTGAGAAGCAAATTTTCAAACTACAAATAAAAAGCGACACATTACTCCCTTCCTTGCTTTTGGTATAATCTTTTCTTATAACAAAATTCGTACATCTTTTCATGCACGAAAAACAATTTTTTTTAAACTACAAATCAAAAATTGAGCGACACATTACTCCCTTCCGTGCTTTTGGTGTGATCTTTTCTTATAACAAAATTCATACATCTTTTCATGCATGGAAAAAAGTAATGCATTACCTACTTTCCCACTGGCATCACATCTTGAACTCCGCCGTAGTTTAGCTTTAAAATTACGTCCTCACTGACAATTGATGTAAGTTTTTTATTAAGCGAATGCTTGCCCAAAATATTTTTTAAAACTGCAATCTATTAAATATGGAAGTACATATATAAATAATTAAAATTGTATAAGTAGTATACACTAAAAGTATTACTAGGTTTACTAAGAATACTTACATAAAGGTCTGGATCCTGGCCAACAATTTCATCAGTTTTGTATAACTCCTCTACGGTTTTAATTGGAAATTGGAAACTCATTTTTCATCAAAGTTTTAGAAGATTGTGGCACGCAAATATTTTCTGATAGTACACTGAACCAAAAAAGTACATATTTTCTACGAAAATGTACATATATTTTACGAACTTTTTTCATTACAAGCTCTCCAAAGAACGTTTTCGTAGAATTTAAGAACAAAAATTCGTAAATATTGATGTCAAACAAAATTTCAATAATAATACTTAAAATCCAAGAACTCATTCTTTGAATCTACGAACTTATTCTTAGAATATGTCTATACATACTACGACCTCATTCTTAGAACGTTTGAAAAGATTCTTAAATTGTACGAACTCATTCTAAGAATATGACAATCCATTCATAAATTATACCAACTCGTTCTTAGAATGTATGAATCCATTCTTAAATTTTACGAAATAATTCTTATAACATACGAACCCATTCCAAGAAAATAAAAAAAAACGAAGCATATTATCCATGAAAGTTTAATTATTATTGTTAAATATTATTTACAAAAAAATTGTATTTAAAAGTAGTAACAAAATTTATAGTTTATAGTTATTTAGTATATAGTTTTTATATATCTAAGACTAACACGGTTCGTTGTTTGCGTTTAAGACTAGCACGTTTCGTTGTTGTCGTGGAAGACTAGCCCACTTTGTTCTCTGCGTGGAAGACTAACACTCTTCGTTTTCTGCGTGGAAAACTAGCATAGTTCGCATAGAACTGAAGCGTGTTAGCCTTCGACGCAGAGAACGAAGTGTGCTAGTTTTCCACGCAAACAACAAACCGTGCTAGTCTTCCACGCTAACTAAACCAAGCTAGTCTTCGTTGGGAGCGACGATATGTAGCTAATATAATGCTTAGTTGAACTAACGTAGAGAGTGGAACGGCGCTACCCGAATTCGGGCGCGATCTACACGTCGGGTGATTAGATAGATAGTAGATAGTGTCGTATGCAGAATTCATCAAAGGCGGGAAAAAAATCTCGTTGCTACCATTTAGTGCCATAAGCGCTGCCATGCGCCACCAGGATTGCGATTGCCAGGGCTCTTGTGTCTTGTAGTGTGTTGTTTGTGTCTTTGAAGTCTATGTCCATCTGTAAAATAATTAAAAAATGTTTAGCACACACTTAAAATTAATGGCAAATAGTAAACTTACCTTTTTACACTAAATTGAAGGCAAATTCATTTATATTAACTATGTATTTATTTACATATAGCGAATTTACCTTGACTATATTCAGCATTTAATATGAATGAAACATTTTTCACAGTGACAGCTATCTGCTCAGGTAAGAAAATGTTAGTTCAATCTATGACACTTTCCTAAAATATAAGAAATAGTTCTTAAAATCTACGAAACAAGTTCTAAATAATAAGAAAAAGTTCTTATAATCATAGTGAGAAAATTGTATGTACGTAATTTCTTAGAATTTAAGAACAAATTCGTAACATTTAAGAACAAATTCAGCCAAAATAATAATGCATTTTAGTTCTTATATTTTAAGAACGAAGTTCTGACGTTAATAAAAAGTAACGTATTTTTCCATATACATATAATAAGAATTTTTTCTTAAATTATATATAATTTTTCTTAGATTCTAAGAAAAAATCAGCGTGAACTTCTATGAAACTTTGTTCGTAAAAAACATGTACGTTTTTGGTTCAGTGTAATATTGCCAGTAATTCATCGAAGCACAACCTACCGAGCCCAAACTTTGCACCCCACATGGAAAGCTTTTGGCATAGGTTCAACTGCTGAGCATTGTCGAGCATCTCATCGGATTTGTCCTTATTGCTGCCATCTAATATCAAACATCCATCTTGATCACTAATCACTTCTGATTCATTAGAAGATGCAGCATTTTGAGCTGTTTGGAAGCAGGAGTCACTTGCACCAAAGTTTTTTTCACCACAAATATTTGTTTTTTGTTTTTTTTAGCAAACGACGCCAAAGGCGTCTCGAGTACATAGTCACAATTCTTTCAATTTCTATGTTAAATCAATTGAAACTTCGTAATCTCGTTTATTTATCGTTTATAAATACACTTTTTCACATAATTTGAAACACATTTATAAATTTAATAATTCATTTATATTGTTTTTCACACCTTTTAATTTTTCACGTCCACAAGGCAGACATTTTTTACTGAAAATGCAAAATTGCATCAGCCGAACACGCGACAAAGAGAAAAAGACAAAAGAAAAACAAGTAAGGAAGTCTAAGTTCGGGTGAAACCGAACATTACATACCCAGCTGTGCACATAAAGTGGGCGTGATCGTTCACCGATTTTTCTTATTTTCTGTGGTAGTACTCTATATAAACATAACATGCCTGGTACCTAGTTTCGTAAATCTATCTCACACCGTTCTGAAGTTGTGAGCAGTCGAATTTAAAAATTGCTTGACTCATAAGTGGGCGGTGCCACGCCCACTTTCCAAAATTTTGAAAAAATTATGTAAAGAATATGAAAGTTGATGTATGTACCAAATTATATTATTATAGCGAAATCAGTTAATTAGATATGGACTTTTCAATATTTCCACCTCCTTTTAATATATCTTTTATGAAAAAGTAGGCGTGGTCGCGAAGCGATTTCGTTTATTTTCTATAGCTGAATTTACCACAACAATAGTATGTCCTCTACGAAATTTCGTTATACTAGCATAAACTGTTCTGAAGTTATTAAGAGTCAAAATTTTAAAATTTCTTCAAAGATATGTGGGCGGTACCACGCCCCCTTTTCAAAAATTTTTATAAAATCGGCCTTAGAACATCTAAATCAATACATATTGCAAATTTTATCATTGTAGCTGCTTCTAATATTGAATTAACCCATTTTATACGTTTTTCGAAATTTTCGATATCGAAAAAGGGGCGTGGTTATGGTCCGATTTTACCCATTTTCAATAGCAATCTATTCTGAACCCAAATAAGTACGCATGCCAAATTTGGTGAAGATATCTCATTATTTGCTCAAGTTATCGTGTTAACGGACAGACGGACGGACGGACGGACGGACGGACGGACGGACGGACGGACGGACGGACATGGCTCAATCAAATTTTTTTTCGATCCTGATCATATTGATATATGGAAGTCTATATCTATCTCGATTCCTTTATACCTGTACAACCAACCGTTATCCTAACAAAGTTATAATACCCTGTGTACAAGTACAGCTGGGTATAATAACTGTCAACGCATGTATCGAAGAGGTCATTACACATTACCATTTCGCTTACATGGGCATGCATGTTTTCGTTCATAGGGATTCGTGAATGTATTCATATACGAAAAAAGTAATGTATTACTCATTTTCCAACTGGGAAGATACCCAGTGGGAAAAGGTAATGTACAGCAATGCATAAAGTAATCTATAGCTCCTATAGACTATACATGAAAACATGCATGAATTTTTCTACAGCGATGTCATAGGAAAAGTAATGTGTCGCTCGCCTACAAACCTAAAGATACATGTTTACATTACTTTTTATATTACTTTTTATAAATGAAAAGATGCATTACCTTTCAAGAATGAAAATATGCACTACAAGGGATACATTATATCTTACACTGCCTTTCTTGAATGAAAAGATGCTTTACAAGGGACATATTTAATTTTGCATAACATTTTACAAATTTCCTTGTGGAGTAACAAGGACATTAAGACACAGTGAGGCTCTACAGCGGGGGAAGAGTTAAGGTCCTATTTTAAATGTTTGAATGACGAGCTCGTCATAGGCTACGACCAAGATGAGTGCACCCAAAAAAATATAATATAAAAAAAACTCCAAAACCAAAAAGGCACCGGCATCAGGAGCAAACAGTCCAGTCGACTCTCGACTTCTGAAAGGCCTCACAGCAGCAGCAAAAGCGATGAAGATGTAACGAGCAGCAGTTTCAAAATGAATTTAAATTGTATTTTTTTTTTATGTTTGAAAGTTCCCAGTGGGAAAGTAGGTAATGCATTACCTTTTTCCATGCATGAAAAGATGTATGAATTTTGTTATAAGAAAAGATCACACCAAAAGCAAGGAAGGGAGTAATGTGTCGCTCAATTTTTGATTTGTAGTTTTATAAAGAATTGTTTTTCATACATGAAAAGATGAACGAATTTTGATGTTAGAAAAGATCATACCAAAAGCAAGGAAGGGAGTAATGTGTAGCTCTATTTTTATTTGTAGTTTGAAAACTTCAAAAAAAAAAAAAAATACACAACTTTCAAACATAAAAAAAATACAATTTAAATTCATTTTGAAACTGCTGCTTTTTACTTACATCTTCATCGCTTTTCCTGCTGCTGTGAGGCTTTTCAGAAGTCGAGAGTCGACTGCTCCTCATGCCGGTGCCTTTATGGTTTCGTTTTTTTATTATATTTTTTTTTGGTGCACTCATCTTGGTCGTAGCCCATGACGAGCTCGTCATTCAAACATTTAAAATAGGACCTTAACTTTTCCCCCACGGTAGAGCCTCACTGGGTCTTAATGTCCTTGTTACTCCACAAGGAAATTTATAAAATGTTATGCAAAATGAAATATGTCCCTTTTCATTCAAGAAAGGCAATGGTATGGGTCAGCCAGAAAATTCTAGTTGTATACTAATATGAAATGGATATTTCACGACTAGTATGAATTCAGCCAGAAAATAATAAATAGCTCAGCGGGCAGGCCATCAGCACCCGCCGCTTTATTGTTTTTTAGCCGTGATATAGCTACTCGCACCTCGTTATAGTCGGGTTGTGGAACTTCGATTCCATCGTCTTCGATTGTGGGGTCGGATTCGTCCTCTTCTCTGGATTGTTGCTCCGTTCCTCCGTTTAGAAGGGCAGAGAAGTGATCCCTCCATAACCCTAGTACTCTCGGAACATCTGTCCCCAGGTCGCCGTTGTCATTTTTACAGGAGTTTGCCCCGGGGTTAAAACCTTCCTTCATTCGTCGAATTCTTTGATAACATTTTTGGGCGTTGCTTCTGCTGGCTAGCATTTCAAGCTCTTCGATTTCACGCTTTTCCGCTTCCCTTTTCTTCGCCCGAAAAAGCCGTCTCGCTTCCCTCTTCATCTCGCGGTAGTGTTCACACACGCTCCTCGTTGCATTCGCTTTTAACGTTGCCTTATAGGCGTCGTCCTTTCTTTTCATTGCGTCTTTGCAGTCTCTATCATCGTACCAGCTGTTTTTTCGAATTTGCCGGAATCCAATTACTTCTTCGGCTGCGGTACGAAGTGATCCAGAGATATGCTCCCACTGCTCGTGCACTCCGCTGGGTTGAATTGTGCTCTCAGAGAGCAGGTGCGCGAGTCGTTCTGCGAAATCATTGGCTGTCTGTTGTGACTGCAGCTTTTCGACGTCCAGTTTTCCTTGCGTTTTTTGTGGTGCCTCTTTCGTTGTACTTAGGCGAGTACGAATCTTGGCTGCTACCAAGTAGTGATCGGAGTCGATGTTTGGACCCCGCATCGTACGTACGTCCATAACACTGGAAGCATGCCGTCCGTCTATCACAAAGTGATCGATCTGATTGCGTGTTTTCCGATCTGGCGATAGCCATGTTGCTTGATGGATCTTTTTATGCTTGAACCTGGTGCTGGCTACGACCATATTTCGTGCACCGGCGAAGTCGATCTGCCTGTATCCATTCGGCGAAGTCTCTTCATGGAGGCTGAACTTTCCGACAGTGGGGCCAAATACACCCTCTTTGCCCACCCTGGCGTTAAAGTCGCCAAGCACGACTTTGATATCATGACGGTGGCAGCGCTCATGCGTAGAATGCATCTTTTTCCACGTCGTCCTTGTCCTCGGTCGGTGCGTGCGCACAGATAAACGATATGGTGAAAAATCGTAGTTTTATTCGGATTGTGGCGAGACGCTCGTTCACGGCTGTGAAAGACACTACCTGTTTCACAAGCCTCTTTCCCACCAAAACCGACGCCGAATCTGCGCTCATTAGTGTGGCCGCTCCAGTAGACATTGCAGGTTTGGATGGTCTTATAACCTTGCCCCGTCCATCGCATTTCTTGTATAACGGTGATGTCAGCTTTTGCCTGTTTGAGGACCCCAACTAGGCGGGCATCGTCACCTTCCCTGCTAAGGGTTCGGACATTCCAAGAACATGCCCTGATTTCCTTAATCAAATTCCTATTTCGTTTGCAGTGGTCGTTATCTAAAGAGTGAGTTATCATATCCGAGGCCTGATTATTGGATCTCATTGGAACTTTGTTTTTATGTGGTGGGTCCCAAACCCTACGCACAACCGGTTTCTCGGGGGGTTGGATTTAAATTACACATTTATATAGCGAGCCGCTTGGTGCAAGACAGACGCCCGTTCAAGACAGACGCCCTTGCAGCCGCACCTCATGGTGACAGACGCTGCTGATGAAGTCCCCTGGCAAGCCCTTAAACCGATTATGTCGGAGTGGCCTTGTCAGGTTGTCGCCTTCTCACTTTAGTTCACCACCGAACGGGTGTTCAGTGGCTATCCAGAGATACGTGGGCTTTTCCGGACGTAGTGAGCTGCTTGGCCCGTACATAGAAGAATCGCTCTGGCCATTCCCAGTTGAATGGCGATCAGAAGCTTTCCCCACTTGCGTGGACTTCTACAAAACAAAATAAAACAAAATTAAATAAATAAAATATAGAAGAAAGGAAAGAATGGGAAAGGAAAGGAATGGATAAAAGGATAATAAAGGTAAGGAACGGAAAATATTAGAGAAAAATCAAAGGCAAATAAAGGTAGGGAAAGGAAAGGAATGGAAAAGAAAACAGGAAGGGAAGAAAGGAAATGTAATGTAGGTAAATTAGTGGAAAAGAGAAGCAAATAGAGAAAGACCAAGAAAGGAAAGAAGAGAAAGAGAAAGGAAAGAAAAATTAGCGAGGACGAAGGTATGGAAAATAAATGAAAATAAAAATAAAGAAAAGAGAAAAGCTAAAAAAAGAAGTAAATTAAATGAATGAAAAAGAAAGAAAGCTAAAGGAGTTACGAAAGGAAAAGGAAACGGTAGAAAGGAAAGGTAAGAAAAGGAAACGTAATGGAAGGAAAAGTAAGGAAACGAAATGACAAGAAAAGAAATCTAAGGAAAAAAAGTGAAAGAAAATAAATGTAAGAAAAAAAATAAAAGAAAAGAAATGAAATGAAAAAAAATTAACAAAATGAAAGGAAACTAAAGCAAAGGAAACGAAAGGAAAGAAAAGAAAATAAAAGGAAAAAGGAATGTAATCGGAATGGAAAGAAAGGTCAGGTAAGAAAATAAAAGAAACGAAAAGAAAGGAAAATAAAAGAAAAGAACAGAAAAGAAAGAAAGAAGGGAAATAAAATGAAATGATAGAAGAGAAAAGGAAAAGAACGGAGAGGGAAGAATAAAAAAGGAAATAAAAGAGAAGGGAAGGAAAGAAAAGCAAAAGATATAAATTGAGATGAAAGGAGAGGAAAGGAAAGAAATACGTATGAAGACGAACTAAGAAGAATAAATAATTATCAACATTGCAACTATATTACTGAATGGTGTAAATAGGGAGGAAAAGGCAAAATGAATAGGAATGTATAGAAACCAAAAATATACAAAATATGGAAGAGAAAGGAAAATTTAAGAAATATCAAAAAGGTAGGAAAATAAAATAAGGTATTGTGGTTGAATTTCAACCACTGGGCAAACTCTAGTTTGATTAAAAACGCAATTGTTTGTTTTAAAATTTCAAATATGTAAAAGGAAACCACCCTATTTAGTTATCTAAATAATTTAAAGTTTTTATTTCGACGTAGTATGGCATCTGTTCGTGCGTGAACAAATGAATAATTTTTTTTTTTCATTTATAGGCGTTGGCGTTGTGCTAGTGACGGTGAGTGGTGCAGCGTGGCGTATGACAGCGCCTGGTGGACCCCCATGTCTCGGCTTAGGATCATCAGTGGACTTGGGTCGTTGCGGTCGACGACCATATGGACGTGGTGGCGGTACAGCCCACGGTTTGCTTTATCCTGAATTTCAACACAGGCCACCACCGCCGTCTTATCAAGCAAGCATGCAAGAATTCAGATTAAGGTAAGGACTAAAACTTATATATCGTCTCCTAAGAGTGTAAACCTGCAAACGATTACACAACACATCTATATATGAGCCGTTTAAAGCACAAGTGGTATAAGTCCAGTTTTCGTTTTCTTTTAGTTAGGCGTGACGCTATGTAGGGGAAAATGTGTTCCATATAATGAGTATTCATTGTCCGTATCTCAAAAAGTATTCGGCTTAGACCACTGAAATTTGGTGAGGGGTTGTACGAGATCGATCCCTACCACGCCCCAAAAAACTGGGGATAACGAAAAAGGGGGCGTGGCACCTCCCATACGAATGAAATACTTCATAGTCCATCTCTCTGGAAGTACTTATGTTAGACCACTCAAACGTGGTTAGAGGTTAGATGAGATGAATCCTTACCACCTCCAAAAAAAAACTGGGGTAACGAAAAAGGGGACGTGGAACCTCCCATACGAATGAAATACTTCATAGTCCATATCTCTGGAAGTATTTAGGTTAGACCACTGAAATTTGGTAAGAGGTTAGATGAGATCGATCCCTACCACCTCCAAAAAAACTGGAGATAAAGAAAAAGGGGGCGTGGCACCTCCCATACGAAGGAAACATTTCATAGTCCATATCCCTGCAAGTATTTATGTTAGACCACTGAAATTTGGTGAGGGTTTATAAGTGATCGATCCCTAACACTTACCACACTCGAGTTAACGAAAAAGGGGGGCGTGGCACAGTGGGAAATAATTGAAGTTTACTGTTCATAATCCTCTACAGCCTTCATTTTTCATCCGATTTTGATAATTTTTTTTTTAAGAAAGATTTTGAGATTTGCAAGAGCATAGCTGAGCCCGATTTTTGAATTTCGGTTTGTTTCCTTTTTTTGGAGCAAAGTGCGGGAAAACAAAAAATTTTGAAAAAACGACATTATCCTGCTTCAGTTAGCAAAGTTTATTTTAAAAAACCCGTTTCAAAGTGAAGGTTAGAGTAATATAAAACGAAAAAAATTATCATTTGATAATTTTGAAAAAGTTAAAAAAAATGTTAGAGCAAATTCTGGACTATTAGTAAAAAACAAATTTTTACTTTTGTTTTTTTTCTATAATTTGGGTATGCAGTTTTATAGGTCATAAATTTTTGAGTACAATGAAGGGCAAATTTTAGGAAGCTAGCTGTTACCGTTGAATTTAAATTTTTTTTTATTTATTTATTTATTTATTTATTTATTTATTTATTTAATTCCATTCATAGTCTAGATTACAAAAAAACTTACAGACTACTTGATTGTGTACTAAAAATACAGCCCTTATCAATTTTATCAAAAACTTACACCACTTAACAAAGATTTGAACGCAGTTTTAGGTAAAGAAAAGTCAAAGGCTGAAGAATTTGAAATAGAGTTGAACTCTTTCAATGCTCTTAAGATAGGAGCATTAGAGGCATAGATAGTTCGGGCACGGTCAATATAAAACATATCCCAGTTACGAAGTAACCTAGGGGGTATGTGGAAACAAATATTCTCAAGTAGACGTGGTGAGTCAATCACACCATTGATAATGTCATAGACAAAAGTAAGAGAAAGAATTGCTCTTCTACATTGAAGTGATTGGAGGCTAATGAGTGAACATCTAGAATTGTAAGAAGGAATCGGCTCAGAAAAGTTCAAGGACCTCAACCCGTACCTTAAAAAGATTTTTTGGACTCGCTCAAGTCTTTTAATATGGCAATCATGATAAGGCCTCCAAATAAAACAAGCATATTCCAGCTTAGAGCGTACAAGAGACGTGAATAGCAACTTAAGAGTGTAAGGATCAGTAAAGTCAGAACTAAATCGACGAATAAAGGCCAAAACCGAGTAGGACCTAGAGATAGTAGAAGTTATATGAGTAGTAAACGAAAATTGCGAGTCGAAAACTACACCTAAGTCAGATATCTCTGAACGAGTGGCCAGGCGGGATCCGCCAATATAATATGCAGTGGGTATTGTGCAACGAGACTTAGAATAGGTTACATGAAAGCATTTGCCAATATTTAAAGGCAGATTATTATCACGACACCAATCAGCAACATTATTCAGATCAGACTGAATGTTATCCGCATCAGAAGGAGTAGAAAGAGCTGTGAACACTTTCAAATCATCAGCGTAAAGCAAAAAATTAGAATGTTGAAAGCAGGCTGAAATGTCATTAATAAAAATCACAAAGAGCAAAGGCCCCAAAATACTTCCTTGCGGTACTCCAGAGGAGGCAATAAAAGGCTCGGAATGAGTATTGTCCACAACAACAACACATTTGCGTGAGTGAAGGTATGATTTAATCCAAGACAAAAATATTGAATGAAAGCCAAGTCTGGCTAATTTAGAAATCAAGATTGGATGACTAACTCTGTCAAATGCTTTGGAGAAGTCCGTATAAACCGCATCGACTTGAAAGCCGTTGTTGAAGGCTGCAAGGCAGTACTCAGAAAAAATTGCCAGGTTGGAAACCGTGGATCTACCAGGCATGAAACCATGCTGATTATCGCTGATTAAAAGCTTGACGGCAAAACTGATTTTTTGTTTTACGACGTACTCAAAAAGTTTAGAAACAGTAGACAATTTGGAAATTGGTCTATAGTTGGCAACATTATTTTTATTACCACTTTTAAAAATGGGTGATATGAAAGTTAGCTTCCAAGCATCAATGAACTCACCACAATCGAGAGATTTGTTGAAGATAAAGAGAAGCGGGGTGGCTATATCTTTGCAATTTTTGAAGAGATAAGACGATAAACCGTCTATATCTGTCTGGGAAGACGATTTGAGATTCCGAATCCCATCAACAATATCGTCCAGAGAAAGGGTAAGAGCTCCGAAGTTAATGGGCGAGTCTACTATTGAGGAGGACTCACGAACACCAACCGGATGAGTATCAAAATTGGAGCAAAAAAAATCTGCAAAAAGATTAGCCGACTCCATAGGTGAAGAGGTATGAGTCCCGTTGTAAAATATCGACGATGGAATGCTCGAGGTAGCTTTTTTGGATTTTACATAATTCCAAAAAGCCTTGGGATTATCTTTAATGCAAGATTCAAAGTTTCGAGTAAAATTACTATGCAGTCTCTTACTCAAAGCTTTAAATTTTTTGTTGAAATGGATGTATTTCCTTTTGAACACCAAATACTTTGTAGTCTTGAATTTTTAAAAAAATTTATTCCTCAAGTTCTTCAGCCTCTTGAGCCCAGCAGCATACCATGGGATTTTGTAACAATTAATTTTTTTCTGCGGAATATTGTTGATGCAAATCTCATTGATAAGGCCTTTGAAGGAATTAAAACAGTCTGCCAAATCTTTACCAGAAAAAATAGCTTCCCAATCAATCAAAGATACTTTTCGAGAAATTATATCAAAATTTGCACGTTTAAATAAAAAACTATAAGGAGCATCTTCGACAACTATGCTTTCAAAATTATAAAATTCAACTTTCAAAACTAGCGGGATATGGTGAATACCGGAACACGACAGTGGGCCAAGACACTCAGTTAGGGAATAATTAATATTATCATTAATAAATATAAGATCAAGTGTTCTTGATAACTGATTAGTGAAACTATTAATCTGACAGAGGTTAACACTTAAGAGATTATCTGTAAGGCAAATTTCAGAGGAACTATTTACATTTATAGGAAGAAGAGAAAAGTTTTTGTCGACATACGACCATTCGATATTTGGTAAGTTGAAGTCGCCCAATATACAAATGTTACTACCATCCTGAGTATGTAATAGATTAACAATATTGTCGACATGCGATTTATATATGGAATCCGTACTAGTCGGAGGAATATACGAAGCATACACAAACAACTTGGAGCTGCCTTGAACAGAGACGCAGAGCTGGTCGAGCAACGAATCCATATCAGACAGTTCCACGAGCGATGACCGAAAATGGCGGCGCACAGCAATTAAAACTCCACCACCTCTGGAAAGACCAGTTTTGCAATAGTCTCGATCTTTGCGATAAACATTGTATAAATTTAGGTCAAAGATTCAATAATAACGAAGATATCATATTCTAAATGCGAGCTCATATCAAAAAGCAGACTGGACTTAGTCCTGAGGCCAGAGACATTTTGATAGTAGATACTCAGATTACAAGATATATTTTTTTCTGGGACTGCTAATTGCTAAGTATCATCGCCACGTTGACCACCTTTACGACGGTTTTTGAAAGGCTTGATTTTCACGTCAGCCGGCCAGAGCTTAGGATCCAAGACTTTTTCCATTAGTGCAGGCGAAACACCAAGCTTGAAATTAATTCGAGTCATGTCTTTAATGTCCGCATCCTTTTTTACCAGAGGGAAACATATTAGATGTTGATCACTAATGCATGCGTTTTTGGAAACAAAGGAAACAAGACTATCTGCAGTGACACTAGGTTTAAAGGAAGATAGATGAAACCATTTCCTAGAGCTAACAACATCAAGTTCCTTGTTATCACTAACTCCGATTATTAAATTAGAAGATCGTTTTGTAATTTGAGGGTTAACAGTGGTAGCTCCATTGACATCCTCGTATAGGACACCTTTGGGATTTTTTTAACTTCTTCAAAATTTTCAAATGATAATTTTTTTTGTCTTGTATTACTCTTACTATCATATTGAAATAGTTTTTTAAAGTAAACTTGGCTAACTGAAGCAGGGTAATATCGTTTTTGCAAAATTTTCCATTTTCCCGCACTTTTCACCAAAAAACATAATGTAAACAAACCGAAATTCAAAAATCGGGCTCAGCTATGCTCTTGGAAATCTCTAAATAGACCACTGAAATTTTGTGAGGAAATATATAAGATCAATCCCTGCCACCTCCAAAAAAAACTGGGGCGTGGTTCTTCCTATATGAAGGAGATAGGGATATGGATTAAAATAGATATAGGGATCGGGTTAGAGAAACATGCAGGGAAATAATTTTGTGGCAGGACAACGTCTGCCAGGTCAGCTAGTTTTATAAATTTTACAGTAGAAGTAAAAAATCAAATAAAAGTTTAACTCTTAGTGTAAGGGGCAAATCCTATATGATGAATTTCATATCAAAGCTGAAAAAAAGTACATTTTTAACCCGGCCCCCTCAGAAATTGATGAAATTTTGCATAAAGGTACATCTTACCCACCCAAACACAACCTCATTTCTAGAAATTGCATTTTCGAAAAAATGTGGGCGTGGCTAGGTATCGAAATATTCGAAAAATGACGATAATAGGTACTTTTACAGTGTGATTACTACGGAATGGCTTTACCGATTTCAAAGATCTTCATACCATTACAAAGGTATTGAAATAAACTTTTAAAAAAATACACTGTAAACATTTTTAGTACCTACACTGAAAAAAAAATGTTTTCCAAAAAAAATTTGAAACTGAAAAAACTCTTCAAAGATCAAGCGATTTTGAAAAATAAAATTTTATTTTAGAAAGGTCTATTCAATATATATAACATATCTGAAAACAAAAATGCGGTTTTTTTCTTTTTTTTTTAATTTATTTATGTAAATGCATCTCTTGGTTACTTTCTAATATTTTCATACCACGCGTAAACTAATCAACCGATTTCAAAAATTTTTATACCGTTAGAAAGGTATTAAAATCCCCTTTTGAAAACATATACTGTAAAGATTCACTGAAAAAAAATTTAATTTTTTTCAATCTTTCTTCAAACTGGGAAAACACCAAGGCGAATTCATAAATGGTGGTAGCACGGCGAATTGGGCAATATTCGCTTCAGTTCGCCGTACATAAAATGTCAAAGTGAAAGAGGATACAAAATATCAACAATCACGTGTTTTCTTTTCAATTACAAACAATTGCTGTTAGAAAAGTAAATTTATTGCGTGTTTCGGCAATAAATGCTATTAAATATATGTTATGTTATGTTATGTTAAAGTGGCTGCCTCCGCAGTCCACGCGGAGGCTCACGTGGGCCTTAGTTTGGTCCGTTGTGATACCACGAAAGGAGCCCTAAAAATTCCCTTTCTGTAGATCTACCTGACCCAGCAGAAAGGTCGCATCCCCCAAAAAGTTTTGTAAGAAACCTTCTGACATACGACCTCTCCGCTGGGACGGGTCGAGGCAGGAGGCCTCAAAAACACATAAAAACCTTGAAGGGATCCGTCCGCCCGTCACCCCCATACAAAGTGCAACGTATACGTTGCAACTCTATATGGTGATGACGGACAGACGGATCCCACAAGGTTCGATGTGTTTAGGGCCGGAGTTCATACACCCATGAAGCTAAACCAGCGCGTTTGTCTGATGTAGCGCAGAAAATCATCTATATTTGCAGATTCTAGCTCCGCGAGGCATCCAAAGGAGTGTTTGCGGAGACATCGGTACCTGGTTTTCGACAGAGCGGGACAGTGGCATAGATAGTGTTCTACACTTTCTATCTCCTCCTCGTCCCTGCAGCTGCGGCAGAAGTCATTTGTATAGAGGCCCATGAGAGCGCCATGGGTTCCCATAAGACAGTGTCCTGTAAGAAGGCCCACTAGTGGGCTAATGAATAGGCGATTCAGATGAATTACCGATTGCGACCTTTTTTCGTTAAGTTTGGGCCAAATTTGCCTGGACGTTCTGCAAGTCGGCTCCATGGCCCATCTTGCGTCGGCTTGTTCTATGAACCGGGAACGCAGCCAGTGCTTGCATGTATTTAGAGGGGGGCTCACCCAGCTGCCGGAGGTGATTGTATGTAGACAGGTGCCCTTCCTTGCTAGCTCATCGGCAGCGCAGTTACCCGATACAAAACTATGGCCTGGGACCCATATTATACTCAGGCTGCACTTATCGGATAGCTTATTTAGAGCTTCCCTGCACTTAATCGCCACTAGTGACGACGTCTTACTACTTTGCAGGGATTTTATGGCAGCTTGGCTGTCGGAAAAAATGGAGATAGAGTTAGTCACTGGCAGGTTAGTCAGATAGCGAGCAGCTTCCCAGATAGCTATAAGCTCAGCCTGAAAGACACTGCAGTGGTCTGGAAGGCGTAAGCTCATATTAATGTCGAGCTTACTTGAGAAGATTCCACTGCCGACTTTGTTGTCTAGTTTAGAGCCGTCCGTGAAAACGGAGATTTCTTGACCTCCCGGTTTCACGCAATTTTTCCACTCGCTTCTCTCTGGGATCCACGTTTCGAACTTGTTATCCCAGCAAGGCCGTGGTATTGCGTAGTCCAGCTTTAAGTAAGAGTTGGGGAGTTGCTTCAGGATCTGGGTATGCCCAAACCTGCAGTCCCTCCAGGGTTGTAGTGCGTTGAGCCTAGCTGCGTTGCAACTGGCAGTAAATTTCCCATACAGGTCAGTGGGAAGAAGAAAAAGTATGGTTTCAAGAGCCTTGGTGGGAGTGGAGGGGAGGGCACCGCTAATAAGCATTGCTGCCATCCGTTGCACCTTTGTGGCTTTGGTTTTGTTAGATTCGATCTCGAGAGCCGGCCACCATACGGTGACGGCGTAGAATAGTATAGGTCGCACCACTGCCGTGTAGATCCAGTGGACAATGTGGGGCTGAAGACCCCACTTTTTTCCGATTGCCGACCTACAGGCGTAGAGCGCCATTGTGGCTTTCCTGGAGCGTTCCTCCATATTACGCCTCCAGTCCAGCCTTTTGTCAAGAATTACGCCAAGGTATTTAACCTCGGTAGAGAGTTTGATCACCCTCCCATTCAGCGATGGGGCGGTGAAATCCGGTATATTGCGTCTGCGGGTGAAGAGCACCATCTCAGTTTTTTCACTGCTGATGCTTAGTCCACATTCCTCAGACCAGGTTTTTGTTAGATTCAGCGCATTTTGCAAGAGTTCGCTAAGCACCGAAGGATCCTTGCCAGTAGCCGTCAGGGCTATGTCGTCTGCATAGGCAATGACCTGGCAGCCGGTGTGCTTTAGTCTAGATAAAAGAGTGTTCACCGTCAGGTTCCAAAGTAGAGGAGAGAGAACACCCCCTTGGGGGGTTCCTCTGTTGGCATACCTTGTAAGTGAAGAATTGCCCATTTCGGAAATAATGGTTCTTCTTTGGAGAAGGAGTTAGTCGAACTCCACTAGAGGCTCTTCCACTCCCAGCGAACGCAGGGAGCTCGTTACCGCTGTTGGAAGAACGTTGTTAAAAGCCCCTTCTATGTCAAGAAAAATGCCGAGCGTAAACTCCTTGAAAGCAAGTCCCTTCTCTATCCCAGAGGTGATAGCGTGTAGAGCCGTCTCTACGGACTTGCCCTTGGAGTAGGCATGCTGGCTGTTGGAGATTAGTCCTGGATTTGCCGTTCGCCTAATGTAGGCATCTAGCAATCTTTCTAGAATTTTTAGGAGGAAAGAGGTCAGACTTATAGGTCTGAGATCCTTTGGGTTATTGCAGGATGTCCTGCCTCCTTTCGGTATAAAGACTACCTTTGCCTTGGTCCATTCCGTGGGGATATAGGCCAGGTTGAGGCATGCCTTGTAGATTTGAGTTAGCAGCGGACTAATAAGATCGCTCGCTGCTTGTAGTTCGGCGGGAAATATACCATCTAGTCCCGGAGATTTGAAGGGTTTGAAGGACCTGATTGCCCAGTTAACTCCTTTTCTGCTGACTATGTGGTCCAAGGGCCTCGACGGCCTTGGGTTAGATTGCGAGTTCGAGGGTAGGTATGGTTGAGAGGTGCTGCCCGGAAAGTGGGCCGTGACCAGGGTATCCAGGATTTCGGCACTAGATGAGGCCCATTCTCCATCAGCTGTACGAATACAGCTGAGAGGAGTAGGGTTTTTGGAGAGGACCTTACGTAGGCGATTTGCCTCCGAGACTTCCTCAATATTGCTTGTGAAGTTTTTCCAGGATTCCCTTTTGGCCCTCCTGGTTAACTTCTTAAAAGATTTTAAGGCGTCCCTGTAGGGGGACCAGATCCCTGTCTGTTTTGCCTGATTAAAGAGTTTTCTGCTGTTCTTCCTTTGCTCGGAGATTTCAGGGGTCCACCAGTACGGTTTCTTTCTACCCCTTTTTTTAATCTCCGGGCAGGCTGCTATGAAGGCAGCGTTACAAGAATTGGTGACAAGATCTACTGCTTCGTCTATCTTAGACGGTGAGTCTAGCTCACCGAGAGAAGCAAACGATATGTCTGAGAGAGGCGCTTCATCAGATCTTATCGGTAGGCAAGACCTACCGTGAGAAGCGTTTTCTTGGAGGGTAGAGGACAGGACCACTTTGTAAAGGTCCCAGTCCGTACGTCTCCTGTTCCTGTAAACCGCCATAGGCGGAGGTCGCAGAAGCAGATTAAAAGTTACGTACATATGGTCAGAGTAGGAGTTATCATCGGAAACTTTCCATTCCTTAACTAAGTCAGAGAAAGGTCCTGAAACCAGAGTAATGTCTAGAACTTCCCTCCTATTCGAGGTGACAAAAGTTGGTTTGTCCCCAGAGTTACAGATACAGAGGTTATTTTCTATGATAAAATCAAAAAGAGACTCACCCCTTGTATTTGTGTCGGTTGAGCCCCATGCGAGGTGGTGCGCGTTGGCGTCGGCTCCAATGACTATCGGAAACCCCTTGAGTTGGGCCTCCTTTACCGCCTTGCTGAGCCTATCCTGTGCAGAGATGGGGCGATCGTGCGCAAAGTATGCGGACATCAGCCAGAGGGTATAGTCCTGCAGCTCGAGGCTGATACAGGTGAAGTCATCATCGCTAAAAGGAGATAGTAGAAAATAAGAAAGAGTTTTTCTGATAAGAATACATGATCTGAGTCTACCTTTTGCAGGTGGCGTCACCAGCTGGTACTCATCGGTATTCAGCCCACAGACCCTGGTACCGACGACCCATGGCTCTTGGACTAGAACAACCGCCTCCGATGTTTTGCAGAGGCGTAAGATTAGCGCAGCGGAGGCTGCCTTAGAGTGATGCAGGTTAATTTGCAGTATCCGGACCATCAGGACCGTTCTGAAAACTCAGCATCGACGTCCATCTCCCCCTGCTCCGTCCCGCCCGATGCCACCTCAACGATTGTATCGTCGAAGCCAACATCTGACCGGTCGGATTCCAGGAGGAGGTATTCGTCCATGCTGGTAGAGAACTGCCCTGCCAGCTCAGATACCGAGAGTGTATCACTCTCGGACTCTGGAGCACTACGTGCTAGTTCGATATCGACCTCATGTACACTCGAGGTGTTGCATGGGGTCGTGAGATTTGCTGCGGTGGAGGTGGGTACACTCGAGGCGCTGCCCACCTCCTCCAAATTCATCGGAGCCGACTCGATGGAGGTAGCTGCTGCCTCAGAGTCCAGCGTAACAAGTGCACTCAAGGTGTTTCCTGCCATCACATCACTCTGAAGCTCGGGCTTCGTCTCCATCTCCTCCGGCTCCTCTCTCTGGGTACCATCCCGCTTGACTTTCAACGTGATGGAGTAGAAGCCGTAGCTTAACACTCCATCCCATTTAGCAAGCCAAGGGAGAGACGCCTCGCTAATGACGAAACCGACATAGCGTTGCTTCTCCCTTGTCTCGCCCACGCGGACTATCCTCCAATCGCTTGAAGGTAGTCCCGGGTTGCTTTGCGCGATGGTGCCCAGATACGATTTACTTAAACCGTGGTCATCGCGCACATTTCGTGAGTTTTATTATGTTTTGTGTTAATAATAACGTAAATAAACGTGTTTCCGATTTCCTTTTAATGACAATTGCTGTATGCGAAAACAAGAAGAACAAGCAATCAGCTGTTCACTTGCGGGCACCATGTAAATGAATTCGCCTTGGAAAACACTTCAAAGACCAAGCCAAGGCGAATAAATTTACAGGTGACTTTTTCCCACCATATGACTTCTTCTTCTTCCTTGAAAATCCAATCGTAGCTGTCAAATTTCTTATGTTGTTGCTTTGTCTGGCATTTTTAGCCACAAGGAGTGTGTGCGTGCGTGTAGATCTGAATTCGCTCGAACACACCTGTATGAATTCGCCTTGGACCAAGCGATTTAAAAAAAAAAAAATTTACAAAAAATGGAACACAACCCTCAGATCTAATCTCGAAACTATTTCCTCTACTACAAACACATTTGTTGACGATTTTGTACAACACATCAATAAGCTGGTGTCACATCATTTCACAGCTAAGCGCCAGTCCCGCTTCGTAAGTGAAAGAAAAATGACACTGCTGCCAGGATAACTGCTAATTCAAATGGATTTCGCTGAAAACTATGCGTTTGTTATACAAGATTCCATTCTAGGATATTATTGGAAGAATGATCAAGCTTCGATACATCCGTTCGTTATTTATTGCAAAGATAACGATAATTTAATTCATAGAACCTTTGCCATAACATCCGATTGTAATGATGGCATAGCAGTTCATCTACATATTTCAAAAATGATTAATTTTGTTAAGGCTAATACAAGCAATTCAATTACGAAAGTTATCTACGAGTCAGATGGTGCAGGAGCACAGTACAAAAACAAGTACAACTTTTGGCAACTGTGGCACTTTTACGCAACCAGTCATGGAAAATCTGCATGCGATGGTATAGGTGGGACATTGAAAAGAGGCGCTCGGAATTATCATCATCATCATTTATTGGCGCTTAACCGCCTAAGCGATTTTGGCCGTTGCATATCAAAGCACGCCAGCCATTCCTTTTTAGCGATAACTGACGCCAATTGGAAACCCCAAGGGAGTTCAAGTCATCCTCCACCTGTTGTTTCCATCTCAGTCGAGGCCTCCCCCTTCCTCTGCTGCCGAATTCAGGCGACGAAAGGAAAACCTTCTGTGCTGGAGCTTCTTTGTCCATTCGCATAACATGGCCCCGCCAGCGGAGTCTTTGGGCTTTAATTCGCTGGACTATGGTCAGATCTGCGTAGAGCTCGTACAGCTCATCGTTAAATTTCCTTCTTCCGGAGAACTTTTCTCTCAAATACTCCAAGGGACATCTCATCTTCTCTTGACATTGTCCATGAATCTGAGCCATACATCAGGACAGGTATGATGAGACACTTATAGAGCGTGATCTTTGTTCTTCGAGAGAGGACTTTACTTCTCAATTGCCTACTCAGTCCAAAGTAGCACTTGTTGGCAGGAGTGATTCTCCGCTGAATTTCTAGACTGATATTATTTTCGATGTTGATACTGGTTCCCAAATAGACGAAGTCCCTCACAGTTTCAAATTTGTAACTATCAACAGTAACATGGCTGCCAAGGCGCAGGTGCGCCGATTCTTTCTTTGATGACAGCAAATACTTCGTCTTGTCCTCGTTCACGGCAAGACCCACTTTTTTCGCTTCCTTATCCAGTCCAGAGAAGGCAGCGCTTACGGGGCGGTTGTTGATATCAATATCATCGGCATACGCCAGCAATTGCACGCTCTTGTAAAAGATTGTACCATTGCGGTTTAGCTCTGCTGCTCGAATTATCTTCTCCAGCATCAGATTGAAGAAATCGCAGGAAAGGGAGTCGCCCTGTCTGAAGCCTCATTTGGTTTCAAATGGCTCAGAGAGGTCCTTCCCGATTCTGACGGAGCTGTTGGTATAGCTCAACGTCATTTGGCATGGCGGCATACAGGCAACTACTTTTTGCGCTGTCAAAAGCGGCTTTGAAATCGACAAAGAGATGGTGTGTGTCGATTCTTTTATCATGGGTCTTCTCCAGGATTTGGCGTATCGTGAAAATCTGGTCGATGGTAGACTTACCAGGTCTAAAGCCACACTGATAAGGTCCAATCAGTTTGTCTACGATGGGCTTCAGCCTTTCACACAACACGCTAGAAAGAACCTTATATGCGATATTAAGAAGACTGATTCCGCGGTAGTTGGTGCGGTTAGCGGGATCGCCTTTCTTGTGGATTGGGCAAAGCACACTTAAATTCCAATCCGGAGGCATGCATTCGTCTGACCATATTCTGCATAAGAGCTGATGCATGTTTTTACCAGCTCTTCGCCTCCGTGTTTGAACAGCTCGGCGGGTAGTCCGTCTTTTCCGTCTAGTCAGGTGGTGGGACGACTTTTCCATCGTCAGGGATTGGGGTTTCAGGTTCGACGTCTCCCTCGCAATTTAGCAGTGAGGAGAAGTGCTCCCTCCATAATTTAAGTACACTTTGTACGACGGCTACCAGGTCGCCATTATTGTCTTTACAGGATCTTGCCCCGGTCTTAAAACCTACCGCCATCCGCCGGATCTTTTCATAGAATTTTCGGGCATCATTCCTGTCAGCCAGCATCTCAAGCTCCTCACACTCACGCCTTTCGGCCTCACTTTTCTTTTTTCTGAAAAGGCGTCTCTCTTCCTTCTTTGCCTCGCGATATTGTTGCCATACACTGCGGGTTGCGCCCGTTCGCAACGTCTCCTTGTAGGCAGCGTCCTTTTTGTCCGAGGCTGTGGTGCATTCCTCATCGTACCAGTTGTTCTTGCGGACTCGCTGAAACCCTATAGTGGCTGCAGCGGCGGTACGTAATGAGTGAGAGATATGCTTCCATTGCTCGGTTACATCGTTAGGTCGAGGATTTCTCTCCGATAGCAGGTGTGAGAGTCGAGTGGAAAAATTATCAGCTGTCTGTGTCACGCGCAACTTCTCGACGTCAAACTTTCCTTTCGTTACTGTGCGTACTTTCTTCGCTGCACACAGGCGTGTGCGTATCTTGGTTGCAACAAGATAATGGTCCGAGTCGATATTGGGACCGCGTAGGGTACGCACGTCTAGAACGGTGGAGCTGTGTCTGCCGTCGATCATGACGTGATCAATCTGGTTTCTTTTTCTTTGATCAGGGGACAGCCAGGTGGCTTGGTGTATTCGCTTATGGTATACTGATGACCATATTGCGGGAAGCAGCGAAGTCAATCAACCTAGTGCCGTTGGGGGATGTTATATCGTGGAGACTGAATTTTCCAACTGTAGGACCAAAGACTTCTTCCTTGCCCACCTTGGCATTAAAGTCGCCGAGCACGATTTTGATATCATGCAGGGGCAGCGATCATAGGCTTGTTCAAGTTTATCGTAGAAGGAGTCCTTCTCGGCGTCGTCCGTCTCCTCAGTCGGCGCAGATAAATGTTATGTTGAAAAACCTCGCCTTGATGCGGATCGCAGCGAGACGCTCGTCCACAGGAGTGAACGCTAGTACTTGGCGGCGAAGTCTCTTTCCCACCACAAATCCTACACCGCGCGCTTTGCCGCGTGTCTGGCCACTGTAGTATACGTCACAAGGACCGATGGTCGTCTTTCCTTGCCCCGTCCATCGCATTTCCTGCAGGGCGGTGATGTCAGCCTTTGCGTTCGCGAGGACATCAACCAGTCGGGCAGCGGTACGCTCCCTAGAAAGGGTCCGGACATTCCACGTACATGCCCTAATATCCTTCTCGTAGTCCATAATTCGTTTTGCCGGGTCGTCAACATTAAAGGGGGTTCTCATCCGAGGCTTTGTACTTCTTATTTTCATTGGAATTAGGTTTTTTACGTGGCGGGTCCCAAACCCAGCGCACAACCCGTTTCGGGGGGTTTTTTTTTTTTGAGAATATTTACACATTTATATAGCGAGCCGCTTGCTTCAAGACAGACGCCCGCTTGCAGCCGCACCTCATGGTGAACAGACGCTGCACAAAAGACCTCGGTGAGCCCTTAAACCAAGTGTGTCAAGGTGGCCCCACCGGGGCTCCCTCTCTTTCTGCTGGGACATTGAAAAAAGGCGCTCGGAATTATACACGGCTAAAAAAATGAACCTAAATTTTAAACCCGTGTAAAGTTTAATCAATTTCTCAAACTTTTTTGTACAATATTTCAAACCGTCCAAATACCTACAAAGATTTTCAATTTCTTTTGGTTTCGATTTAAAATCTAAATGAAAAACTGTCTAAATTTTTTATTTTTGGTTTGTTTTAATGTAATTGAATTTTGCCCACAAAAACTTCATGTGCGTCATAGTTCAGCGGTAGAGCAGTCGGCTGTGACTCCTGAGCGTTTTCGTTCTGTCTGCTGCCACATTTTTTTTAGTTTTATTTTATTCTTAAAACTTTTCGGTCTAAAATTTAAACTTTTGGGTTTGAAAATTCAAATTTATTTTTGAAAGCTTATTCAAGATTGAATTTAGCCAACAACATTTATGTGTGCGATGTAGCTCAGTGGTAGAGCAGACGGGCATGATGCGGGGAGTCTTGGTTCGAATTCCCGCCAACGGACAAAAAATTTATTTTATCTTTAAAAAATTGTTAAAACATTTCTTGTTTATAATTGAAACCCGATTCATTTAGCCAATTTTCATGAAAACTGGTCTAGATTGAATTTGAATCCAAATTTGGTTTGGTCATATATGTAGTCCAAAAAAGTTTAAAATTTAGGTTCGAATTTTTAGCCGTGTAGCATGGCAAATAAAAACCAAATTCAAATGGCAAAGTCCTTTATCATTGGGCTTCACAAATGTATAGCACCTCCATAGAAGTTGCTTACGCAGACTTTCAAGATACAAAAATGCCAAAACTATTACAGGATTCAAAGCTTCCATTCTTTTGTACCTTTAGATGAAACATCAATACAAGTAAGCAAATATTCCGAAAGTCAGCAGTATGAGCAGCGCAAAGTTGTATATTAAATCTAAATAAATAAAAATAAAAAATTAACTTTACCATGTGTACGTCAATTTATTGTTTGTGTCTGAAAAATTTGATAATACGATTCTTGTTCGTATCTATTAAAATACTTAGTCATAGTATCTGTATCGGAAAAAAAAAATGTTGATACCCGGCACCCGGTTTTGGAGATATCGTTAACAATATATACCCGAAAAACCGTCAAATATTTTTTAGTGCGAAGTTGGTTATCCAATAACATTAACACTTTCCCTCCGATCATTTTGAAGTTTTAGCAGCATACCTATATATAAATAGAGAATGAATTGGAAGAAAATTGTCGATATCCGATAACCGGTTTTGGATATATCGATAAAAGTAAAACCCGGAAAATCGTTTAATATTTTTGCTAACTTGGGCACTTCTCTACCAATTATGTTAAAAGCTTATCAGCATGTAGATATTTATATAAAGCCATCTTCGGAAAACTTTTTTTGTTACCCGAAACCCGGTTTGTGAGATATCGTCGAAAATGTTTAATTTAAAAAAAAAAAAAAATTCGACCACTTCTACTGGTGAACCAGTGAGAGATATGCACAAACGCTCAAAGGCAATTTTGAAGGGCGTAAAATTCCCTAAAAGGCCCCTTAAACCGATTCAGAATATTGCAAAAGACATCCCAATAATATAAATTTGAATGAATTCTGACCGAAGAAAATTCTAATTTTTCTAATTTTTAATAAAAAATGTCAAGTTCGAAATCGTAAAATATTAACAATATATCTTGACACTGACATTGAAAGTATGAAAGCCACTAAAACTTCGGTAAAGTTATCATTCAATATTTTGGGAGAATTAGTGGTTTCTTTAATTAATTTTTTTTACATGTTTGTATTGTTGGGATAATTGTACTAAATTTGTGTTTTAGGTCACTGGCGCTTAAATAAAAGTTAGTTTAGAACACGGCTAAAAAGATGAACCTAAATTTTAAACCCGTATAAAGTTTAATCAATTTCTCAAACTTTTTTGTACAATATTTCAAACCGTCCAAATACCTACAAAGATTTTCAATTTCTTTTGGTTTCGATTTAAAATCTAAATGAAAAAGCTGTCTAAATTTTTTATTTTTGGTTTGTTTTAATGTAATTGAATTTTGCCCACAAAAACTTCATGTGCGTCATAGCTCAGCGGTAGAGCAGTCGGCTGTGACTCCTGAGCGTTTTCGTTCGAGTTCTGTCAGCTGCCATATTTTTTTTAGTTTTATTTTATTCTTAAAACTTTTCGGTCTAAAATTTAAACTTTTGGGTTTGAAAATTCAAATTTATTTTTGAAAGCTTATTCAAGATTGAATTTAGCCAACAACATTTATGTGTGCGATGTAGCTCAGTGGTAGAGCAGACGGGCATGATGCGGGGAGTCTTGGTTCGAATTCCCGCCAACGGACAAAAAATTTATTTTATCTTTAAAAAATTGTTTAAACATTTCTTGCTTATAATTGAAACCCGATTCATTTAGCAAATTTTCATGAAAACTGGTCTAGATTGAATTTGAATCCAAATTTGGTTTGGTCATATATGTAGTCCAAAAAAGTTTAAAATTTAGGTTCAAATTTTTACCCGTGAAGTAGTTAAATACATGTTTTCCAATTTTTTTTACGGTTTCTGATATCTCTCGAAAATTGCCCATATTTGCCCCTTGAACAAATTTCAATAGCTTTCGTTATGTTAATCTTTCAAAATGAGGCATTTGGTTTTATACTACTGTAGTGTAGGACAACAAATTAAAAAAGTGTAACACGTAATAAAAGTAACACTGTAGCTGTGCCTACAAAAAAACATGCTACCGTAAAAAAGTTACGCACCAAAGTAACTAGACATTTATGCCTCTACCTTGAAAACTAAAGGGAGCACATCAAATTCAAAACCACCGAAAGTTTTGTTGTATATTAGGCTATCATTGTGTACAACCAAAATTTTAAAGTTATAAGCACAAAATCACAAATATTGAAAATGGCTAAAAACAGAGTATCGCTACTTTCATTGGTGATAACATTTAATACACGGCTACAAATTTTAACCTAAATTTTAAACTTTTTTGGACTACATATATGACCAAACCAAATTTGGATTCAAATTCAATCTAGACCAGTTTTCATGAAAATTGGCTAAATGAATCGGGTTTCAATTATAAACAAGAAATGTTTTAACAATTTTTTAAAGATAAAATAAATTTTTTGTCCGTTGGCCGGAATTCGAACCAAGACTCCCCGCATCATTCCCGTCTGCTCTACCACTGAGCTACATCGCACACATAAATGTTGTTGGCAAAATTCAATCATGAATAAGCTTGCAAAAATAAATTTGAATTTTCAAACCCAAAAATTAAAATTTTAAACCAAAAATTTTTAATTTTAAACCGAAAAGTTTTAAGAATAAAATAAAACTAAAAAAATGTGGCAGCTGGCAGGATTCGAACGAAAACGCTCAGTAGTCACAGCCGACGTCTCTAATGCTGAGCTATGACGCACATGAAGTTTTTGTGGGCAAAATTCAATTATATTCAAACAAACCAAAAATAAAAAAATTTGACTGCTTTTTCATTTAGATTTTAAATCGAAACCAAAAGAAATTGGAAATCTTTGTAGGTATTTGGACGGTTTGAAATATTGTACAAAAAAGTTTGAAAAATTGATTAAACTTTATACGGGTTTAAAATTTAGGTTAATTTTTTTAGCCGTGTATTGGAGGAGCACATTAACCTCGCTTACATTTTTAGAACCTTCGTCTCAAAAACTACACCCTGGTAAAATTTCAGAGCGATACATTGATGCCTCAAAATTTTATAGAACAAATAACAAAAAGAAAATTAAGAGTATCACTCGAAAAAGCGATAAATTCGACGTTTTTCGCCTTTCAAAGTTCTGTAAAAACTTATTGTCTACATTTTTTTCATCCAAATCTTCAGAGAAGATAGTCAATACGTAAAACTAAATATCCATAAGCCTTTTCCACGCTTTAATTCATTAACCGATGTGTAGCATCCGAGTATCCAAAAATGTAACACTATTTGGGATATGCCCATGTATATTAAATAGACCTTTCTAAATTTTTTTTTTTTAAATCGCTTGGTCTTTGAAGTGTTTTCCCAGTTAGAAAAAAAAAATTTTTTTTTAAATAAAAAAAAAAATTGTTTCAGTGTAATATAGAATCTTTACAGTTTATGTTTTCAAAAGGTGATTTCAATACCTTTCTAACAGTATAAAAATTTTTCAAATCGGTTGATTAGTTTACGCGTGATAAGAAAATATCAGAAAGTAACCAAAAGATGCATTTACTTAAATAAATTAAAAAAAAAAGAAAAAAAAACGCATTTTATTTTTAAGATATGTTATATATATTGAATAGACCTTTCTAAAATAAAATTTTATATTTCAAAATCACTTGATCTTTGAAGTGTTTTTTTCAGTTTCTAAAATATTTTACAGTGTATTTTTTTGAAAGCTTATTTCAATACCATTCTAATGGTATGAAGATCTTTGCAATCGGTAAAGCCATTTCGCATTAATCACACTTTAAAAGTACCTATTATCGTAATTTTTCGAATATTTTTTTCGATACCTTGCCACGCCCACAATTTTTCGAAAACGCAACTTCTAAAAATGAGGTTGTGTTTGGGTAGGTAAGATGTACCTTAGAGTGATTCAAAAAAATTTCGACTTGGTCTTATCCCCTAAAAAGTTATGTATTGATGAGAAAATAAGCCTTTCCCATACATTTTGTATGGGGAAAAATGGCATTTTTTTCAAAGTGAAAAGTGAATTTTCTTTTAATTTTTGAAACGTTTTTGGAAATATTTTTACATACTCTTAAAGTTGAAGCTTTGAAGCTTCCAAAATGGTAAGCTATGTGCGATTATCTTAACTATTAAGATAATTACAGCTATTTGAAAATGGCTGAGTTTTGTACTATTGGACACTCATACTACACGGTTAAAAATTTGAACCTAAATTTTAAACTTTTTTGGACTACATATATGACCAAACCAAATTTGATTTCAAATTCAATCTAGACCAGTTTTCATGAAAATTGGCTAAATGAAACGGGTTTCAATTATAAACCAGAAATGTTTTCACAATTTCTTAAAGATAAAATAAATTTTTTGTCCGTTGGGGGGAACTCGAACCAAGACTCCCCGCAGCATGCCCGTGTGCTCTACCACTGAGCTACATCGCACACATAAATGTTGTTGGCAAAATTCAATCTTGAATAAGCTTTCAAAAATAAATTTGAATTTTCAAACCCAAAAATTTAAGTTTTAGACCGAAAAGTTTTAAGAATAAAATAGAAGTAAAAAAATGTGGCAGCTGGCAGGATTCGAACGAAAACGCTCCGCAGTCACAGCCGACTGCTCTATCGCTGAGCTATGACGCACATGAAGTTTTTGTGGTCAAAATTCAATTACATTCAAACAAACCAAAAATAAAAAATTTAGACTGCTTTTTCATTTAGATTTTAAATCGAAACCAAAAGAAATTGAAAATCTTTGTAGGTATTTGGACGGTTTGAAATATTGTACAAAAAAGTTTGAAAAATTGATTAAACTTTATACGGGTTTAAAATTTAGGTTCATATTTTTAGCCGTGTAGGGAATCCAATTTCCGGGATTTCTAGCCTCACGGGATCCCGGGATTGATCCGATTTTTTTTTTTTGTTAAAAATGGCACCCCATATCAATGTAATAAAGTAGACTAAATTATACACCGAAGGTTAAATACCTTTCATGAATAAGCGTCACGATTTTCACTGTTTGATCCCAGTACAGCCTGTGTGAATTTAACTTTAGCTCATACCGGAATTATCGGAACTATCGATTATAAAGGGGCGATGTGTTATATTGGTGCAATCTCATTGAATTTTAACATCGACATTCCACATTCTAAAATAGCAATAGTTACGAAATTTCTCGTTCCTACCTTTACAATTACAGGAGTTATCTACCAAAATCCGTTTATTGGAACAATCGATTGTATGGGGGCTATGTGAAATATTTATCCCATCTCGATGATTTTCAACATCGATATTTCACACATAAAAATAGCGATGCCTCCAAAACTTCACGTTCCTACCTCCTTAATTACAGGAGTTATCGCCCAAAATCCGTTTATCGGAATAATCGATTGTATGGGAGCTATGTGAAATATTTATCCCATCTCGATGATTTTCAGCATCGATATTTCACATATAAAAATAGCAATACTTACAAAATTTCACGTTCCTACCTCCTTAATTACAGGAGTTATAGCCCAAAACCTGTTTATCGAAACAATCGATTGTATGGGAGCTATATGTAATATCGGTCCGATCTTGCTGGTTCCGACAAATGAATCCTATATTGAAAAATGGTGGCCGTATACAAAATTTCAGCCAAATATCTCAGAAACTGAGGGACTAGTTTGTGTTCAAACAGACAGACAGACAGACGAACAAGGCTAAATCAACTCATCTCGTCATCCTGATCATTGCGGTAAATCTATTTTTTCATACTTACAAACATCGAACCAAAGTTATAATGCCATTTCATGTTCATGAAAGGTATAAAAAGGCCAATTTTACAATTTCGAAAATATCAGGTTTGTTTATTGGGCTGCTCTAGCTTACGCCAGATTGAGATATTTCACAAAATTGTGTTTAACAAACACTTTTCTTGCTCTAGGTTGCTCTATCTTTTGTTTCATGAGTACGCTCAAAACAAAACTAGAGTAATCCAGATCACAAATTTCTGCTCTAGCTTTTTTTATGGAGTAAGTTAGAGCAGAGAAGTAATTGTCAGTCAGGAAAAAATAATTTTTTGAAAACTTCAAAAAAATTAGCTTGCAAGAACATCAATGTTTTTGTATACGTGAATTTGCATTAATTTTGAAGATTTAAACTAAAAAACCAAATAAAAAGAAGCTATCGAGATTCAAGTGTTTCATGGCATTTCTGCTCTGAGCTGCTCTAAGTTGCTCTATTTCTATTTTGACAGCTGCCCTGCTCTGCTCTGCTCTAACCTGCTCTGAACTTTTTTGGTCAGTAAACAAACCTATCATTTCTACGTGAAATGGATATGCACAAAAAGAACGTCATGTATTAATGACGGCATTCATATGTACAATTGACATGAATCGTAAAACCGTACAGGAAAAACATAAAGTTGACATGACCATTATCTATTATATTAATAGGCTAACAAATTTTACATATAAATATTTGCCAAGCTTAAACCCATACTAAATATGCATAAATATTTATGAAATGCATGGATTTGTTGGCATACTTCTAAGGCAGTGCACAATTATCTAATATATAACCAATACTGCCTTATTTATCTGTAATAAGCGAATGAAAATTTCTCATGCCACTTGAATTGGTTATCTGACAATCAATTTGTAAATAAAGCGATAGCCCAGTGGGAAGCGTCAGGGGGTAGTGGTCGAGCGGTTCATGGTTCGAGTACAGTTACAGCTATCGGCCAATTTTTTTTTTATTTTTTGTCATTGAAAATTGTTTTTATTATTAATATATTTTTATATTTCTAATCTTGACTTTATAAAATTTTTATAAACAATATTTTTATGTTTGTGATCTCTATTTTCGAGAAAAAAAAATTTGGTGCGAATATTTTTAGTCGACGGAAAGCCATATGAAATAATAATTTTAGATCATAAATATACATACATACCACCCATTATAAAAATGCTATGTATAACCGCTTATACAATTTCTTTTTTTTTTTTTGGTAAATTTTTCAAAAAATTACCATTAATATAAGTCTGACTGCTCTAATTTTTGAAGATGTAAGCTGCAATTTGCGAATTTTTTTCAAACATAGTAGTCTATTTATCGGACTTCGGTAGATTACTTCTATAAATTTTAGTGATTTCTACCGTTTGAGACAAAGTTGCTCATAGACTCCCTATTTAAAATATAAAAATCGACAACATAGTTAATATGTACTTAAAAGTTAAACTAAACCAAGTGGTTAGCGGTCGCCTTAAATTTTACAGAAGGCAACAACTGATTTCTATTCACATGTACAAATGTATTAACTTTTAAAAGGGCAGATTTGCAACCCGAGCCCCAAACAAGTCTAGACTAAATTGAATAGAAAAATCAATATATATTTTTTCTTTAAATCAAATAAAAAATCCATATAAAGTGTCTTAAATATTGCTAAGTTATGGTTAAAAGTAAAAGCTAGAAAAACCTCAAACTTTTTTTGACCGAACCAGAATTTATAATTTACCAACACTAAAAAGATGAAAAAAGCCATATATAATAAATTTCTATAAATAGAACTCATATTTCTACATAATGAATTTTATTCTTCCACTCAATAAGCTCCTCCTATTACCTATTAGAGAAATTATTTTCACTCCTTCGCTCATTGAGTACTTTGGTCCATTATTTATATTAATAGTCTAACTTTGTTGTTGGTATATTGTTAATTTTTAAATTCTGATTCCCATAAAGCCTAATTGCAGAATTTGATAACTGGTTTGTGCATAAAGCTGCCCATACACAAGCACACTTGGTCTGCACACCCCGTCGTATATTGAGCTCTATACACTATTACAACACGTTGTACAGACATCACAGCAACACGTAGTGCAGACATCAGTTGCAGTGATTGCTGACCGAGTGAACATCATGTCATCGGAAAACGAAGAAATAATAGCGCTAATTGCAATTTCTGTTTGCGCTGAAAATGAAAATAAAATTAGAGCGAAGAAACGAAAACAACGCTTTTGGAGTGAAAATTTTTATATAGAGCGAGCAAAATATTCACACGTTCCACTCCTTAAAGAACTTGAAACCAAATCTGAAAAAAAATTTAAAAATTTTGTACGGATGAATAATGAAAATTATCAAGAGCTTCTATCGATGGTAGAGCCTTTAATAAAAAAGAAGGACACCTTCATGAGAGACGCGATTACGCCCCATGAACGGCTTTCAGCTACTCTAACCTTTCCTAGACCTTTCCGATCTTTTAACTTTTGTCAATTCTCTTCTATAGCAATTCCGCATGCCATTAATTCGTTTTTTTACGATATCAATTGTGGCTTGAGGATCAATTTCTTTATATTTTTCTAAAAGCTTCTGCCAACATTGAGCGCGCTTCATTTTGTTTTTATAGTTATCGTTTTTTATCTCCCATAACACTTTTTCGCCCCTAAAGGCTTCTATGAAATCGCGCCAAAATTCGTTATCGACTATAACCATGCTGCGCACATAACCTTCCGCGATGAAATTCACTCAAGTATGAGCTTTGGTATGCAAACTCGCCTATACACAGTACGACGGTCTGTACAACTTTGACAGGTACTACAGACCGTCTGCTCGTGTATAGGCAGCTTAAGGTAATGGCGCGGCGGTGAGCGTATAGAATACGGTGTGCACAGTTGCAAGACCCGGTTGCGGAATATTCCTTTTTTTTCTTAAATTATGTTTTTTTATATTAAAAAACCTTTAATCTTAACTATTACAATTTACTTAATTTTCAACCTAATATTTTTTTGTTCTTCACCTGCTCAAAATGATCGCATAAATTAGTGGCTATTTGTTAAGCACAATCTCATCATCCGATTATTCAAGTGCAACATAAAATCTCGGAAACCGAATATTTGCATGGCATTTGCCATAAATAATTTTGGAAAGGGCTGCTGTAATTTAATATTTATATTATGTAATAACTGCCGCTATTTTTTAAATTCTTTGATGGCCTCATTTTGCCTATAGATGAGTTTTTAATGTATATATTTAAGTTGGTCGAGGTTCGGCCACGGGTCCTGAAGGCAGCTATTGACAAAAAGTTGATCAGAAGTTTGAATAAGTTCAACTATTTTAAATTGGTCGAATTTCGGGATATACTAGTGTATTATTAAAGGGATACTCATGTATAATTGACATGAAATGTATGTACCTACAGGAAAAACGTAAAATGAACATGACCATGATGTATATCTACGTGAGAATATGTAATACTGAATGAAATAATCACATCGAAATGATATTATTTTTCTTTTTTTTTGAAATAGGTACTTATTTAATGTAATAAATGTAATACATTTGATAAGATGACAAACTTAACATTTTTAGAAGCACATAAAAGAAGTTTCTTGGCAAACTGTATTTTTATTCTGCATTACACAGGAACTAAAAGTTCTTATTTATTACAGTTGCTCCTTCGTAAATGTAGCACAGATGAATTTTCTCCATTAGCACACGGAGGGAAATCTATGGATGGAACATCCATAATTATTGATATCACACAGAGCCAACAATGCCTAATAAAATAGAACAAAAGTCATAAGATATCTCTATAGATTTTCTTCAAGAAGATGTGCTTCTTATCATTGTAGAGACAGTCTTTTTAATGTTATTAAGAAGATTTTCTTTTTAATATTTTAAATGAAAAATAAAATGATATCGCCCTCACCGAAAATCGAACTTACAATTTTCGGAATGATAAACCCTGCTGTTAACCATCAGGCCATCGCTCACTTTTGATTACCAGCTTCTAATTACCGATATGTGTATAGTTGTTAATGTTTCAAAGGAAAATCTCATAAATATATTTAAGAAGATTTCTTTTTAACATTTCTAATTAGGAAAAAAAGAGAGAGAATCGAACTTACAATTTTTCGATTGCTAAACCCAGCTGCTAACCATCCGGCCATCGTATACTAATAATTTCGAGCGTCTAACTACACCTTTGAAATAAAAGTATAGTTTTTTTAATAAGAATTTCTTCTTAAAACCAAAAAGATTTACTTATAGTTTTTTCTTCGTTTCCACCGTTGCGATTACCCCTTTGCCCAAAAACTGATCATGAAGACAATCTTATTAATTTTATTAGGCATTTTTGGCTCTGTGCACATTAAATAAAAATTGATATTTCTGTCCCATCAATGAATATGGATGTTTCATCAATGCTTTTTTGATAAATCACTATTGAAATGGTATCCATATAAACTATTGATATATTCTAAATAGTTTAAAAAAAAAAAATTTTATATAATTTGACATCTGGTTTCAGTGAGACTCGAACCATTGTGTATCAATACCAAGTGTGAACTCTTCTTTTGACAACACACATTAAAATGTCGGTTTGTTTACATCCTGCACATATTAAAATGTCGCCAGCACCGAATAACAGAAAAGCAAATGGCGTTGTTTAACATCCTGCACACATCAACATGGCGGTCTCCTATCTTTTACCTAATGGTAGAAAGAGATGGGAAGATGGAAAGAAGTGAGACAAAAAAGGAAATTAAAAACAGGTGACTAAACTCACTTTGAAGTTTTCACGACTATGTCTATGATGTCACACTTGTTATTAACCACAATCTCAAACAGGTGTTAAACTCATTTTGGAATTTTGACGTCTATGCAGAAGAGTTTACACTTGGTATTGATACACAATGACTCGAACCATGCTCCTCTGGCACGTTAGCCCAGTATTCTACCATTCGGCTACGGCATATTATACAATTTTTAGAAAAATGTTCAATCAAAAGAAATTCAAAAAATTTTGAATTAAAAAAACCGCTCCAACAAGTTGTAATATTGTTAGAAAATCCATAGTAAAAATTGTTGAACTATTATGATTATGCGTCCCAGAAAAATTTACATTTCGTCCATATATATTAATACGCTGTCTCTACCATTATTACTATGTAGTAAATATGGATATGGATATACCGATAATAAAATTCATATCACGACCATAGATATTGACATGCCGTTCAAATATATTAGTATTCTATCCATAAATATAAAAAATAGTACATCATATCGAAATGGTTGACATGTCATTTTACATTTTATTGGGAGCAAATAATATTTGATAACTCGCTCATTCTGAATGAATATTGCATCAAACTCGGCGCTATCAATAGTGATATTGTCACAACCATTGCACCAATTCCTACAGACGATGATTCATAAACCATATGCTGGGCGGCGGCCTTCATTCCCGGCGAAACGCTTTCCACAAACAAAAAAAAACATTCATCACCCATTTTCACTTCACGTTCAAATTTCAGAGTTCGTTTTCTGCTAACTATTTTTGTTAATAAATTATTTCACAACGCTCGAACTTGATTTCAACTGCAGCGCGATTTATTTCATTTTAGAATGAAACAGCTACACAAATGCTAACGTGCTACGTGAAACATGTTGTCAAAATTTGTTATAAACATGAAACATTCATCACGTAATTTTAACTATATATAACTATATGCAAATGTTAATATTACAATTTTCATAGGATTTTTACGTGAAGCGGGTTTTCGAAATGTGTTATGAACGTGATAAATGTCAACTGCAGCGTGGTTTATTTAACACTAGTACATACCCGCGGCCTTGTCCGCCCCTGCGAAGTACCCTTTCAACATTTGAAGTAAAAATTCGGTCGTCGAAGTTCACCAAGTTAGTTAGATTGGTCAAATAAAAAACTGTTGGAAGATCAATTATTTGTCTATGTTCCTAGTGTTTTGAAAAAACAGTATGTATTGAAAAACGGGTTTCAAAAATTTTATTTAATATACATATCCTTGAAATCGATTGAAAGTGAGGTTTCTAAAGTTAAATATTGCTTTGGCTTTAAGTATGGATATAAATGTCTCTGAAAGCATTTATCGAATAGTTCATCTTAACTTCAAACTTTGATATTTATATAATACTAGTACATACCCGCGGCCTTGTCCGCCCCTGCGAAGTACCCTTTCAACATTTGAAGTAAAAATTCGGTCGTCGAAGTTCACCAAGTTAGTTAGATTGGTCAAATAAAAAACTGTTGGAAGATCAATTATTTGTCTATGTTCCTAGTGTTTTGAAAAAACAGTATGTATTGAAAAACGGGTTTCAAAAATTTTATTTAATATACATATCCTTGAAATCGATTGAAAGTGAGGTTTCTAAAGTTAAATATTGCTTTGGCTTTAAGTATGGATATAAATGTCTCTGAAAGCATTTATCGAATAGTTCATCTTAACTTCAAACTTTGATATTTATATAATATTATTGAATACTGAAGCATTTGCCAAGGGTATTTAAAATTTTCAAAATTCCCATCAATGGGGAAAGGTAGATTGATTAAATAATTTGATGTTTTTGGGCGATCACGTTTTGACCGATAACTCAGTTATCGATAAATATATCGAAATACATATATCGAAGTCCAAATGAAACCTGGGGCCATCCCTTTTCGTTTGATACCCATATTGTTGGCCAATTTTAAGGCTTTTGAGCCATCTCGTTTTCACCGATAACTCAATTATCGATAAATTTATCGAAATATATTGAAGTCCAAATGAAAACTGGGGCCATCCCATTTCGTTTGATACACATATTGTTGGGAAATTTTAAGGATTTTTCACCGATAACTCAGTTATCAATAAATTTATCGAAATATATTGAATCCAAATGAAAACTGGTACCATCCCCTTTCGTTTGATACCCATATTGTAGGGCAATTTTAAGGTTTTTTGGCAATCACATGTTCACCGATAACTCAGTTATCGATAAATTTATCGAAATATATCGAAGTCCAAATGAAACCTGGGCCCATGCCCTTTCGTTTGTTACACATATTGTAGGGCAATTTTAAAGTTTTTGGGCAATCACATCTTCACCGATAACTCAGTTATCGATAAATTTATCGAAATATATCGAAGTCCCAATGAAACCTGTTGTCATGCCCTTTCGTTTGATACCCATATTGTTGGGCATTTTTAGGGTTTTTGGGAAATCACATTTTCACCGATAACTCAGTTATCGATAAATTTATCGAAATATATCGAAGTCCAAATGAAACTTGGGGCCATGCCCTTTCGTTTGATACCCATATTGTAGGGCAATTTTAAGGTTTTTGGGCAATCACATTTTCACCGATAACTCAGTTATCGATAAATTTATCGAAATATATCGAAGTCCAAATGAAAACTGGGGTCATGCCCTTTCATTTGATACCCATATTGTGGGGCAATTTTAAGGTTTTTGTGCAATCACATTTTCACCGATAACTCAGTTATCGATAAATTTATCGAAATATATCGAAGTCCAAATGAAACCTGGGGCCTTCCCCTTTCGTTTGATACCCATATTGTAGGGTAATTTTAAGGTTTTTTTGGCAATCACATTTTGACCGATAACTCAGTTATCGATAAATTTATCGAAATATATCGATAGCCTATACTTCCTTCCAGACTATTAGCTGTCTGGATGTGAAATTTCAAGAAAATCCGTCTTGCCATTCTCACGTGATTGAGGAACGAAAATCGTGAACATCCAAACATCCAAACATCCAAACATCCAAACATCCAAACATCGCTACATTCAGATTTATAATATTATTAAGATTATTGAATACTGAAGCATTTGCCAAGGGTATTTAAAGTTTTCAAAATTCCCATCAATGGGGAAAGGTAGATTGATTAAATAATTTGATGTTTTTGGGCGATCACGTTTTGACCGATAACTCAGTTATCGATAAATATATCGAAATACATATATCGAAGTCCAAATGAAACCTGGGGCCATCCCTTTTCGTTTGATACCCATATTGTTGGGCAATTTTAGGGTTTTTGGGCAATCACATTTTCACCGATAACTCAGTTATCGATAAATTTATCGAAATATATCGAAGTCCAAATGAAACTTGGGGCCATGCCCTTTCGTTTGATACCCATATTGTAGGGCAATTTTAAGGTTTTTGGGCAATCACATTTTCACCGATAACTCAGTTATCGATAAATTTATCGAAATATATCGAAGTCCAAATGAAAACTGGGGTCATGCCCTTTCATTTGATACCCATATTGTGGGGCAATTTTAAGGTTTTTGTGCAATCACATTTTCACCGATAACTCAGTTATCGATAAATTTATCGAAATATATCGAAGTCCAAATGAAACCTGGGGCCTTCCCCTTTCGTTTGATACCCATATTGTAGGGTAATTTTAAGGTTTTTTTGGCAATCACATTTTGACCGATAACTCAGTTATCGATAAATTTATCGAAATATATCGATAGCCTATACTTCCTTCCAGACTATTAGCTGTCTGGATGTGAAATTTCAAGAAAATCCGTCTTGCCATTCTCACGTGATTGAGGAACGAAAATCGTGAACATCCAAACATCCAAACATCCAAACATCCAAACATCCAAACATCGCTACATTCAGATTTATAATATTATTAAGATTATTGAATACTGAAGCATTTGCCAAGGGTATTTAAAATTTTCAAAATTCCCATCAATGGGGAAAGGTAGATTGATTAAATAATTTGATGTTTTTGGGCGATCACGTTTTGACCGATAACTCAGTTATCGATAAATATATCGAAATACATATATCGAAGTCCAAATGAAACCTGGGGCCATCCCTTTTCGTTTGATACCCATATTGTTGGCCAATTTTAAGGCTTTTGAGCCATCTCGTTTTCACCGATAACTCAATTATCGATAAATTTATCGAAATATATTGAAGTCCAAATGAAAACTGGGGCCATCCCATTTCGTTTGATACACATATTGTTGGGAAATTTTAAGGATTTTTCACCGATAACTCAGTTATCAATAAATTTATCGAAATATATTGAATCCAAATGAAAACTGGTACCATCCCCTTTCGTTTGATACCCATATTGTAGGGCAATTTTAAGGTTTTTTGGCAATCACATGTTCACCGATAACTCAGTTATCGATAAATTTATCGAAATATATCGAAGTCCAAATGAAACCTGGGCCCATGCCCTTTCGTTTGTTACACATATTGTAGGGCAATTTTAAAGTTTTTGGGCAATCACATCTTCACCGATAACTCAGTTATCGATAAATTTATCGAAATATATCGAAGTCCCAATGAAACCTGTTGTCATGCCCTTTCGTTTGATACCCATATTGTTGGGCATTTTTAGGGTTTTTGGGAAATCACATTTTCACCGATAACTCAGTTATCGATAAATTTATCGAAATATATCGAAGTCCAAATGAAACTTGGGGCCATGCCCTTTCGTTTGATACCCATATTGTAGGGCAATTTTAAGGTTTTTGGGCAATCACATTTTCACCGATAACTCAGTTATCGATAAATTTATCGAAATATATCGAAGTCCAAATGAAAACTGGGGTCATGCCCTTTCATTTGATACCCATATTGTGGGGCAATTTTAAGGTTTTTGTGCAATCACATTTTCACCGATAACTCAGTTATCGATAAATTTATCGAAATATATCGAAGTCCAAATGAAACCTGGGGCCTTCCCCTTTCGTTTGATACCCATATTGTAGGGTAATTTTAAGGTTTTTTTGGCAATCACATTTTGACCGATAACTCAGTTATCGATAAATTTATCGAAATATATCGATAGCCTATACTTCCTTCCAGACTATTAGCTGTCTGGATGTGAAATTTCAAGAAAATCCGTCTTGCCATTCTCACGTGATTGAGGAACGAAAATCGTGAACATCCAAACATCCAAACATCCAAACATCCAAACATCCAAACATCGCTACATTCAGATTTATAATATTATTAAGATTATTGAATACTGAAGCATTTGCCAAGGGTATTTAAAATTTTCAAAATTCCCATCAATGGGGAAAGGTAGATTGATTAAATAATTTGATGTTTTTGGGCGATCACGTTTTGACCGATAACTCAGTTATCGATAAATATATCGAAATACATATATCGAAGTCCAAATGAAACCTGGGGCCATCCCTTTTCGTTTGATACCCATATTGTTGGGCAATTTTAGGGTTTTTGGGCAATCACATTTTCACCGATAACTCAGTTATCGATAAATTTATCGAAATATATCGAAGTCCAAATGAAACTTGGGGCCATGCCCTTTCGTTTGATACCCATATTGTAGGGCAATTTTAAGGTTTTTGGGCAATCACATTTTCACCGATAACTCAGTTATCGATAAATTTATCGAAATATATCGAAGTCCAAATGAAAACTGGGGTCATGCCCTTTCATTTGATACCCATATTGTGGGGCAATTTTAAGGTTTTTGTGCAATCACATTTTCACCGATAACTCAGTTATCGATAAATTTATCGAAATATATCGAAGTCCAAATGAAACCTGGGGCCTTCCCCTTTCGTTTGATACCCATATTGTAGGGTAATTTTAAGGTTTTTTTGGCAATCACATTTTGACCGATAACTCAGTTATCGATAAATTTATCGAAATATATCGATAGCCTATACTTCCTTCCAGACTATTAGCTGTCTGGATGTGAAATTTCAAGAAAATCCGTCTTGCCATTCTCACGTGATTGAGGAACGAAAATCGTGAACATCCAAACATCCAAACATCCAAACATCCAAACATCCAAACATCGCTACATTCAGATTTATAATATTATTAAGATGAGAATGTTATACAAATGTGAGATTGGCAGTTTTTATATCAATATGTTGTCGAAATGTGTATTAACATGAGAAATTGATATGAAAGTGATATGACGTACTACGTTGGCTCAACAAGTTTTTTTTATCAATTTGACGGGAAACCGGTCGTTTACATAATTTTTAATGTTAAATAAAACTTTTCGAAGTAATGTATTCTTAACATGAGAAATTGATATGACAATGTCACACATGCTAATGTTTTGGAAAAGAAAAGTTCCCGAACTTTGAGGTATCTGGCTGAAGCTTTTGTCATAGGAGGATGCCTGAAAATTGCTGGTTATACTTAAGGGTAGTGACACATGTGTAAAGATCCGCTATTTAAAAGCTGCCAAAGTGTGACCAATCAGCTCAAACCTGTGAAAGCGCAGTAAGAATTATGATAATTCCCGAGTTTAGAGGTGTCTGGCTGAAGTTTTTGCCTTGGGAAGATGTCTAAAAATGCTTTAAAATACTTGAGGGTAGTGTTCTACAAAAAATGGAAAAAAATTGGGTAGGTAAAAGCAGCCAAAGTTGGCCAAATCTGTTAAATTGTTAAAGCGGAATTAATTTTCATAGGAAAATCCGCGAACTTAGGGTGTCTGGCTGGAGCATAGACCATGGTACGGGTATAGCAACACTTGATACTGACGCGGGGTGGTAATCTACGTCAAATATGTGAAAATCATCCATCAGAAAATAAGTGAAGTTAGGGTCATTTTTTTGCGACTTTGATCCCCGATATCTAGGCCCAAGACCTAGGTACAGCTTTGAAATTTTCACATTCGTTCTAGATTCGGGGAGGACTATCCAACAGTATTGGTTTCATCCATCAGAAAATAAGTGATGTCTGGCGGCCCTGGGATCTTGGTCTATAAGGAGTATCAGAGTATCCTTAAAAATCCTTTTTCGTATAAAAAGGGTTGCGATCTCATTATTCTCAATTTTAGGTATTATTATGTAGTGGTACTCAAATGTGCCAAGTCCACGTCTAATATATTTTAGGCATGACTTTGGCCGAATTGTTGGCACGGTTTGCACTATATCTATATGAAAGAAAATGTGCTTAATCCCAAATGTGCTCATAACTTTGCATAAGTATATTTTATTTGGAAATCTTCGGATAAGTTATCAGTGATAACTTATATGTACATAAAGGGCTGAAGAAAGATGAAGATTAAAAAAAATTGGCAACCAAAACAAAAAATAAAAAAATCTCGAACTTGGGTAATTTTTTTTAATTTTAGTATTCGGCCCCGGTGTTCGGCCAAAAATGGGATATTCGGCTACGGCTTCGGCTTCGGTGGAAAATTCCGGCTTCAGTCGGACACTAATATTCAATGACTGACTTATAATTTTTTTTTGCTTTATAATAAGGTTTGTTTACTGACCAAAAAAAAGTTCAGAGCAGGTTAAAGCAGAGCAGAGAAGGACAGCTGTCAAAATAGAAATAGAGCAATTAAGAGCAATTCAGAGCAGAAATGCTATGAAACACTTGAGTCTCGATAGTTTCTTTTTACTTGGTTTTTTATTTAAATCTTCAAAATTAATGCAAATTCACGTTTACAAAAACATTGATTTTCTTGCAAGCTAATTTTTTTGAAGTTTTCAAAAATTTATTTTTTTCTGACTGACAATTGCTTCTCTGCTCTAACTTACTCCATAAAAAAAGCTACACCAGAAATTTGTGATCTGGATTACTCTAGTTTTGTTTTGAGCGTACTCATGAAACAAAAGATAGAGCAACCTAGAACAAGAAAAGTGTTCGTTAAACACAATTTTGTGAAATATCTCAATCTGGCGTAAGCTAGAGCAGCCCAATAAACTAACCTATAATGAAGCAACTCAGGCCCGTGCGCAGAGGATTCGGGGTTCAAACCCCCCTATTGGCTCTCAATGTGAATTTTTTAATAAAAACTGGTAGATCAAACAGTCGTTTGTTGACTAATAACTGTGGTATTTTTTGCTTTTTTTATTTCATGGCCCAGTCGGCGGTAATCGAAACCAAACAAAGAGTGTTCTGAATATGAGTGCATTTTTTGTAGCAAGTTGCTGTAAATAGGCTCAACTATATTTCGCCGTGCCATACGAAAACTAACACCAAAAATTTTGTGTCTGAAGAAAACTAACACTTTTATTTTGTGTCTGACGAAAAATAACACTTTCAATTTGTGTCTGACGAAAAGTAACACTTTCAGGTTTTCTCTGAAGAAAATGTACTATCCAAAAGTGTTAGTTTTCGTCAGACACAAATTAAAAGTGTTATTTTTCGTCAGACACAAAATAAAAGTGTTAGTCTTCTTACAGAATTTGAAAAGTGTTAGGTTTCGTAAAAAATTTTAAAAGTGTTAGTTTTCGTATGGCACGTCGATTTACAAATTTATGTAAGAAACCTCAGACGGTGGGATAATTAAAAACAAAAAGTTTATACCTACTGCAGGTCGTAATTTTTAAACGATTTGATATTTTTTTTATAGTGAAAGATTTTGAGATATAGGAAAAATCCAAATGGTCCCATTTTTTGAGTTATTGTTTGCTTATATTAAATTTTTTTGGTCAAAGTACCTACTGAAATTTTTTAGAAAACGAGTTTCTTTCAGCTGCTGATAAAATATTATGTAAGAAAAAATAATTGAGGAGCTTCAAACCAAAACGCAATAAATGTATACTGAATTAGTGTACACTTATTGCGCTTTGGTTTGAAGCTCCTCAATTCAAAGTATTAGTATTTTTATGCCAATAACAAAATGTAACTGCGAAAAAATTTAAATTAAAATAAAACATTATATGTTTCAAGTTCCAGGCTTTTCTCGCTGCAGAAAAAATCCCTGAAAATCAAGCTAAGTTTCCAGGTACTCGAGGATTGAATATTATTATACTAAAATTGTATGGACAATAAATTTCAAACTGAAATCGAAATATCGACGATTAAATATAATTTTAAAAGAAAATCTCAAAACTTCTTTTAAGAATTTTTAGAAAATAATTTAAAATTTAATATCTTCGCTCGGCGCGCAATACCGTGTATTTGCAAAAAAACCAAACAGTTAAACTTTTTGAAAAATATAGTGTTAAAGTCGTGAACGATTATCTTTATTATTCGGAATCTCGTACAAAACTGAATCTTATTTCTAAAATTACATTAGCGAAGGCTTAAAACTAATAGTTTAAAACGAGAGTAACTTAACAGTTATACTTAAGAATAGAGAAAGTAGTTAACTAAAGTAAGAGTTAGGAGATTCTTAAGAGTAAGGACTAAAATAAGTATACATAAGAGAAAGAATAGAAAGAAGAGATGGTGGTGAAGGTCATTATGTGACTCCTCCCCCCTAAGACATTTGCGTCCTCGAAAATAGGTATTTAGGTATTTAAATTAATTCATTGATCTATCTGTACCTACGAAAGAATTTTATGTTAAACTAGGAGAAAAGTAAATTAAATTTAGTGAAATTACTATTGTTGGAACTTATATCTCCTCTTCAATTGAGCATTATAATATTTTGTTTTGCGATTAGTTGAATTATCGACAACATAGTTGCCATCTCGAGTGAAATTATCAAGTTTTTTATACTTGGGTTTATTTTTTTGGATTTGTCTATTTTTTACAACGCTATCTACGAAATTCGGTTCATGGTGTCTGTTTTGGTTTAATTTATTAATTTTTTGTACTTTTTGCTCTTCATATTCTTTACTTAATTTTTGTATGTATTCTTTATCAAAATTTTTTAGTATGAAATCAATAGGTCTCTTTTTTGTAGTTGAATGTATTGTATTGTTATAAAAATTGAATGTTTTAAATATTTTGTCATCTAGATCTAGAGTTTTATAAATTTTATCTGCTTCCATTATCCTTAAGTGCTCGTTTAGTGTACCATGTAGGCGTTCAATATCAGAATTGCCAGTTTTTAAATATGGCGTGACATGTGCATCAATATTTTCCTCTTTTAAAAATAAACTAACTGCGTGGTGTAACATACAACTATCGTTGTCAAATACCAATTTATTCATTTTTCCTAGGTACTGAATGCGAAATTTTATAGCTTCGAGAATCGCAATCCAGTTCCTATCATTTAACTTGTGAAATGTAGCGTACTTAGAAAATTTGTCTATGGTTGTTAAATACATTTTATTTCGACATGGAAACCAGATATCTAAATGGACAATGTCATTGAAATGCGATGGAGTTTCAGTTATTTTAAATGGAGTTTTTATAGGATTTCTATCGTGTTTAGCCACTTGGCAGATTGTGCAATTATTTACCACCAACGTTATTTTATACAATTTAGGATAAAAATACTTACTTTTTAACTCCAAAAAAACTTCTTGTATTCCCCGATGGTTATTTCGATTATGCTCATTGTTTATAATTGTTAAAATTTCATCTTTATCAGTTATTTCTATAAGTTTCAAAGTGGATCTATACAATGTTAAATTACTTTTGTGGAAAAAATTATGGTAAATGTCTTGAAATTTAAGAAATAAAGTGTCATCATCACAGAATATACACATGAAACCTTTGTTTATTAATACGTTTTCCATGAAAATTTTAAGGTTCGATTTTTCTGTTACTGTGATGTGATTTTGGCATTTTCTGTTAACAATTTTCATCGCGTAGTTTTCTTCTTTGCCGTAGCTTAAATAAATTTGGTTTTTGTAATAATTAATGGGTTTACTTGTAATATATATATGATCAAGATTGTCTTCGGGTGCACTGTGAATTGTAGCATCGGTAGAGCAAATTTCAATATCGTCATAAGTTTCTTCACTATTATTGTTTACTTCTTGATTATTAAATACAGAAACTACATTTTCTGAACAATCCTTTTCCAAATATCGACTCAACGAATCAGCGACTGTATTATCTTTGCCCTTAATATAGCTTATATCAAAATTATATTCATTTAGCAAAATTTTCCACCTCTGTAGCTTCATGTTCGGCTCTTTGATATTATGCAACCAAACTAATGGCTTGTGGTCTGTTTGTATGGAAAACTTTCGGCCGTACAAATAAGTCCGAAAAAGCTTTACAGACCAAACTACTGCAAGTGCCTCCTTTTCAATCGTGGAATATCTAATTTCATGATCGCACAAGGTTCGCGATGCATAACAGATAGGATGACCGTTCTGGCTTAGCACAGAACCAATAGCAAACTGAGATGCATCCGTAGTTAGTGTGAATTGCTTACTAAAATCGGGCGATATCAGGATAGGTTCACTTGTTATTAATTTTTTTAATGTTTCGAAAGAATTCAAGAAATCTTTGTTTTTAAAATCTAATATTGCTCCCTTCTTCAAAAGACAAACCATTGGGTAAGCTACCTTCGCATAGTCGCGAATAAATTTTCGATAGTACCCGGTTATACCCAGGAACTGCTTAATTTCCTTTACAGTTTTTGGCGGACGCATTAAATTTATTGCTTCTACTTTAGATGGGTCAGGCTTAATACCATCCCCTGAAACAACATGCCCTAAAAATTTTGTTGATAACGCGGCAAAGTGACACTTTGCAAACTGAATTTTCAAATTTGATGCCCGAAGCGTATTTAATATTTTTTTAATTGACTCGATATGTTCGTCAAAACTGGTCGAAAATATTAGAATGTCGTCTAAATAAACGACGCAAATTTTATTTATGTGCTCTCTAAGGACATGGTTTATTAACCTTTGAAAGGTTGCAGGAGCTGTTTTTAGGCCGAAAGGCATGCGATTGAACTCGTAGTGGCCTCCAGCTGTGGAAAATGCGGTTTTGGCTCTATCGTCAGGGTGAACCTCTATTTGGTAAAATCCCTTGGCCAAATCAATTGTGCTAAAATACGAACATTTTCCCAATTTATCAAATATGTCTTCCATATTTGGAATTGGGAATTTGTCGTCCACAGTTTGCTCGTTTAATTTTCGATAGTCGATTACAATTCGCCATTTCGGTACTCCGCTATTATCAGCTTTTTTGGGTACAACCCATAAGGGCGAATTGTAAGGACTATTGCTTGGTACTATTATATTGTTAGCTAACATTTCCTCTATTTGTTTTTCTACTTCTGCGCGATGTATAACGGGGTATCTATATAATTTACTGTATATAGGCACATTTGTTTTGGTTATAATCTTATGCTGTATTTCTTTTGTAAAAGGTAGATGTTCTCCATCTTTGTAAAATAGATCCTGGTAATTATTTAATGTTGCCCTCAAGATGTTTTCGTCTTGCTTATTTAAGTGACTAGCAAAAAGGCTGTGCAAAGGATCGTTATCAGCTTCTTCCTCTGAAAGAAATATCTGAAGATTTTCATTTTTTAAATATTCATTTATCCCTATCTCTTCCTTTTCACTAAAAAAAATTGGTAATATTGAATCAGCCGTTTGTAGCTTTCTATTTTTATAATCAATTATTGCTTCCAATGGCAGCAATATGTTGTTGCCTATTATACCATCAAAGTATTGGTGAAATGGAAACTCAAGAAAATTAACGAAAAGATTTTGGCGCTTAAATTCTTTAAACAATGGTACTTTATATTCTATGTCTATGTTAATATTATTATTAAAAGCTTTTAAAGCAGGAACAGATAAACTTACTTGCCATTTCGGATTACAAATATTTGGATTGATTACGCTGTACTCAGCGCCAGTGTCTATAATAAATCTAAGTTTTTTTATGTGCGTTTCTATAACTATATAGGGTAGTTTTCGTGTGCGCCAAATTGAAAATTTTCACGCATCTCATTTACACTTACATCCATGACTTCACTTTGTGGTTGATTGCTATACGAATTGTTATTGAAATTACTACTTAAATTATAATTACGATTTTGATAGCCCGAAGTGTTGTGAGATTGTTGAGAGGAAGTTTGTTGTCTCAGTTTTTCGTTATTACTGCTATGAGTTTGCCTAGACTGCGCAACGAAGTTGGGTCGATAAATATTGCTTTGTTGGCTATGCTGTTGCCCGTACCTATTTGTGTTGTTATCGTGTTGTTGATTATGCTCTCTTACCTGACTACGATTACGTGTATGTTGCTGTGGATCAGTATTGGTTTGAGGATTGTTAAAAAAATTATTTTGATTTTTATTGTATTTTAAATAGCCATTTGTTTTAATAATGTCAAAGGCTTCTTTTAAGCTTTTTGGATCTCTACTAATAATTATGCTGTCTACTAATAATTATGGTTTCACTGGTTCAGGTAAACCATGTTTAAATGAGTTTAAAGCAATTCTCGCATTGCTTGCACTATTGACTTCTGGAAATTGCTGTGCGCTAAAATATAATGCATTATTCAAACGACAAAGCAGCGTATTTAATTGGTTGTAAAAGTTTTCAATAGTTGAATTGCATCGACATGCTCTTATATTGTCGATCAACTCATCAACCGAAAATCTCTCACCATGGTTGTCTATCAGAATTTGTTTGATAGGTAACCAATCACTGGGATTGCCGTTTATTAAAAGAGATCTTCTGGCATTGCCAACGATTTTATCCTTAATGTTTCCCATTAACAACATTCTATACTCCCACGGAAAAGTTACCAAAATAGAAACCATTGAATCGATTCGCTCCAAAAAATTGAGCAACGCATCGAAACTAGGTATACTATTAATATTGCTAGTTATAAGTTTAAATTTAGTGTTAATGTCAAGGCTCTCCATGTTTTTTGTTTTTTTTTTGTTTTAAAACGTGTGTTGAGAAAAAAATATATGTGTGTACCTATGTATATATGAGTATTACTAAAACTATAAATAAATATGTATACTTAGTTGTTGCGCTGAGCTTATCTAGCTAGCCACTGAGCTGCCTTCACTTTTCTCACTGAATGTGCTTTGACCAAATTATGACTTGTACACCTCTGCTTGCTGCCCTTGCCCTTAATATTGACTTTGTTGGTGCAACCTATGTGATCGGCTCAGTTGAAGCGAATTTGTTGTTATCTTTAGCTTCAAATTTTTCGTAATGCTGCACTGGGTTTTACTGCTGCTCTCTATTTTCATATATTGTTGCTCTGCATTGTCAACGAATTGTTTTTGTTTAACTACGCCTGCCTAGCTTTGTTTGACATAAGTGGGCTCATCAAATGTAGGTATGCGTGTTGTTGTTGTTATTTTAATTATAGTTGATTGCTTTTTTTTGTTTTGTTGCTCACGGCGCTCTTAGCTCATATAGTTCTAAACTTTAGTGTAATAATATGCATGTTTTCGTTGTTGTTGTTTTTTTTTTTTTTTTTTTGTTATAAAGTTTTAGCTTACTCTTATAAGGCTTTATTTTCTGTGCAATATTTGGTTCTCTTTTTATTTAGCCTTTTTTGTTGGTTTTTCGCTGCAATTTTGTTTCATATAACAATAACAATTTTTCTGATTTCTCTTTAGCTCCTATTTGTTTTCGCCAAAAATCATTCCATATTACGGTGAATTTTATGTATGCTTTTTTATATATATATATATATATGTACGTTTTTTTCACAAATGTAGTTTTTTTTTTTTTTAACTTATAACTTTGTCATATGTTTCTAGTTTTTCTATTTTATTTCAAATAAAATTTGAATAATAGTTTTTGTAAAACTAAAAATATTTTGCACTTTTATTAATTTTAAAACGCGTTTCACTTTTTATTTTCAATTTTAAGTTTTTTTTTTTTTTTTTTTTTGCGTTTTTAATTTTTCACATCAAGGTTTGCTTGATCAATTGGTTTATGTTAAACCATTATTAATACTTTTTTTTTGTATTTTATTCAGAGATATGCACTTAACTTCCTTTTTTTTTTTTTAGAAGTATGTGCCAGGTTCGATTTCGACTGCGCCAGTGTTAAAGTCGTGAACGATTATCTTTATTATTCGGAATCTCGTACAAAACTGAATCTTATTTCTAAAATTACATTAGCGAAGGCTTAAAACTAATAGTTTAAAACGAGAGTAACTTAACAGTTATACTTAAGAATAGAGAAAGTAGTTAACTAAAGTAAGAGTTAGGAGATTCTTAAGAGTAAGGACTAAAATAAGTATACATAAGAGAAAGAATAGAAAGAAGAGATGGTGGTGAAGGTCATTATGTGACTATATGCGGTATTGCATTGTTTATTTCAAAGAAAATAGGTTCCATAAAAGTTAATATATTTATTTATTTGGGTTTTTGTGGATAAAAACGGCGAAATTTTAAAATGCATTAAGACCAATGAGACCTAGTCAGGGTAACGAAATCTCGATTTTGGAAGTTTTGGTACATACGCCGTATTGCTTTTTGCAAATAGGCGGTATTGTGCGCCGAGCGACGATACTTTTTTTTTATTATTTTAGAGAAATGTCAGCAAGTAATGTGTGCGTTTTATTTTGAGAGAAAGAAATGCACAATTGATTTACAAATTTTTCTACACACAGTGCAAGAGTATGTGCCTAAACAATTTTTAAAAAAGCACACGCTCGTATCATTTTTTGCCACTAATTGATACACTCAAAAAACAGCTGGTATCAGGGCGATGCTAAATAGTACAAATAGTAGTGTCCATATGCAACTTTGGAGTATCATTTTTTCTTCATCAAACGTATTATTCAATTGATATTTTATAAGTTGTAATTTAATATCTTTGAATATAAATTATATGATTTATGCTACTATATTGATGCTAAAACTCTCAAATTGACATTTTTTAAGTGCCAATCTAATACTTTTCTTCAGCGATTCAATAACTAAAATGAAGATTTGATACTTTTCACTATCTTTTTTATATGATGCATTGTTTCATTGATACGAAGAAAATGATCTTCTAGAAATTTCATTTTAACCCAACCGGTATGAAACCGATACCGATACCGATACATTTGGGCATGTGTCACGGTAGGCATTCAATACTTAATTATAACAGTTTTGTTTTGGAAAGGACTTCAAGCTTTCAAGATATACAACATAATCCAAAATCAAATTTTTTGGTCTCAAGCGCCCTACAGGGGTACTATTTGTAAGAAGGCGGGTGGATTTGAAAATCACCCAAGTGAGAAGGAAACTCGTATTTTAGGGATCAAAATAAGATACTTTGCCGTAGGAAGCATACCTCTAAAACCAATTCTGACGTCCCGACTTTGTACTTTTGTCCCTGAGCGCCAAAATTTTAAAAATCCTAAGTTGACCCATTAGAGTGCCCCAATCGTGTTTAAATGTATGACCGACCCCCACTAACTTTGTAGGGCCGACCCACATATTTTTCTTTTTGAAGTTCATTTTTCTCTTATGAACTTTAAAAATCATAGCTATTTCAATGATTTTTTCATGAAAAGTGCCAAAAATGGTAAATTTTTTTAAAAGTTTGTATGGGGAACCCCCCAGGTGGCGTTTTAGGGGGTCTGCCACTGGCATGGGTGGGTCGGCCCTTCAAAATTAGTGGGGGTCGGTCATACATTTGGACACTATTGGGGCACTCTAAATGGGTCATCTTACGATTTTTCAAACTTTGGCACTCAAAGTCAAAAGTACAAAGTCGGGACGTCAGAATTGGTTTTAGAGGTATGCTTCCTTCGGAAAACTATCTTATTTTGATACCCAAAATACGATTTTCCTTGTCACTTCGGCGATTTTGAAATCGACCCGCCTAATTACACACAGTACTCCTGTAGGGCGCTTGAGACAAACTATTAGATTTTGGTTTATGCTGCATATCTTGAAAACTTGAAGTCCTTTCCAAAAACTGGTAAGATTCTGATGCATGTATGAACTAGTATGTCAACAGGTATGATTCTGACGATTTTTTAACTAATATATCAACTGCTATGATTCTGATGTATATATGAACTAGTATGTCAACTCATATATGAACTGGTATGTGCACTGGTATGATCTTCATGTATATGTATAATTGTATGTATAAAAGGGGCGATGTGTTATATTGGTGCAATCTCATTGAATTTTAACATCGACATTCCACATTCTAAAATAGCAATAGTTACGAAATTTCTCGTTCCTACCTTTACAATTACAGGAGTTATCTACCAAAATCCGTTTATTGGAACAATCGATTGTATGGGGGCTATGTGAAATATTTATCCCATCTCGATGATTTTCAACATCGATATTTCACACATAAAAATAGCGATGCCTCCAAAACTTCACGTTCCTACCTCCTTAATTACAGGAGTTATCGCCCAAAATCCGTTTATCGGAATAATCGATTGTATGGGAGCTATGTGAAATATTTATCCCATCTCGATGATTTTCAGCATCGATATTTCACATATAAAAATAGCAATACTTACAAAATTTCACGTTCCTACCTCCTTAATTACAGGAGTTATAGCCCAAAACCTGTTTATCGAAACAATCGATTGTATGGGAGCTATATGTAATATCGGTCCGATCTTGCTGGTTCCGACAAATGAATCCTATATTGAAAAATGGTGGCCGTATACAAAATTTCAGCCAAATATCTCAGAAACTGAGGGACTAGTTTGTGTTCAAACAGACAGACAGACAGACGAACAAGGCTAAATCAACTCATCTCGTCATCCTGATCATTGCGGTAAATCTATTTTTTCATACTTACAAACATCGAACCAAAGTTATAATGCCATTTCATGTTCATGAAAGGTATAAAAAGGCCAATTTTACAATTTCGAAAATATCAGGTTTGTTTATTGGGCTGCTCTAGCTTACGCCAGATTGAGATATTTCACAAAATTGTGTTTAACAAACACTTTTCTTGCTCTAGGTTGCTCTATCTTTTGTTTCATGAGTACGCTCAAAACAAAACTAGAGTAATCCAGATCACAAATTTCTGCTCTAGCTTTTTTTATGGAGTAAGTTAGAGCAGAGAAGTAATTGTCAGTCAGGAAAAAATAATTTTTTGAAAACTTCAAAAAAATTAGCTTGCAAGAACATCAATGTTTTTGTATACGTGAATTTGCATTAATTTTGAAGATTTAAACTAAAAAACCAAATAAAAAGAAGCTATCGAGATTCAAGTGTTTCATGGCATTTCTGCTCTGAGCTGCTCTAAGTTGCTCTATTTCTATTTTGACAGCTGCCCTGCTCTGCTCTGCTCTAACCTGCTCTGAACTTTTTTGGTCAGTAAACAAACCTATCATTTCTACGTGAAATGGATATGCACAAAAAGAACGTCATGTATTAATGACGGCATTCATATGTACAATTGACATGAATCGTAAAACCGTACAGGAAAAACATAAAGTTGACATGACCATTATCTATTATATTAATAGGCTAACAAATTTTACATATAAATATTTGCCAAGCTTAAACCCATACTAAATATGCATAAATATTTATGAAATGCATGGATTTGTTGGCATACTTCTAAGGCAGTGCACAATTATCTAATATATAACCAATACTGCCTTATTTATCTGTAATAAGCGAATGAAAATTTCTCATGCCACTTGAATTGGTTATCTGACAATCAATTTGTAAATAAAGCGATAGCCCAGTGGGAAGCGTCAGGGGGTAGTGGTCGAGCGGTTCATGGTTCGAGTACAGTTACAGCTATCGGCCAATTTTTTTTTTATTTTTTGTCATTGAAAATTGTTTTTATTATTAATATATTTTTATATTTCTAATCTTGACTTTATAAAATTTTTATAAACAATATTTTTATGTTTGTGATCTCTATTTTCGAGAAAAAAAAATTTGGTGCGAATATTTTTAGTCGACGGAAAGCCATATGAAATAATAATTTTAGATCATAAATATACATACATACCACCCATTATAAAAATGCTATGTATAACCGCTTATACAATTTCTTTTTTTTTTTTTGGTAAATTTTTCAAAAAATTACCATTAATATAAGTCTGACTGCTCTAATTTTTGAAGATGTAAGCTGCAATTTGCGAATTTTTTTCAAACATAGTAGTCTATTTATCGGACTTCGGTAGATTACTTCTATAAATTTTAGTGATTTCTACCGTTTGAGACAAAGTTGCTCATAGACTCCCTATTTAAAATATAAAAATCGACAACATAGTTAATATGTACTTAAAAGTTAAACTAAACCAAGTGGTTAGCGGTCGCCTTAAATTTTACAGAAGGCAACAACTGATTTCTATTCACATGTACAAATGTATTAACTTTTAAAAGGGCAGATTTGCAACCCGAGCCCCAAACAAGTCTAGACTAAATTGAATAGAAAAATCAATATATATTTTTTCTTTAAATCAAATAAAAAATCCATATAAAGTGTCTTAAATATTGCTAAGTTATGGTTAAAAGTAAAAGCTAGAAAAACCTCAAACTTTTTTTGACCGAACCAGAATTTATAATTTACCAACACTAAAAAGATGAAAAAAGCCATATATAATAAATTTCTATAAATAGAACTCATATTTCTACATAATGAATTTTATTCTTCCACTCAATAAGCTCCTCCTATTACCTATTAGAGAAATTATTTTCACTCCTTCGCTCATTGAGTACTTTGGTCCATTATTTATATTAATAGTCTAACTTTGTTGTTGGTATATTGTTAATTTTTAAATTCTGATTCCCATAAAGCCTAATTGCAGAATTTGATAACTGGTTTGTGCATAAAGCTGCCCATACACAAGCACACTTGGTCTGCACACCCCGTCGTATATTGAGCTCTATACACTATTACAACACGTTGTACAGACATCACAGCAACACGTAGTGCAGACATCAGTTGCAGTGATTGCTGACCGAGTGAACATCATGTCATCGGAAAACGAAGAAATAATAGCGCTAATTGCAATTTCTGTTTGCGCTGAAAATGAAAATAAAATTAGAGCGAAGAAACGAAAACAACGCTTTTGGAGTGAAAATTTTTATATAGAGCGAGCAAAATATTCACACGTTCCACTCCTTAAAGAACTTGAAACCAAATCTGAAAAAAAATTTAAAAATTTTGTACGGATGAATAATGAAAATTATCAAGAGCTTCTATCGATGGTAGAGCCTTTAATAAAAAAGAAGGACACCTTCATGAGAGACGCGATTACGCCCCATGAACGGCTTTCAGCTACTCTAACCTTTCCTAGACCTTTCCGATCTTTTAACTTTTGTCAATTCTCTTCTATAGCAATTCCGCATGCCATTAATTCGTTTTTTTACGATATCAATTGTGGCTTGAGGATCAATTTCTTTATATTTTTCTAAAAGCTTCTGCCAACATTGAGCGCGCTTCATTTTGTTTTTATAGTTATCGTTTTTTATCTCCCATAACACTTTTTCGCCCCTAAAGGCTTCTATGAAATCGCGCCAAAATTCGTTATCGACTATAACCATGCTGCGCACATAACCTTCCGCGATGAAATTCACTCAAGTATGAGCTTTGGTATGCAAACTCGCCTATACACAGTACGACGGTCTGTACAACTTTGACAGGTACTACAGACCGTCTGCTCGTGTATAGGCAGCTTAAGGTAATGGCGCGGCGGTGAGCGTATAGAATACGGTGTGCACAGTTGCAAGACCCGGTTGCGGAATATTCCTTTTTTTTCTTAAATTATGTTTTTTTATATTAAAAAACCTTTAATCTTAACTATTACAATTTACTTAATTTTCAACCTAATATTTTTTTGTTCTTCACCTGCTCAAAATGATCGCATAAATTAGTGGCTATTTGTTAAGCACAATCTCATCATCCGATTATTCAAGTGCAACATAAAATCTCGGAAACCGAATATTTGCATGGCATTTGCCATAAATAATTTTGGAAAGGGCTGCTGTAATTTAATATTTATATTATGTAATAACTGCCGCTATTTTTTAAATTCTTTGATGGCCTCATTTTGCCTATAGATGAGTTTTTAATGTATATATTTAAGTTGGTCGAGGTTCGGCCACGGGTCCTGAAGGCAGCTATTGACAAAAAGTTGATCAGAAGTTTGAATAAGTTCAACTATTTTAAATTGGTCGAATTTCGGGATATACTAGTGTATTATTAAAGGGATACTCATGTATAATTGACATGAAATGTATGTACCTACAGGAAAAACGTAAAATGAACATGACCATGATGTATATCTACGTGAGAATATGTAATACTGAATGAAATAATCACATCGAAATGATATTATTTTTCTTTTTTTTTGAAATAGGTACTTATTTAATGTAATAAATGTAATACATTTGATAAGATGACAAACTTAACATTTTTAGAAGCACATAAAAGAAGTTTCTTGGCAAACTGTATTTTTATTCTGCATTACACAGGAACTAAAAGTTCTTATTTATTACAGTTGCTCCTTCGTAAATGTAGCACAGATGAATTTTCTCCATTAGCACACGGAGGGAAATCTATGGATGGAACATCCATAATTATTGATATCACACAGAGCCAACAATGCCTAATAAAATAGAACAAAAGTCATAAGATATCTCTATAGATTTTCTTCAAGAAGATGTGCTTCTTATCATTGTAGAGACAGTCTTTTTAATGTTATTAAGAAGATTTTCTTTTTAATATTTTAAATGAAAAATAAAATGATATCGCCCTCACCGAAAATCGAACTTACAATTTTCGGAATGATAAACCCTGCTGTTAACCATCAGGCCATCGCTCACTTTTGATTACCAGCTTCTAATTACCGATATGTGTATAGTTGTTAATGTTTCAAAGGAAAATCTCATAAATATATTTAAGAAGATTTCTTTTTAACATTTCTAATTAGGAAAAAAAGAGAGAGAATCGAACTTACAATTTTTCGATTGCTAAACCCAGCTGCTAACCATCCGGCCATCGTATACTAATAATTTCGAGCGTCTAACTACACCTTTGAAATAAAAGTATAGTTTTTTTAATAAGAATTTCTTCTTAAAACCAAAAAGATTTACTTATAGTTTTTTCTTCGTTTCCACCGTTGCGATTACCCCTTTGCCCAAAAACTGATCATGAAGACAATCTTATTAATTTTATTAGGCATTTTTGGCTCTGTGCACATTAAATAAAAATTGATATTTCTGTCCCATCAATGAATATGGATGTTTCATCAATGCTTTTTTGATAAATCACTATTGAAATGGTATCCATATAAACTATTGATATATTCTAAATAGTTTAAAAAAAAAAAATTTTATATAATTTGACATCTGGTTTCAGTGAGACTCGAACCATTGTGTATCAATACCAAGTGTGAACTCTTCTTTTGACAACACACATTAAAATGTCGGTTTGTTTACATCCTGCACATATTAAAATGTCGCCAGCACCGAATAACAGAAAAGCAAATGGCGTTGTTTAACATCCTGCACACATCAACATGGCGGTCTCCTATCTTTTACCTAATGGTAGAAAGAGATGGGAAGATGGAAAGAAGTGAGACAAAAAAGGAAATTAAAAACAGGTGACTAAACTCACTTTGAAGTTTTCACGACTATGTCTATGATGTCACACTTGTTATTAACCACAATCTCAAACAGGTGTTAAACTCATTTTGGAATTTTGACGTCTATGCAGAAGAGTTTACACTTGGTATTGATACACAATGACTCGAACCATGCTCCTCTGGCACGTTAGCCCAGTATTCTACCATTCGGCTACGGCATATTATACAATTTTTAGAAAAATGTTCAATCAAAAGAAATTCAAAAAATTTTGAATTAAAAAAACCGCTCCAACAAGTTGTAATATTGTTAGAAAATCCATAGTAAAAATTGTTGAACTATTATGATTATGCGTCCCAGAAAAATTTACATTTCGTCCATATATATTAATACGCTGTCTCTACCATTATTACTATGTAGTAAATATGGATATGGATATACCGATAATAAAATTCATATCACGACCATAGATATTGACATGCCGTTCAAATATATTAGTATTCTATCCATAAATATAAAAAATAGTACATCATATCGAAATGGTTGACATGTCATTTTACATTTTATTGGGAGCAAATAATATTTGATAACTCGCTCATTCTGAATGAATATTGCATCAAACTCGGCGCTATCAATAGTGATATTGTCACAACCATTGCACCAATTCCTACAGACGATGATTCATAAACCATATGCTGGGCGGCGGCCTTCATTCCCGGCGAAACGCTTTCCACAAACAAAAAAAAACATTCATCACCCATTTTCACTTCACGTTCAAATTTCAGAGTTCGTTTTCTGCTAACTATTTTTGTTAATAAATTATTTCACAACGCTCGAACTTGATTTCAACTGCAGCGCGATTTATTTCATTTTAGAATGAAACAGCTACACAAATGCTAACGTGCTACGTGAAACATGTTGTCAAAATTTGTTATAAACATGAAACATTCATCACGTAATTTTAACTATATATAACTATATGCAAATGTTAATATTACAATTTTCATAGGATTTTTACGTGAAGCGGGTTTTCGAAATGTGTTATGAACGTGATAAATGTCAACTGCAGCGTGGTTTATTTAACATGAGAATGTTATACAAATGTGAGATTGGCAGTTTTTATATCAATATGTTGTCGAAATGTGTATTAACATGAGAAATTGATATGAAAGTGATATGACGTACTACGTTGGCTCAACAAGTTTTTTTTATCAATTTGACGGGAAACCGGTCGTTTACATAATTTTTAATGTTAAATAAAACTTTTCGAAGTAATGTATTCTTAACATGAGAAATTGATATGACAATGTCACACATGCTAATGTTTTGGAAAAGAAAAGTTCCCGAACTTTGAGGTATCTGGCTGAAGCTTTTGTCATAGGAGGATGCCTGAAAATTGCTGGTTATACTTAAGGGTAGTGACACATGTGTAAAGATCCGCTATTTAAAAGCTGCCAAAGTGTGACCAATCAGCTCAAACCTGTGAAAGCGCAGTAAGAATTATGATAATTCCCGAGTTTAGAGGTGTCTGGCTGAAGTTTTTGCCTTGGGAAGATGTCTAAAAATGCTTTAAAATACTTGAGGGTAGTGTTCTACAAAAAATGGAAAAAAATTGGGTAGGTAAAAGCAGCCAAAGTTGGCCAAATCTGTTAAATTGTTAAAGCGGAATTAATTTTCATAGGAAAATCCGCGAACTTAGGGTGTCTGGCTGGAGCATAGACCATGGTACGGGTATAGCAACACTTGATACTGACGCGGGGTGGTAATCTACGTCAAATATGTGAAAATCATCCATCAGAAAATAAGTGAAGTTAGGGTCATTTTTTTGCGACTTTGATCCCCGATATCTAGGCCCAAGACCTAGGTACAGCTTTGAAATTTTCACATTCGTTCTAGATTCGGGGAGGACTATCCAACAGTATTGGTTTCATCCATCAGAAAATAAGTGATGTCTGGCGGCCCTGGGATCTTGGTCTATAAGGAGTATCAGAGTATCCTTAAAAATCCTTTTTCGTATAAAAAGGGTTGCGATCTCATTATTCTCAATTTTAGGTATTATTATGTAGTGGTACTCAAATGTGCCAAGTCCACGTCTAATATATTTTAGGCATGACTTTGGCCGAATTGTTGGCACGGTTTGCACTATATCTATATGAAAGAAAATGTGCTTAATCCCAAATGTGCTCATAACTTTGCATAAGTATATTTTATTTGGAAATCTTCGGATAAGTTATCAGTGATAACTTATATGTACATAAAGGGCTGAAGAAAGATGAAGATTAAAAAAAATTGGCAACCAAAACAAAAAATAAAAAAATCTCGAACTTGGGTAATTTTTTTTAATTTTAGTATTCGGCCCCGGTGTTCGGCCAAAAATGGGATATTCGGCTACGGCTTCGGCTTCGGTGGAAAATTCCGGCTTCAGTCGGACACTAATATTCAATGACTGACTTATAATTTTTTTTTGCTTTATAATAAGGTTTGTTTACTGACCAAAAAAAAGTTCAGAGCAGGTTAAAGCAGAGCAGAGAAGGACAGCTGTCAAAATAGAAATAGAGCAATTAAGAGCAATTCAGAGCAGAAATGCTATGAAACACTTGAGTCTCGATAGTTTCTTTTTAATTGGTTTTTTATTTAAATCTTCAAAATTAATGCAAATTCACGTTTACAAAAACATTGATTTTCTTGCAAGCTAATTTTTTTGAAGTTTTCAAAAATTTATTTTTTTCTGACTGACAATTGCTTCTCTGCTCTAACTTACTCCATAAAAAAAGCTACACCAGAAATTTGTGATCTGGATTACTCTAGTTTTGTTTTGAGCGTACTCATGAAACAAAAGATAGAGCAACCTAGAACAAGAAAAGTGTTCGTTAAACACAATTTTGTGAAATATCTCAATCTGGCGTAAGCTAGAGCAGCCCAATAAACTAACCTATAATGAAGCAACTCAGGCCCGTGCGCAGAGGATTCGGGGTTCAAACCCCCCTATTGGCTCTCAATGTGAATTTTTTAATAAAAACTGGTAGATCAAACAGTCGTTTGTTGACTAATAACTGTGGTATTTTTTGCTTTTTTTATTTCATGGCCCAGTCGGCGGTAATCGAAACCAAACAAAGAGTGTTCTGAATATGAGTGCATTTTTTGTAGCAAGTTGCTGTAAATAGGCTCAACTATATTTCGCCGTGCCATACGAAAACTAACACCAAAAATTTTGTGTCTGAAGAAAACTAACACTTTTATTTTGTGTCTGACGAAAAATAACACTTTCAATTTGTGTCTGACGAAAAGTAACACTTTCAGGTTTTCTCTGAAGAAAATGTACTATCCAAAAGTGTTAGTTTTCGTCAGACACAAATTAAAAGTGTTATTTTTCGTCAGACACAAAATAAAAGTGTTAGTCTTCTTACAGAATTTGAAAAGTGTTAGGTTTCGTAAAAAATTTTAAAAGTGTTAGTTTTCGTATGGCACGTCGATTTACAAATTTATGTAAGAAACCTCAGACGGTGGGATAATTAAAAACAAAAAGTTTATACCTACTGCAGGTCGTAATTTTTAAACGATTTGATATTTTTTTTATAGTGAAAGATTTTGAGATATAGGAAAAATCCAAATGGTCCCATTTTTTGAGTTATTGTTTGCTTATATTAAATTTTTTTGGTCAAAGTACCTACTGAAATTTTTTAGAAAACGAGTTTCTTTCAGCTGCTGATAAAATATTATGTAAGAAAAAATAATTGAGGAGCTTCAAACCAAAACGCAATAAATGTATACTGAATTAGTGTACACTTATTGCGCTTTGGTTTGAAGCTCCTCAATTCAAAGTATTAGTATTTTTATGCCAATAACAAAATGTAACTGCGAAAAAATTTAAATTAAAATAAAACATTATATGTTTCAAGTTCCAGGCTTTTCTCGCTGCAGAAAAAATCCCTGAAAATCAAGCTAAGTTTCCAGGTACTCGAGGATTGAATATTATTATACTAAAATTGTATGGACAATAAATTTCAAACTGAAATCGAAATATCGACGATTAAATATAATTTTAAAAGAAAATCTCAAAACTTCTTTTAAGAATTTTTAGAAAATAATTTAAAATTTAATATCTTCGCTCGGCGCGCAATACCGTGTATTTGCAAAAAAACCAAACAGTTAAACTTTTTGAAAAATATAGTGTTAAAGTCGTGAACGATTATCTTTATTATTCGGAATCTCGTACAAAACTGAATCTTATTTCTAAAATTACATTAGCGAAGGCTTAAAACTAATAGTTTAAAACGAGAGTAACTTAACAGTTATACTTAAGAATAGAGAAAGTAGTTAACTAAAGTAAGAGTTAGGAGATTCTTAAGAGTAAGGACTAAAATAAGTATACATAAGAGAAAGAATAGAAAGAAGAGATGGTGGTGAAGGTCATTATGTGACTCCTCCCCCCTAAGACATTTGCGTCCTCGAAAATAGGTATTTAGGTATTTAAATTAATTCATTGATCTATCTGTACCTACGAAAGAATTTTATGTTAAACTAGGAGAAAAGTAAATTAAATTTAGTGAAATTACTATTGTTGGAACTTATATCTCCTCTTCAATTGAGCATTATAATATTTTGTTTTGCGATTAGTTGAATTATCGACAACATAGTTGCCATCTCGAGTGAAATTATCAAGTTTTTTATACTTGGGTTTATTTTTTTGGATTTGTCTATTTTTTACAACGCTATCTACGAAATTCGGTTCATGGTGTCTGTTTTGGTTTAATTTATTAATTTTTTGTACTTTTTGCTCTTCATATTCTTTACTTAATTTTTGTATGTATTCTTTATCAAAATTTTTTAGTATGAAATCAATAGGTCTCTTTTTTGTAGTTGAATGTATTGTATTGTTATAAAAATTGAATGTTTTAAATATTTTGTCATCTAGATCTAGAGTTTTATAAATTTTATCTGCTTCCATTATCCTTAAGTGCTCGTTTAGTGTACCATGTAGGCGTTCAATATCAGAATTGCCAGTTTTTAAATATGGCGTGACATGTGCATCAATATTTTCCTCTTTTAAAAATAAACTAACTGCGTGGTGTAACATACAACTATCGTTGTCAAATACCAATTTATTCATTTTTCCTAGGTACTGAATGCGAAATTTTATAGCTTCGAGAATCGCAATCCAGTTCCTATCATTTAACTTGTGAAATGTAGCGTACTTAGAAAATTTGTCTATGGTTGTTAAATACATTTTATTTCGACATGGAAACCAGATATCTAAATGGACAATGTCATTGAAATGCGATGGAGTTTCAGTTATTTTAAATGGAGTTTTTATAGGATTTCTATCGTGTTTAGCCACTTGGCAGATTGTGCAATTATTTACCACCAACGTTATTTTATACAATTTAGGATAAAAATACTTACTTTTTAACTCCAAAAAAACTTCTTGTATTCCCCGATGGTTATTTCGATTATGCTCATTGTTTATAATTGTTAAAATTTCATCTTTATCAGTTATTTCTATAAGTTTCAAAGTGGATCTATACAATGTTAAATTACTTTTGTGGAAAAAATTATGGTAAATGTCTTGAAATTTAAGAAATAAAGTGTCATCATCACAGAATATACACATGAAACCTTTGTTTATTAATACGTTTTCCATGAAAATTTTAAGGTTCGATTTTTCTGTTACTGTGATGTGATTTTGGCATTTTCTGTTAACAATTTTCATCGCGTAGTTTTCTTCTTTGCCGTAGCTTAAATAAATTTGGTTTTTGTAATAATTAATGGGTTTACTTGTAATATATATATGATCAAGATTGTCTTCGGGTGCACTGTGAATTGTAGCATCGGTAGAGCAAATTTCAATATCGTCATAAGTTTCTTCACTATTATTGTTTACTTCTTGATTATTAAATACAGAAACTACATTTTCTGAACAATCCTTTTCCAAATATCGACTCAACGAATCAGCGACTGTATTATCTTTGCCCTTAATATAGCTTATATCAAAATTATATTCATTTAGCAAAATTTTCCACCTCTGTAGCTTCATGTTCGGCTCTTTGATATTATGCAACCAAACTAATGGCTTGTGGTCTGTTTGTATGGAAAACTTTCGGCCGTACAAATAAGTCCGAAAATGCTTTACAGACCAAACTACTGCAAGTGCCTCCTTTTCAATCGTGGAATATCTAATTTCATGATCGCACAAGGTTCGCGATGCATAACAGATAGGATGACCGTTCTGGCTTAGCACAGAACCAATAGCAAACTGAGATGCATCCGTAGTTAGTGTGAATTGCTTACTAAAATCGGGCGATATCAGGATAGGTTCACTTGTTATTAATTTTTTTAATGTTTCGAAAGAATTCAAGAAATCTTTGTTTTTAAAATCTAATATTGCTCCCTTCTTCAAAAGACAAACCATTGGGTAAGCTACCTTCGCATAGTCGCGAATAAATTTTCGATAGTACCCGGTTATACCCAGGAACTGCTTAATTTCCTTTACAGTTTTTGGCGGACGCATTAAATTTATTGCTTCTACTTTAGATGGGTCAGGCTTAATACCATCCCCTGAAACAACATGCCCTAAAAATTTTGTTGATAACGCGGCAAAGTGACACTTTGCAAACTGAATTTTCAAATTTGATGCCCGAAGCGTATTTAATATTTTTTTAATTGACTCGATATGTTCGTCAAAACTGGTCGAAAATATTAGAATGTCGTCTAAATAAACGACGCAAATTTTATTTATGTGCTCTCTAAGGACATGGTTTATTAACCTTTGAAAGGTTGCAGGAGCTGTTTTTAGGCCGAAAGGCATGCGATTGAACTCGTAGTGGCCTCCAGCTGTGGAAAATGCGGTTTTGGCTCTATCGTCAGGGTGAACCTCTATTTGGTAAAATCCCTTGGCCAAATCAATTGTGCTAAAATACGAACATTTTCCCAATTTATCAAATATGTCTTCCATATTTGGAATTGGGAATTTGTCGTCCACAGTTTGCTCGTTTAATTTTCGATAGTCGATTACAATTCGCCATTTCGGTACTCCGCTATTATCAGCTTTTTTGGGTACAACCCATAAGGGCGAATTGTAAGGACTATTGCTTGGTACTATTATATTGTTAGCTAACATTTCCTCTATTTGTTTTTCTACTTCTGCGCGATGTATAACGGGGTATCTATATAATTTACTGTATATAGGCACATTTGTTTTGGTTATAATCTTATGCTGTATTTCTTTTGTAAAAGGTAGATGTTCTCCATCTTTGTAAAATAGATCCTGGTAATTATTTAATGTTGCCCTCAAGATGTTTTCGTCTTGCTTATTTAAGTGACTAGCAAAAAGGCTGTGCAAAGGATCGTTATCAGCTTCTTCCTCTGAAAGAAATATCTGAAGATTTTCATTTTTTAAATATTCATTTATCCCTATCTCTTCCTTTTCACTAAAAAAAATTGGTAATATTGAATCAGCCGTTTGTAGCTTTCTATTTTTATAATCAATTATTGCTTCCAATGGCAGCAATATGTTGTTGCCTATTATACCATCAAAGTATTGGTGAAATGGAAACTCAAGAAAATTAACGAAAAGATTTTGGCGCTTAAATTCTTTAAACAATGGTACTTTATATTCTATGTCTATGTTAATATTATTATTAAAAGCTTTTAAAGCAGGAACAGATAAACTTACTTGCCATTTCGGATTACAAATATTTGGATTGATTACGCTGTACTCAGCGCCAGTGTCTATAATAAATCTAAGTTTTTTTATGTGCGTTTCTATAACTATATAGGGTAGTTTTCGTGTGCGCCAAATTGAAAATTTTCACGCATCTCATTTACACTTACATCCATGACTTCACTTTGTGGTTGATTGCTATACGAATTGTTATTGAAATTACTACTTAAATTATAATTACGATTTTGATAGCCCGAAGTGTTGTGAGATTGTTGAGAGGAAGTTTGTTGTCTCAGTTTTTCGTTATTACTGCTATGAGTTTGCCTAGACTGCGCAACGAAGTTGGGTCGATAAATATTGCTTTGTTGGCTATGCTGTTGCCCGTACCTATTTGTGTTGTTATCGTGTTGTTGATTATGCTCTCTTACCTGACTACGATTACGTGTATGTTGCTGTGGATCAGTATTGGTTTGAGGATTGTTAAAAAAATTATTTTGATTTTTATTGTATTTTAAATAGCCATTTGTTTTAATAATGTCAAAGGCTTCTTTTAAGCTTTTTGGATCTCTACTAATAATTATGCTGTCTACTAATAATTATGGTTTCACTGGTTCAGGTAAACCATGTTTAAATGAGTTTAAAGCAATTCTCGCATTGCTTGCACTATTGACTTCTGGAAATTGCTGTGCGCTAAAATATAATGCATTATTCAAACGACAAAGCAGCGTATTTAATTGGTTGTAAAAGTTTTCAATAGTTGAATTGCATCGACATGCTCTTATATTGTCGATCAACTCATCAACCGAAAATCTCTCACCATGGTTGTCTATCAGAATTTGTTTGATAGGTAACCAATCACTGGGATTGCCGTTTATTAAAAGAGATCTTCTGGCATTGCCAACGATTTTATCCTTAATGTTTCCCATTAACAACATTCTATACTCCCACGGAAAAGTTACCAAAATAGAAACTATTGAATCGATTCGCTCCAAAAAATTGAGCAACGCATCGAAACTAGGTATACTATTAATATTGCTAGTTATAAGTTTAAATTTAGTGTTAATGTCAAGGCTCTCCATGTTTTTTGTTTTTTTTTTGTTTTAAAACGTGTGTTGAGAAAAAAATATATGTGTGTACCTATGTATATATGAGTATTACTAAAACTATAAATAAATATGTATACTTAGTTGTTGCGCTGAGCTTATCTAGCTAGCCACTGAGCTGCCTTCACTTTTCTCACTGAATGTGCTTTGACCAAATTATGACTTGTACACCTCTGCTTGCTGCCCTTGCCCTTAATATTGACTTTGTTGGTGCAACCTATGTGATCGGCTCAGTTGAAGCGAATTTGTTGTTATCTTTAGCTTCAAATTTTTCGTAATGCTGCACTGGGTTTTACTGCTGCTCTCTATTTTCATATATTGTTGCTCTGCATTGTCAACGAATTGTTTTTGTTTAACTACGCCTGCCTAGCTTTGTTTGACATAAGTGGGCTCATCAAATGTAGGTATGCGTGTTGTTGTTGTTATTTTAATTATAGTTGATTGCTTTTTTTTGTTTTGTTGCTCACGGCGCTCTTAGCTCATATAGTTCTAAACTTTAGTGTAATAATATGCATGTTTTCGTTGTTGTTGTTTTTTTTTTTTTTTTTTTGTTATAAAGTTTTAGCTTACTCTTATAAGGCTTTATTTTCTGTGCAATATTTGGTTCTCTTTTTATTTAGCCTTTTTTGTTGGTTTTTCGCTGCAATTTTGTTTCATATAACAATAACAATTTTTCTGATTTCTCTTTAGCTCCTATTTGTTTTCGCCAAAAATCATTCCATATTACGGTGAATTTTATGTATGCTTTTTTATATATATATATATATATGTACGTTTTTTTCACAAATGTAGTTTTTTTTTTTTTTTAACTTATAACTTTGTCATATGTTTCTAGTTTTTCTATTTTATTTCAAATAAAATTTGAATAATAGTTTTTGTAAAACTAAAAATATTTTGCACTTTTATTAATTTTAAAACGCGTTTCACTTTTTATTTTCAATTTTAAGTTTTTTTTTTTTTTTTTTTTGCGTTTTTAATTTTTCACATCAAGGTTTGCTTGATCAATTGGTTTATGTTAAACCATTATTAATACTTTTTTTTTGTATTTTATTCAGAGATATGCACTTAACTTCCTTTTTTTTTTTTTAGAAGTATGTGCCAGGTTCGATTTCGACTGCGCCAGTGTTAAAGTCGTGAACGATTATCTTTATTATTCGGAATCTCGTACAAAACTGAATCTTATTTCTAAAATTACATTAGCGAAGGCTTAAAACTAATAGTTTAAAACGAGAGTAACTTAACAGTTATACTTAAGAATAGAGAAAGTAGTTAACTAAAGTAAGAGTTAGGAGATTCTTAAGAGTAAGGACTAAAATAAGTATACATAAGAGAAAGAATAGAAAGAAGAGATGGTGGTGAAGGTCATTATGTGACTATATGCGGTATTGCATTGTTTATTTCAAAGAAAATAGGTTCCATAAAAGTTAATATATTTATTTATTTGGGTTTTTGTGGATAAAAACGGCGAAATTTTAAAATGCATTAAGACCAATGAGACCTAGTCAGGGTAACGAAATCTCGATTTTGGAAGTTTTGGTACATACGCCGTATTGCTTTTTGCAAATAGGCGGTATTGTGCGCCGAGCGACGATACTTTTTTTTTATTATTTTAGAGAAATGTCAGCAAGTAATGTGTGCGTTTTATTTTGAGAGAAAGAAATGCACAATTGATTTACAAATTTTTCTACACACAGTGCAAGAGTATGTGCCTAAACAATTTTTAAAAAAGCACACGCTCGTATCATTTTTTGCCACTAATTGATACACTCAAAAAACAGCTGGTATCAGGGCGATGCTAAATAGTACAAATAGTAGTGTCCATATGCAACTTTGGAGTATCATTTTTTCTTCATCAAACGTATTATTCAATTGATATTTTATAAGTTGTAATTTAATATCTTTGAATATAAATTATATGATTTATGCTACTATATTGATGCTAAAACTCTCAAATTGACATTTTTTAAGTGCCAATCTAATACTTTTCTTCAGCGATTCAATAACTAAAATGAAGATTTGATACTTTTCACTATCTTTTTTATATGATGCATTGTTTCATTGATACGAAGAAAATGATCTTCTAGAAATTTCATTTTAACCCAACCGGTATGAAACCGATACCGATACCGATACATTTGGGCATGTGTCACGGTAGGCATTCAATACTTAATTATAACAGTTTTGTTTTGGAAAGGACTTCAAGCTTTCAAGATATACAACATAATCCAAAATCAAATTTTTTGGTCTCAAGCGCCCTACAGGGGTACTATTTGTAAGAAGGCGGGTGGATTTGAAAATCACCCAAGTGAGAAGGAAACTCGTATTTTAGGGATCAAAATAAGATACTTTGCCGTAGGAAGCATACCTCTAAAACCAATTCTGACGTCCCGACTTTGTACTTTTGTCCCTGAGCGCCAAAATTTTAAAAATCCTAAGTTGACCCATTAGAGTGCCCCAATCGTGTTTAAATGTATGACCGACCCCCACTAACTTTGTAGGGCCGACCCACATATTTTTCTTTTTGAAGTTCATTTTTCTCTTATGAACTTTAAAAATCATAGCTATTTCAATGATTTTTTCATGAAAAGTGCCAAAAATGGTAAATTTTTTTAAAAGTTTGTATGGGGAACCCCCCAGGTGGCGTTTTAGGGGGTCTGCCACTGGCATGGGTGGGTCGGCCCTTCAAAATTAGTGGGGGTCGGTCATACATTTGGACACTATTGGGGCACTCTAAATGGGTCATCTTACGATTTTTCAAACTTTGGCACTCAAAGTCAAAAGTACAAAGTCGGGACGTCAGAATTGGTTTTAGAGGTATGCTTCCTTCGGAAAACTATCTTATTTTGATACCCAAAATACGATTTTCCTTGTCACTTCGGCGATTTTGAAATCGACCCGCCTAATTACACACAGTACTCCTGTAGGGCGCTTGAGACAAACTATTAGATTTTGGTTTATGCTGCATATCTTGAAAACTTGAAGTCCTTTCCAAAAACTGGTAAGATTCTGATGCATGTATGAACTAGTATGTCAACAGGTATGATTCTGACGATTTTTTAACTAATATATCAACTGCTATGATTCTGATGTATATATGAACTAGTATGTCAACTCATATATGAACTGGTATGTGCACTGGTATGATCTTCATGTATATGTATAATTACTAGTATATCAACTGGTGTGTTCCTGAGGCAGAGGCTGACTAGTCAGCCAATTGGTGTGATGCTGATGAGAAAGAGGACAATTGCCATCTAGTAGGACATCGCCGTGTTAAAAATACCACTTGCTAATATGGAAAACTATAAAACTCGAACTAGTTGAGGCCGTTTGGCTGACTAGTATTTGATTAGTATAAAACTAGTTAATTTGACTGCAGGGTACCTACATAACAAATTTCAAGTAAATCCAACCATTTATACGATAGTTTAGAATAAGTAAGTCCTGGTGGGTCCACTTTCCGGAAGAAAAAGTATCCTTTATTTGATGTTTCAAGCAAATCGAGCCATAAATACCCACGATTGTTTAGAACTGGAGGGTCCCTGGTCCACTTCCCGGAAGAAAAACCATACCATATTTTAACCCAAGCATAACCCTACCTACATACCAAATTTCGAGTAAATCCTAAAAAAGTAAACCCTAAAAAAGATCTTTACAGACACACTCTCGAGGCTCCTACTAAACCACCGCGACTAAAACAAAAAAAAAATCGGTCGAGTAGATTTGGAGTCCATAATCTACGTACATACACACATACCTCCAATTTTATATAAATAGATTACAATTTTTTTACCCTAGATGTGTTTTTTGCGGTGTATCCATATGGATACAAGCTTCGTTTATGGTAAAGAAAAATGTTAGATTTTTTTTTTAAATAAACCTTTTTTGTTAAAATAAAACTTTTTAAACATATTTGATAAGCCTGAAGCACAATATTTAGTCGTCTACTATTATTAACGAATATAAAACAAAACCTTCTTCATCAAAATAATGGGTAAAAGTATGAGCTTTCTTTTAAGTGCTTGTTTTTCTAACTTGACCTTAAAAGTTATATATTTTTATGAATTTTGATACTTAGAGAAAATTGACAAAGATTTACACAGCGATGGATACCATGACGCGTTTCGGACTTTCCAGGGTCCACATCAGATGGATTTTCGGACACAGAACTACTGTGTCTGCACCGAAGCGGTTAAAGCAATTGCTTATAACAAATCAGCTACGATGCCCTGTAGTATTTCTAAGTCAACTTTCTTATAAGCGTGCCAATTTCATACCTTTAGACATAAGGCCGCGACATAGAAGCACACTGAGGTTTTTAATTTGCATTCCTTCATACCACTTTTTTGTGTATTATTGGTTTGCTCTACCTATGGTGTGTACTTATGTATCAATTATGAATGTTTCTTATTGGAGCTTAGATCGAAAATTGTTTATACCTGCTGTACTTTTTACTAGTACTTCTAATTGGAATACCCTAGTAGTAGTTAAAAGTACAGCAAATTGACAATTTTCTCTATGTATCAAAATTCATAAAAATTTCGTAACATCAAAAATTAGAATACCCTAGTACTAGTAAAAAGTACAGCAGGTATAAACAATTTTCGAGCTAAGCTCCAATATGTCGCGGCCTTATGTCTAAAGGTATGAAATTGGCACGCTTATAAGAAAGTTGACTTAGAAATACTACAGGGCATCGTAGCTGATTTGTTATAAGCAATTGCTTTAACCGCTTCGGTGCAGACACAGTAGTTCTGTGTCCGAAAATCCATCTGATGTGGACCCTGGAAAGTCCGAAACGCGTCATGGTATCCATCGATGTGTAAATCTTTGTCAATTTTCTCTAAGTATCAAAATTCATAAAAATTTCGTAACATCAAAAATTAGAATACCCTAGTACTAGTAAAAAGTACAGCAGGTGTAAACAATTTTCGAGCTAAGCTCCAATAAGAAACATTATATATTTTTATTGAAAGTGTTAGCTTATACTTTATAAAATTATAATCAGCTATAAAAATGTTATTTTTTTTTTAAGCGTAGAGACTGTCAGCGTCCACAAACTTGCGTGTATCCATATGGATACTATAAAGCGAAACGTTGTTGTAGTAGAAAAGGGCAAAAGGGTCAGTATGATATACTGTTAGTGTAGCAAAAACTGCGTTCTTAGAAATTTGGCAAGTTTGATTAACTCCCCTCACTTTGAAAAATGAAAATAATCAAGAGCAGAATATCTAATCTAAGCAACCAAATATCGATAAAGTCGATGAAATTTTACACCATTTGACATAATGAAAACCAGCCTTAAAGCGTTCCGCAGAATCAGTCCGTCAGTACGTTGAAACGACTGACAGCAAAGAAGACTGCGGATGTTTGTATGCGTAACGCCAGATACGACGGATACGTCAAATTAGAATTTACTCTAAAATTGACGTACGTTACGCAACTGACGTATTGGCGGACTGATTCTGTTTGAGCTACAACTTGCTGGTACTTCGGGCTAACTTCAACGTTCCCAGATAATCACTCAATAAGATTTCAATAAAGTTGTACACCTTCGAAGATACATACTGTTAGAGTTCGCAAATAAAACAAGACACGGTCGATCAAATCAGTACATTTAATGGAAGTAAAAGTAAAATAGGATAACGTACAGAGTCATTACTCGTTAATATCTATTATATTAATAGGCTAACAAATTTTACATATAAATATTTGCCAAGCTAAAGCGTTAAGCAGAATCAATCCGTCAGTACGTTGAAATAACTGACAGCAAAGTAGACTGCGGGTGTTTGTATGCCTAACGCCAGATACGACGGATACATCAAAGTAGAATTTGCTCTATAATTGAGGTACGTCACGCAACTGACGTATTGGCAGACTGATTCTGTTTCTCGCTTTAAACCCATACTAAATATGCATAAATATTTATGAAATGCATATGGATTTGTTGGCATATCTCTAAGGCACGGCACAATTATCTAATATATAACCAATACTGCTTTATTTATCTGTAATAAGCGAATGAAAATTTCTCATGCCACTTGAATTGGTTATCTGACAATCAATTTGTAAATAAAGCGATAGCCCAGAGGGAAGCGTCAGGGGGTAGTGGTCGAGCGGTTCATGGTTCGAGTACAGTTACAGCTATCGGCCAATTTTTTTTATATTTTTTGTCATTGAAAATTGTTTTTATTTTTTATATATTTTTATATTTCTAATCTTGACTTTATAAAATTTTTATAAACAATATTTTTATGTTTGTGATCTCTATTTTCGAGAAAAAAAAATTTGGTGCGAATATTTTTAGTCGACGGAAAGCCATGTGAAATAATAATTTTAGATCATAAATATACATACATACCACCCATTATAGAAATGCTATGTATAACCGCTTATACAATTTCTTTTTTTTTTTTGGTAAATTTTTCAAAAAATTACCATTAATATAAGTCTGACTGCTCTAATTTTTGAAGAGGTAAGCTGCAATTTGCGAATTTTTTTCAAACATAGTAGTCTATTTATCGGACTTCGGTAGATTACTTCTATAAATTTTAGTGATTTCTACCGTTTGAGACAAAGCTGCTCATAGACTCCTATTTAAAATATAAAAATCGACAACATAGTTAATATGTACTTAAAAGTTGAACTAAACCAAGTGGTTAGCGGTCGCCTTAAATTTTACTGAAGGCAACAACTGATTTCTATTCACATGTACAAATGTATTAACTTTTAAAAGGGCAGATTTGCAACCCGAGCCCCAAACAAGTCTAGACCAAATTGAATAGAAAAATCAATATATATTTTTTCTTTAAATCAAATAAAAAATCCATATAAAGGTCTTAAATATTGCTAAGTTATGGTTAAAAGTAAAAGCTAGAAAAACCTCAAACTTTTTTTTACCTAACCAGAATTTATAATTTACCAACACTAAAAAGATGAAAAAAGCCATATATAATAAATTTCTATAAATAGAACTCATATTTCTACATAATGAATTTTATTCTTTCACTCAATAAGCTCCTCCTATTACCTATTAGAGAAATTATTTTCACTCCCTCGCTCATTGAGTACTTGGGTCCATTATCTACTATATATAAATGCGCAAACATAACAGGTTTCTCCCTTTTTTGCAATAACCACAATTCTAAGGTATATAAAATTTGGTATGTATCGATATGTCTCGCCGAGCAGGGTGTTCCACAACAAACCAAAAATTTAAAAAAATTAATTATAATATGATTTGAAAATCACACCACCACTACATGTGATATACACGCATTCGCTTTATAGAGCCGCTGTTATGGGTGTATGTATGTTGGTATGACCACTTGCATTGCTGTGTTTGCATTCATTGCAGTAGGGTGAATTGTTTTGTTGGCAGCAATAAGATGACATGAGCCAGCGCGTCAACTTTATTGAGCTTAGGTACAAACAGTGTTTACAAAAACAAAATCTGTGCGTGGGGATTCAGAGAAGCAAATGCTTTTAAAAAAAAAGCACAAATAAGCTAGATCATGCACAAGGCCCTTCATGGCTAGACTTAGTGAAATAAAATAAAATGGAAAATTGATAAAATTAAAAAAAAAGTAAAATCAGAAATAGAAAAGTGATTGAAAGTAAAAAAATAAAATTTTTGGAAATGAAAGGAAAGGGAATAATATAAAATAAATAAAAATGAAACAAAATGAAATAAATAAAATATTAAATTAAGAAAATAATAGGAAAGGAAAGGGATGGATAAAAGGAAAATTAAGGTAAGTTAAGGTAAGGAACGGAAAATATGACAGAAAAATCAAAGGGAAAGGAAAGGAATGGAAAAGAAAAAAGGAAGGGAAGAAAGGAAATGTAATGTAGGTAAAGCAGTGGAAAAGAGAAGCAAAAGGAGAAAGACAAAGAAAGGAAAGAAGAAAAAAAGAAGGGAAAGAAAAGGTAGCGCGGAAGAAGGTATGGAAAATAAATGAAAATAAAAAGAAAGAAAAATAAAGGAAAGAAAGGTAATGAAAAGCTAAAAAAAATAAGTTAAGGAAATGAATGAAAGAAAAAGAAAAGCAAAGGAGTTGCGGAAAGGAACAAAAGAAAATAAGGAAACGGTAGGAAAGGAAAGGTAAGGAAACGAAATGACAGGAAGGGAAATTTAAGAAAAAAGTGAAAGAAAATAAAGGTAAGAAAAAAATAAAAGAAAAGAAATGAAATGAAAAAAAAATGAATTAAATGAAAGGAAACTAAAGCAAAGGAAACGAAAGGAAAGGAAAGAAAAAGGAAAAAAGGAATGTAATGGAAATGGAAAGAAGGATCAGGTAAGAATATAAAAGAAACGAAAAGAAAGAAAAAGAACAGAGAAGAACAAAAAAGAAAGAAAGAAAGAAGGGAAATAAAATGAAATGAAAGAAGAGAAAAGGAAAGAAAAGGAAAGAAGAGAAAAGGAAAGAAAAGGAAAAGAAAGGAGAAGATAAGGAAAGGAAATAAAAGGGAAGAGAAGGAAAGAAAAGCAAAGAGAATAAATTGAGATGAAAGGAGAGGAAAGGGAAGGAAATAAAAGCAAATTAATGCTAAGGAAAGGAAAGGAAAGAAATACGTATGAAGACGACCTAAGAAGAATAAATAATTATCACCACTGAAACTATATTACTGAATGATGTAAAGAGGGAGGAAAAGGCAAAACGAATATGAATGTATAGAAACCAAAAATATACAAAATATGGAAAAGAAAGGAAAATTTAAGAAATAGCAAAAAGGAAGGAAAATAAAATAAGGTTTTGTGGTTGAATTTCAACCACTGGGCGAACTCTAGTTTATATTAATAGTCTACATTTGTTGTTGGTACACGGCTAAAAAAATGAACCTAAATTTTAAACCCGTATAAAGTTTAATAAATTTTTCAAACTTTTTTGTACAATATTTCAAACCGTCCAAATACCTACAAAGATTTTCAATTTCTTTTGGTTTCGATTTAAAATCTAAATGAAAAAGCAGTCTAAATTTTTTATTTTTGGTTTGTTTGAATGTAATTGAATTTTGACCACAAAAAGTTCATGTGCGTCATAGCTCAGCGATAGAGCAGTCGGCTGTGACTCCGGAGCGTTTTCGTTCGAATCCTGCCAGCTGCCACATTTTTTTACTTCTATTTTATTCTTAAAACTTTTCGGTCTAAAACTAAAATTTTTGGGTTTGAAAATTCAAATTTATTTTTGAAAGCTTATTCAAGATTGAATTTTGCCAACAACATTTATGTGTGCGATGTAGCTCAGTGGTAGAGCACACGGGCATGCTGCGGGGAGTCTTGGTTCGAGTTCCCCCCAACGGACAAAAAATTTATTTTATCTTTAAGAAATTGTGAAAACATTTCTGGTTTATAATTGAAACCCGTTTCATTTAGCCAATTTTCATGAAAACTGGTCTAGATTGAATTTGAAATCAAATTTGGTTTGATCATATATGTAGTACAAAAAAGTTTAAAATTTAGGTTCAAATTTTTAACCGTGTATATTTTTAATTTTTAAAATTCTGATTCTCATAAAGCCTAATTGCAGAATTTGATAACTGCTTTGTGCATAAGGTAATGGCGCGGCGGTGAGCGTATGGAATACGGTGTGCACAGGTGCAAGACCCGGATGCGGAATTTTCTTTTTATTTCTAAAATTATGTTTTTTTTATATTTAACTATTACAATTTATTTAACCTAATATTTTTTTGTTCTTCACCTGCTCAAAACGATCGCATAAATTAGTAGCTATTTGCTAAGCACAATCTCATCATTCCATTAATCAAGCGCAACATAAAATCTCGAAATAATTATAATAAATAAATAATTATAATAAATAATTTTGGAAAGGGCGGCTATAATTTAATATTTTTATTATATAATAACAGCCACTATTTTTTTAATTCTATGATGGCTTCATTTTGACTATATATGAGTGTTTAAGGTATACATACATTTAAGTTGGTCGAGGACGGCCATGGGCCTAAAGGCAGCTATTGACAAAAAGTTGATCAGATGTTTGAATAAGTTCAACTATTTTAAATTGGTCGAATTTCGACCACGGGATATACTAGTGTACATTAGAGCGTCTTGCCTTACAGGCAAAAAAACAAGTCGGCCGTACCTCCCCTCATATGAAGTGTTTTTGAAAAACATTAAAAAAAAAATTTATTTTTTCTGGCAACCCTAGATGCCGCCCAATTGCATTTTTTTTCATATCTTCGGCATTTATTGTCGGATTTTAAAGTGTGATACACCAATTTTTTTGTCTCAAGGAGTGGGGTTTTCCTAAAAACTCATTGATCTCAGGCGCTCCGTTTGGAACGTGGGTAGAATTATGCCTAAATTAACAGGGGCCCATACAAATGGGATATAGAGGAAGAGGGGCGTCTTTTTTTGTGCAATGCCTAATCTCATTCCCGCCATCATCTGACCATCAAAAAGGAGAAGACAAAATTTAACAAAATCAATGTTATGGGGTCGATTGTTTTGGAAGGCAAAAACGATTTTGTGATGCAATCGCATCGAAGTGATCCAATGCATCATTGAAAATGTTTGAGAAATTGCCAAAAATCATCGAATTTTTAACATTTCATATCGAACGTAAATGATAAATTGAATAAAAGCATTTCAAATTGAGACAAATGTCATTTGCTGGCTAATATCTATGTTTGCCTGGTGGCCCAAAATATTGCTTCTTCAAAATTCGAAGCGTAGGAAAATAAGCATTTTAAGCATGACAATAACAAATGAGAATGGAACTCTTGCTTGCTTGTTTTTATGAGCACCTAGGCATACAACTTAAAAAATCAGCTAAAATTACTCCTTCAACTACTAAAATAATCTGCTACGATTGTCTAGTACCTGGGTGACCGAAGTTGTTATCAAATCTTACCTATCAACAGTATAAGCTTTCCAAAGTTAATTTTCAAAAAACCAAATAGGTGGCAACCCCGTAACACACCGCAAGTGGCATCACCCAGGTGGAAAATAGAATGAAGCATACAAACACTATAATAAAATTTCATCCAAATGGTTCAATAGGCCACCGAAATAGTGAACGAGATAACAAAGATACATAAAATGAGGTCAGGTGGCAACCCTTCTTGAAATTGTCAAATACGAAAAAGTAAATATCTTCTTCAATATTTGGGACATTCCATCGTGACTCCTGGGACATTTGACTTGAGAGCTTTAAAAATAAGATCAATATTAGCTTTTAGAAACTTTTTACAAAGGTTAAAGAGTGTGACTCCTGGGACATTTTCCTGTTTTTTCGTGATACAATTTTTCATTTTTTTCAGTATTATCGATGCAGTTCCCTAAAAATTTAGCTATGCAACTACACCTAACCCATGATAATAAAAAGACCTTTATTGTAAAGTTCTGTCAGAGCAGTGGGAGTTTATGGCATTTTAAAAATTTGGTACTTTTCCTCTTTTGGGTGGAATGTTCCATTTTCAAAAAACGATAGGTGGTAACCCTGTAAACCGCCCAAAGTGGCAACACCCATTAAATAATCTAGAAATGAATCGAATTACCTATATGACAAATTTTATCCCAATCGGCCAAGCAGTTCCCGAGATATACGATAAAAAAAAATAAAAAATTAATAAGATTGTCTTTATGAGCGTTTTTTGGGCTGAGGGGTAGTCAAACGACGGAAAAGAAAAAAAAACTATACGCAAATCTATTTGGTTTAATGAGGAAATTCTTATTGATATTATTAAGTGCAATTTCCTCTTATTTCTTTTCGATTTCTTTTTATATGTGTTATTAATAAGAGAATCTTTTCAAGATTTCCTTAAAAATATGAAAAAAAAAAGATGAAAGAGAAAAAACTTCTTATTTTAATAAGATGATCTTAGGGTTCCTAACAAGAAGATTTGACTTATTAATGTTTTCAAAGGGAAATCTTGCAGAAAACGAACTGATTTCTTAGGGTCCTAACAAGAAGATTTGACTTATTAATGTTTTCAAAGGGAAATCTTGCAGAAAACGAACTGATTTCTTAGGGTTCCTAACAAGAAGATATGACTTATTAACTGATTTCTGCATAATTGTATGTATTAATAAGATGATCTTAGGGTTCCTAACAAGGAGATATGACTTATTAACTGATTTCCACATATTTGTATGTGTTAATAAGATAATCTTAGGGTTCCTAACAAGAAGATATGACTTATTAACTGATTTCCGTATAATTGTATGTATTAATAAGATGATCGTAGGGTTCCTAAAAAGAAGATTTGAGATATCAGTTAATAAGTCAAATCTTCTTGTTATCAGTTAATAAGTCAAATGTTCTTGTTAGGAACCATAAGAAATCGGTTCGTTTTTTGCAAGATTTCCCTTTGTAAACATTAATAAGATTTTCTCTTCAAATATAAAAAGAACTTCTTCTTGAAGAAATCTATTGAGATATCATATGACTTTTGTTCTATTTTATTAGGCATTGTTGGCTCTGTCTACCTTTCATTTGATACCCATATTGGCATATCTAGCTCTACATTAAAAAAAACCGGGATAGGTGGCAAACCTGTAAACTGCTAACTAAGTGGCAACACCCATGTATATAATCATAGAATGAATCAAATTGTCTATATGCCAAATTTTATACAAATTGGTCAAGCAGCTCCCGAGATATATGCAAAATAAATAAATTGCGGTTAGGTGGCAACCCTAAGTGGCAGTGCTGCTTGAAATTGTCACATTTGGAATACGGCCGAAAATACCTTTCTCTTGATACCCATATTGGCATATCTATCTCTATATTTAAAAAAAAAATTGGGATAGGTGGCAACCCTGTAAACCGACCTAAGTGGCAATACCCATGTATATAATCTTAGAATGAATGAAGTTGTGCATATGCCTAATTTGATCCAAATCGGTCAAACAGTTCTTGAGATATACGAAAAATAAATAAATTGCGGTTAGGTGGCAACCTTGCTTTAAAGTGTCATATATGGAATTTGACGGCCGCCGTGGAGTAGCGGTTAAGTGTTCGGCCTTCTACACCAAGTCGTGGCGGTAAAGTAACATCAAAAATTATTTAGAAAAAGAATTTTTCTAAACGGGGTCGCCCCTCGGCAGTAGTTTGGCAAACTCTCCGGGTGCATTTCTGCCATGAGAAGCTTCTCAGCAAAAAATTCATTTGCTTTGCAAGTGCCGTTCGGAGTCGGCAAAAAACTGTAGGTCCCGTCAACTTTTAGGAAAACTCAAAAAGCAACACACCACAAGTTGGAAGGAGAAGCTCGGCAAAAATCTCGTTAGAGGTTGTGATAACCTGTTGGTATATTGCCGCCATTCGTTTTTTTTTTTTATGGAATACGACCGAAAATACCTTTCATTTGATACCCATATTGGCATATCTAGCTCTATATTTAAAAAAATTGGGATAGCTGGCAACCCTGTAAACCGCCATAACGGGCAACACCTATGAATTCTGTTCGGCCTAACTATTACAATTTGTGCAATGTTAGCTAGATCCTAGAATTTCACTTCCCATTTGATTTGCACAATTAAACATCGTGGTGAAAATCGCCTACGCCTGAAAGCCTGCAACATACGCTTGAAAGGGAAATCTTGCAGAAAACGAACTGATTTCTTAGGGTCCTAACAAGAAGATTTGACTTATTAATGTTTTCAAAGGGAAATCTTGCAGAAAACGAACTGATTTCTTAGGGTTCCTAACAAGAAGATATGACTTATTAACTGATTTCTGCATAATTGTATGTATTAGTAAGATGATCTTAGGGTTCCTAACAAGGAGATATGACTTATTAACTGATTTCCACATATTTGTATGTGTTAATAAGATAATCTTAGGGTTCCTAACAAGAAGATATGACTTATTAACTGATTTCCGTATAATTGTATGTATTAATAAGATGATCGTAGGGTTCCTAAAAAGAAGATTTGAGATATCAGTTAATAAGTCAAATCTTCTTGTTATCAGTTAATAAGTCAAATGTTCTTGTTAGGAACCATAAGAAATCGGTTCGTTTTTTGCAAGATTTCCCTTTGTAAACATTAATAAGATTTTCTCTTCAAATATAAAAAGAACTTCTTCTTGAAGAAATCTATTGAGATATCATATGACTTTTGTTCTATTTTATTAGGCATTGTTGGCTCTGTCTACCTTTCATTTGATACCCATATTGGCATATCTAGCTCTACATTAAAAAAAACCGGGATAGGTGGCAAACCTGTAAACTGCTAACTAAGTGGCAACACCCATGTATATAATCATAGAATGAATCAAATTGTCTATATGCCAAATTTTATACAAATTGGTCAAGCAGCTCCCGAGATATATGCAAAATAAATAAATTGCGGTTAGGTGGCAACCCTAAGTGGCAGTGCTGCTTGAAATTGTCACATTTGGAATACGGCCGAAAATACCTTTCTCTTGATACCCATATTGGCATATCTATCTCTATATTTAAAAAAAAAATTGGGATAGGTGGCAACCCTGTAAACCGACCTAAGTGGCAATACCCATGTATATAATCTTAGAATGAATGAAGTTGTGCATATGCCTAATTTGATCCAAATCGGTCAAACAGTTCTTGAGATATACGAAAAATAAATAAATTGCGGTTAGGTGGCAACCTTGCTTTAAAGTGTCATATATGGAATTTGACGGCCGCCGTGGAGTAGCGGTTAAGTGTTCGGCCTTCTACACCAAGTCGTGGCGGTAAAGTAACATCAAAAATTATTTAGAAAAAGAATTTTTCTAAACGGGGTCGCCCCTCGGCAGTAGTTTGGCAAACTCTCCGGGTGCATTTCTGCCATGAGAAGCTTCTCAGCAAAAAATTCATTTGCTTTGCAAGTGCCGTTCGGAGTCGGCAAAAAACTGTAGGTCCCGTCAACTTTTAGGAAAACTCAAAAAGCAACACACCACAAGTTGGAAGGAGAAGCTCGGCAAAAATCTCGTTAGAGGTTATGATAACCTGTTGGTATATCGCCGCCATTCGTTTTTTTTTTTTTATGGAATACGACCGAAAATACCTTTCATTTGATACCCATATTGGCATATCTAGCCCTATATTTAAAAAAATTGGGATAGCTGGCAACCCTGTAAACCGCCATAACGGGCAACACCTATGAATTCTGTTCGGCCTAACTATTACAATTTGTGCAATGTTAGCTAGATCCTAGAATTTCACTTCCCATTTGATTTGCACAATTAAACATCGTGGTGAAAATCGCCTACGCCTGAAAGCCTGCAACATACGCTTGAAAGTCGGCTACAATGGCATCCATTTTTTTCAAATTTTACTCTCAATCAAAACTTCATATCGCCGCCTAAGAAGTTAACTTCAAAAATCCAAATAAATAAATAAAATAACGTTTATAGAACTTATTTTCTTTTAAATAAACAATGCAATACCGCGTATTTTCCAAAAAGTTATGCCGTATCACTTTTTGTAAATACGAGGTATTGCGCGCCAATCGAATTAGCGCGGCCACCGTGGCGGTGAAGTAGTGTGCTTGCCATTTAACGCAAGAGATCCGGGGTCCGAATCCCGGCAAAACTAACATCTAAATTCTTTAGAAAAGTATTTTTCTAACGGGGTCGCCCCTGGTTTGGCAAACACCCCGAACGTATTTCTGCCATGAAAAAGCTTCTTACCAAAAATGCATCTGCTTTGCATCTGCCGTTCGGAGTCGGCGAAAAAATTGTAGGTCCCGCCAATTTGTAGGAAAAAATTCAAAACAGCACACCGCTAATTAATCCATAAAATCACCTTAACATCTTTCGAACCGGAGCGTGAACCAATGGTATTTCTGGACAAAACAAGTTTTTGACACACCACCGCACAATGGGCCGGGTTTTTGGAAAAAAAGTGGCCTAAAGTCGGTTTAGGCATTGGGGCAAATGAAGTATATTTTTGAAATCTAGAAACATCAAAGTAAATTTTTTTTTGATTTTGCTTAAGTATTTCGTTAGATAAAGAACAACTACTCAGGCATATCAATAATTTTTTCGCATGGTCGATACAGCTGGAAAATAGCGAAATACAGATATGTGTGTAATTTGAATTTTGCTTTGTTTAAATTTGTTGTTTATTGGGCAAAGTGTGGGGAAATTGCAAATTTTGAAAACGCGATATTATCCTGCTCCAGTTGGCACACTTTAAACGGAAAAAACTACCTCAAAATATGTTTAGGAGCTATCTTAAACGAAAAAATTATCATTTGAAAATTTTGAAAAAGTTAAAAAAAAAAAATTCAAAATGGTTTTTTTTTTTCATTTGCCGCTTTGGATGGAGTCATGGGTCTATTTCCTATACGAGGATGTGAACGAAAATAAATTATTAAAAATCAACGGTAATAGTTAGCTTTTTAAAATTTGCACTTTAACATACTAAAAAGTTATGGCCTATAAAACTGCATACTCAAATTATAAAAAAAGTTTTTTCAAAAATTTCTATATATGTATAAAAAGTGGGCGTGGTTATTGACCGATTTCGCCCATTTTCGGCAACAACATAGTCAAGGTATATACAGAGCAAGGTGCAAAATGTGGTTTCGATCAGGGTTGGGCACTTTTGCACTACCACTAATTTTTTAGTGATAATTTTTTCAGTGATAGTTAAAATCAAAAACCACTATCACTAAAAATTTGGTGATAGTGATTTTTGATTTTATTTATTATTTTTTTCGGACCAGGTTTTTGGTAAAATATTGTTAAATTGAGTTAAAGGATGTCTTTCTGAATGTTTATGCCAAGTTTCGTTGGAAAACTCGCAATACTAGGGTATTATTATGGCCTATAAAACTGCACGGCTAAAAAAATGAACCTAAATTTTAAACCCGTATAAAGTTTAATCAATTTCTCAAACTTTTTTGTACAATATTTCAAACCGTCCAAATACCTACAAAGATTTTCAATTTCTTTTGGTTTCGATTTAAAATCTAAATGAAAAAGCTGTCTAAATTTTTTATTTTTGGTTTGTTTTAATGTAATTGAATTTTGCCCACAAAAACTTCATGTGCGTCATAGCTCAGCGGTAGAGCAGTCGGCTGTGACTCCTGAGCGTTTTCGTTCGAGTTCTGTCTGCTGCCATATTTTTTTAGTTTTATTTTATTCTTAAAACTTTTCGGTCTAAAATTTAAACTTTTGGGTTTGAAAATTCAAATTTATTTTTGAAAGCTTATTCAAGATTGAATTTTGCCAACAACATTTATGTGTGCGATGTAGCTCAGTGGTAGAGCAGACGGGCATGATGCGGGGAGTCTTGGTTCGAATTCCCGCCAACGGACAAAAAATTTATTTTATCTTAAAAAAATTGTTAAAACATTTCTTGTTTATAATTGAAACCCGATTCATTTAGCCAATTTTCATGAAAACTGGTCTAGATTGAATTTGAATCCAAATTTGGTTTGGTCATATATGTAGTCCAAAAAAGTTTAAAATTTAGGTTCGAATTTTTAGCCGTGTGCATACTAAAATTATAAAAAAAGTTTTTTCAAAAATTTCTATATATTGTATAAAAAGTGGGCGTGGTTATTGACCGATTTCGCCCATTTTCGGCAACAACATAGTCAAGGTATATACAGAGCAAGGTGCAAAATGTGGTTTCGATCAGGGTTGGGCACTTTTGCACTACCACTAATTTTTTAGTGATAATTTTTTCAGTGATAGTTAAAATCAAAAACCACTATCACTAAAAATTTGGTGATAGTGATTTTTGATTTTATTTATTATTTTTTTCGGACCAGGTTTTTGGTAAAATTTTGTTGAATTGAGTTAAAGGATGTCTTTCTGAATGTTTATGCCAAGTTTCGTTGGAAAACTCACAATGGTAGGGTATTATTATAAAGTCGACCCCCATTATTACTAAAAATTTAGTGATAGTGATTTTTGATTTTAACTAGTTATCACTGAAGAAATTATCACTAAAAAATTAGTGCACGGAGGGAAATCTATGGATGGAACATCCATAATTATTGATATCACATTAAATAAAAATTGATAATTCTGTCCCATCAATGAATATGGATTTTTCATCAATGCTTTTTTGATAAATCACTATTGAAATGGTATCCATATAAACTATTGATAAATTCTAAATAGTTTAAAAAAACAAAATTTTATATAAGTTAACATCTGGTTTCAGTAAGATTCGAACCCTGCTCCTCTGGCACGTTAGCCCAGTATTCTACCATTCGGCTACGGCATTTTATAAAATTTTTAGAAAAATGTTCAATCATAAGAAATTCAAAAAATTTTGAAATTAAAAAAAACGCTCGAACAAGTTGTAATATTGTTAGAAAATCCATAGTAAAAATTGTTGAACTATTATGATTATGCGTCCCAGAAAAATTTACATTTCGTCCATATATATTAATACGCTGTCTCTACCATTATTACTATGCAGTAAATATGGATATGGATATACCGACAATAGAAATTCATATCACGACCACAGATATGGACATGCCGTTCAAATATATTAGTATTCTATCCATAAATATAAAAAATAGTATATCATATCGAAATGGTTGACATGTCATTTTAATTTTTATTGGGAGCAAATAATATTTGATAACTCGCTCATCTATATATTAATAGGCTAACACTCTCCCCATACAAACAGACGCAACCCAATTTCGTATAGTATTTATGGATAGATCTCTATAAAATTTATAGTGGAAACTTGGATTGGACTAATCTGGTGTCTCACCGAAAAAAATTTTGAAAATTATTTTTAGTTTATTTGTTATTAAAGAAAAAATAGGTCTCCAAACTCTCCAGCTATTTTGTTATCTCCACATTCTGTTATACCCGAACTATACATCACTATTCAGCACTCTTATAAAACTCCCAAAGACACACCTACCGCTCATTTCCTTACACACACACGTACATATCTATGCAATGATCCAGCAGCTGTCACTTGCTTTTATTTTTGTGCCAAAAAAAAAACAACAAAATGTACCAAATTATATCATCTTCGGCATCTAAACACCATTTGTAAGCTAAGAAGTTCAGCTTCACTTCTGGCTTTATATATTTAACTTTTTGCCTATTGGTTAAAGTTTATTTTTTTAACGATATGATTTTGTAAGAAAATTCCACAATGTTAAGATCGAAATTTAAATATCGTACGGACTTTAACTAAAGAACAATTTTACATGACACTAATGCTGATTTCGTTGAACATGTTTATACTCTTGCACAGAATACTGTAAAAGTGTGATAAAAGTGTACCCGTTCTACATGAAACTGCTATATCGATAAAACGAACAAAAAACATTGCCCGTTTGCTATGCTATGTGCATGAATAATTAGTTTTCGCTTATCAACCATATTAAATTGTTATTGCAAAATCCAATTTTTTTCACCAAATTTATCTGTCAAATAAAATTTTCGTCAGCTGATTTTCAGTGCAACCAACTACCCTGTCAAAGCTTCAGAGGGTAAAAAGTGTGAGTTTTTTAGGAAATGAAAGCATATTCTGTTTGACGTTATACCTTCATTTTGCAAACGAATACGGAAAATTGAAGAGTATAAAAAATACGCATTTTTTGATGAAACGAAATCACCATAACTCTACTTTTTTTTACGAAAAACATATTTTTGGGTATTTGTTTCCTTTAGGGGTCACCCGCTAATAAATTGGCTAAAATTATGGGAGATAGCTCAAAAGACAGGTTTTGGCCTCAGGATCACGAGTCCGGAAGCGCTTTTTTAATTTTTTGTTTCTATGGAAAGTTATGGTCAAAAAATCGAAAGATGACCCACGGCACGCATTTTTTCGCACGTTTTTAGGTACAGCCTAATAAAATTACAACAACCACATGAAAACTTGCCACTTTGATTGCAAATATCTCTTCAGAGAAGCAAAATATTAAAAAGCGTTTCCAGATTCGTGATTCTGAGGCCAAACCCCGTCTTTTGAGCTATCTCCCATAATCTATATATTAATAGGCTAACACTCTCCCCATACAAACAGACGCAACCCAGTTTCGTATAGTATTTATGGATAGATCTCTATAAAATTTATAGTGGAAACTTAGAATGGACTAATCTGGTGTCTCACCAAAAAAAATTTTGAAAATTATTTTTAGTTTATTTGTTATTAAAGAAAAAATAGGTCTCCAAACTCTCCAGCTATTTTGTTATCTCCACATTCTGTTATACCCGAACTATACATCACTATTCAGCACTCTTATAAAACTCCCAAAGACACACCTACCGCTCATTCCCTTACACACACACGTACATATCTATGCAATGATCCAGTAGCTGCCACTTGCTTTTATTTTTGTGCCAAAAAAAAACAACAAAATGTACCAAATTATATCATCTTCGGCATCTAAACACCATTTGTAAGCTAAGAAGTCCAGCTTCACTTCTGGCTTTATATATTTAACTTTTTGCCTATTGGTTAAAGTTTATTTTTTTAACGATATGATTTTGTAAGAAAATTCCACAATGTTAAGATCGAGATTTAAATATCGTACGGACTTTAACTAAAGAACAATTTTACATGACACTAATGCTGATTTCGTTGAACATGTTTATACCCTTGCACAGAATACTGTAAAAGTGTGATAAAAGTGTACCCGTTCTACATGAAACTGCTATATCGATAAAACGAACAAAAAACATTGCCCGTTTGCTATGCTATGTGCATGAATAATTAGTTTTCGCTTATCAACCATATTCAATTGTTATTGCAAAATCCAATTTTTTTCACCAAATTTATCTGTCAAATAAAATTTTCGTCAGCTGATTTTCAGTGCAACCAACTACCCTGTCAAAGCTTCAGAGGGTAAAAAGTGTGAGTTTTTTAGGAAATGAAAGCATATTCTGTTTGACGTTATACCTTCATTTTGCAAACGAATACGGAAAATTAAAGAGTATAAAAAATACGCATTTTTTGATGAAACGAAATCACCATAACTCTACTTTTTTTTACGAAAAACATATTTTTGGGTATTTGTTTCCTTTAGGGGTCAACCGCTAATAAATTGGCTAAAAATATGGGAGATAGCTCAAAAGAAAGGTTTTGGCCTCAGGATCACGAGTCCGGAAGCGCTTTTTCAATTTTTTGTTTCTATGGAAAGTTATGGTCAAAAAAATGACCCACGGCACGCATTTTTTCGCACGTTTTTAGGTACAGCCTAATAAAATTACAACAACCAAATGAAAACTTGCCACTTTGATTGCAATTATCTCTTCAGAGAAGCAAAATATTAAAAAGCGCTTCCGGATTCGTGATCCTGAGGCCAAACCCCGTCTTTTGAGCTATCTCCCATAATTTTAGCTAATTTATTAGCAGTTGACACCTAAAGGAAACAAATACCCATTTTTACTTTGATTATTTGATGTTCTAAGCTTTTCTCGATTTTTTTAAAGTTTAATTCACTTATGAAATTTTTAGGGGGTTAAATATTGGAAAAGTATATTTTCTAAGCAGTTGAAGATTGCCCAGAAAAATATCCCCAATCATCTCATTTAAAGCAAAACTGTAATTAGACGCTGGCAAGTATAAGTATAATTGACAGAACTCTGACTTTTTTTCAATTTTCCTTGCTTAAAAAATAAAATAAAAACGAAAAATTAAAAAAAAGAAACAGTTTTCAATTTTTGCTTCCACCGAGAATCGAATATAGGTGTCCAGCAAGTAGTAAACATTTATACCCATTCTGGTATAAAAAGGGTACAATTAGTCTCTTCAGAGGACATGCTCGAACAAATGTGACCAATTTATTCCATCTAAAAGTGACTAAAAAGTAGTAGTCTACTTTTCCTTTGGATTGATCCCGGACTAATCGTATTTTTTGCAGGGAAATACCATACGAACTTTTACTAATGCACCTTTTTACATAAGTAACTCCACTTTTTTTGTATGAAACCACATTTTTTCGATTTTTAAATAGCTTTTTACTTATGAAATTTTTAGAGAAATAAAATATTGGAAAAGTATATCTTCTAAGCAGAAAATGTATTTTTCATACAAAAAAGTGAAGTTAGTTATATAGACTTAAAAATTTTTTCGCAAGACCAGAATTGTAATTTTCAAAAAATAGCTTTAAAAAAAATTTGTTTAAAAGAAAAAACATTTAAATATGCTGCACCACCCTAATGTGCGGATTCGTTGCATGGTATTACTCAAATCAAATGTTTAAATTCCCAAAAATCATATATATATATATATATGTATGCGTGAAGCAAGAATAAAAATCGGTACCTTGCAAATTGCACAATCATCGAAACTCCGACAAACACTCCCCGCAAAAACTCTGCGCTTGGAAAACCGCTCCCACCCTTTTTCGCGCTCCTTACTCTCACATGAACGTACATAAGTATACAGCGATCCAGGCAGCTGCCACTTGCCTTCATTTTTGTGCAAAAAAAAAAAAAAAAAAACAAAGTGTAGCAAATCAAATAAATATCATTGCATCCTCGCCATCTTCACACCATCATCATTCACATAATCACATAATTTACATAATCTAAGGTTTTTCGCACAGCACTTCTTTATTTAGTTTTTTGTCCATTAAAAAGTTTATATTTTTAACGATATGGTTTTTTAAAGTAAAATTCCACAAGGTTACGATAAAAAAAGTACCATTATATATCGAAATATTATAAGCCCATACCGGGTTTTTGTGCAATTTAAATCAAAAACTTATTTTTTATGTAACAATTAATGTAAGTTTAACATAATTTGTAATAGTAAGTGTCTGCTGTACCTTAGACATAAACAAATAAATAAAAAAATAAAAATAAAAAAAAATAAAAAAAATCTGTTGTAGATATATCCTAATGTATTGTCGTCAGCTTTTCTGTTGTACTGCTTTGCTGCACCACCATAATGTGAAGATTGTTTGTATGGTATCACTTAATCCAAATTTGCATTTGTCACGAGGGAGTCACTTACTTGGTTTTGTTGTGAACGGGGAATATGTACATATATTAAGAGAGAGTTGAAGAAAATTTCAGATGGTCGAATTTCGACCACGGGCGATCCTAGTTCTAAATTAATATTGCATCAAACTCGTCGCTATCAATAGCGATATTGTCACAACATTCAATGCATTTCTCTCAGTGTGGTAGTGCAAAAATGCCCAACCCTGGTTTCGATACATATGTAAATTTTTTCTCGAGTTATTGATTTTTGACCGCTTTTTCCAGATTTCAGCCCATTGTGCACCGGCTTTCCGGTACCCATTCTGAGCAAAAAAGAGTTTTTGGGCCGCGCTTTTCTTCCTGTTTAGGTATCATTTCACACGACGGGGCAACGCTTAATCTTTATCAAAAAATGTTAATAGTGGTGTCAAAAGACGTGTAAAATAAAAAATCAGAGACAAATATTTACAAAAAAGTGGTTGTTGTCAGTTTAGGTCGTGGGGATTACACCCTCGGTTTTGGCGGCTGGGGGAATATTTTTTGTTTTTTTGTGGATTACTTTTTATAGAAAATATATTTTTTATTTCCGCTTTCGGATTATTGATACTGGGGTCAAGACGCGTCTTTTGACACCCCTATCGACCCTTTTTAATTAAGATTAACAGCTTCAGTCCCTTTGGCGTTATCGTCCGCCAAAACCTGTGTTCGTAGCATGAAAGGAAATGACGGTCCTCAAACCGAATACCATAAGCACACGATATCGTTCGTGCAGCTATCGTTCGTTTAGGCTATCGTTCGCAAAAGGGAATAAGGCTGTAAGCGTTGCCCCGTCTTGTAAAACGTTACCAAATTTTTTCCTACAAATTGGGGGGACTCGCAGTTTTTTCGCCGACTTCGAATGCATTTTTACTGAGTAGCTCTTCTTGGCAGAAAAACACTAGAAGGGGTTTCCAAATTAACGATATACGTAACTATATAAGAACAAGTGCGTTGTTGAGTGCGGACGTGTTTCTGATCGCTCTGTGAAAAAGTTATATTTTTGATTAGTATTCTTCGTGCTTTAAGTTTCTAAGCTCTAATTTTCGTTAATTTCATAATAACATTCTGTAAAAACTATTGAAAACTCTTGATGAGTTACTGACTATAAAGTTTAAACGCTTATAAATGCAACAATATAACTAGTCTGAATAATCATAATGCCGTATATATGCAAGCAGAGAGTTGACCGAAAGGGTGATAAGGTGGAGTGTGCGGATTGTGCCGAGTTTTTGCACCTCCAGTGTGTTGGTATTAATTCGAGTGATTTGGAGTTTTGGCTCGTTTCATTTAAGCCGTTTTTTTGTAAAACCTGTACAGCGTGCGTCGAGCTTCTCTTCGTTTACCCACTACACCCCTTCCTACTGAAGTTACGGATAGTCTCAATGTACTAAACGACAATAAACAAGAAACGTTACTTCCCAGTGGGAAAGTAGGCAATGCATTACTTTTTTCCATGCATGAAAAGATGTATGAATTTTGTTATAAGAAAAGATCATCCCAAAAGCAAGGAAGGGAGTAATGTGTCGCTCAATCTTTGATTTGTAGTTCAAAAAAAATTGTTTTTCATACATGAAAAGATGAACGAATTTTGATGTTAGAAAAGATCATACCAAAAGCAAGGAAGGGGGTAATGTGTAGCTCTATTTTTATTTGTAGTTTGAAAACTTCAAAAAAAAAAAAAAAACAATACACAACTTTCAAACATAAAAAAATACAATTTAAATTCATTTTGAAACTGCTGCTTTTTACTTACATCTTCATCGCTTTTCCTGCTGCTGTGAGGCTTCTCAGAAGTCGAGAGTCGACTGGACTGTGTGCTGCTGATGCCGGTGCCTTTGTGGTTTTGTTTTTTTTATTATATTTTTTTTTTTGGTGCACTTATCTTGGTCATAGCCCATGACGAGCTCGTCATTCAAACATTTAAAATAGGACCTTAACTTTTCCCCCGCTGTAGAGCCTCACTGGGTCTTAATGTCCTTGTTACTCCACAAGGAAATTTATAAAATGTTATGCAAAATGAAATATGTCCCTTTTCATTCAAGAAAGGCAATGCAAGATATAATGTATCCCTTGTAGTGCATATTTTCATTCTTGAAAGGTAATGCATCTTTTCATTTATAAAAAGTAATATAGAAAGTAATGTAAACATGTATCTTTAGTTTTGTAGGCGAGCGACACATTACTTTTCCTATGACATCGCTGTAGAAAAATTCATGCATGTTTTCATGTATAGTCTATAGGAGCTATACATTACTTTAGGCATTGCTGTACATTACCTTTTCCCACTGGGATATTACCCAGTGGGAGAGTAGGCAATGCATTACCTTTTTCCATGCATGAAAAGATGTATGAATTTTGTTATAAGAAAAGATCACACCAAAAGCAAGGAAGGGAGTAATGTGTCGCTCAATCTTTGATTTGTAGTTTAAAAAAAATGTTTTTCATACACGGTTAAATATTTGAACCTAAATTTTAAACTTTTTTGGACTACATATATGACCAAACCAAATTTGATTTCAAATTCAATCTAGACCAGTTTTCATGAAAATTGGCTAAATGAAACGGGTTTCAATTATAAACCAGAAATGTTTTCACAATTTTTTAAAGATAAAATAAATTTTTTGTCCGTTGGGGGGAACTCGAACCAAGACTCCCCGCAGCATGCCCGTGTGCTCTACCACTGAGCTACATCGCACACATAAATGTTGTTGTCAAAATTAAATCTTGAATAAGCTTTCAAAAATAAATTTGAATTTTCAAACCCAAAAATTTTAGTTTTAGACCGAAAAGTTTTAAGAATAAAATAGAAGTAAAAAAATGTGGCAGCTGGAAGGATTCGAACGAAAACGCTCCGGAGTCACAGCCGACTGCTCTATCGCTGAGCTATGACGCACATAAAGTTTTTGTGGTCAAAATTCAATTACATTCAAACAAACCAAAAATAAAAAATTTAGACTGCTTTTTCATTTCGATTTTAAATCGAAACCAAAAGAAATTGAAAATCTTTGTAGGTATTTGGACGGTTTGAAATATTGTACAAAAAAGGTTGAAAAATTGATTAAACTTTATACGGGTTTAAAATTTAGGTTCATTTTTTTAGCCGTGTATATGAAAAGATGTACGAATTTTGATGTTAGAAAAGATCATACAAAAAGCAAGGAAGGGAGTAATGTGTCGCCCAATCTTTGATTTGTACCCAGTGGGAAAAGGTAATGTACAGCAATGCATAAAGTAATCTATAGCTCCTATAGACTATACATGAAAACATGCATGAATTTTTCTACAGCGATGTCATAGGAAAAGTAATGTGTCGCTCGCCTACAAAACTAAAGATACATGTTTACATTACTTTCTATATTACTTTTTATAAATGAAAAGATGCATTACCTTTCACGAATGAAAATATGCAGTACAAGGGATACATTATATCTTGCATTGCCTTTCTTGAATGAAAAGGGACATATTTCATTTTGCATAACATTTTATAAATTTCCTTGTGGAGTAACAAGGACATTAAGACCCAGTGAGGCTCTACCGTGGGGGAAAAGTTAAGGTCCTATTTTAAATGTTTGAATGAAGAGCTCGTCATGGGCTACGACCAAGATGAGTGCACCAAAAAAAAAATATAATAAAAAAAACGAAACCATAAAGGCACCGGCATGAGGAGCACACAGTCCAGTCGACTCTCGGCTTCTGAAAAGCCTCACAGCAGCAGCAAAAGCGATGAAGATGTAAGTAACGAGCAGCAGTTTCAAAATGAATTTAAATTGTATTTTTTTTATGTTTGAAAGTTGTGTATTTTTTTTTTTTGAAGTTTTCAAACTACAAATAAAAATAGAGCGACACATTACTCCCTTCCTTGCTTTTGGTATGATCTTTTCTTATAACAAAATTCGTTCATCTTTTCATGTATGAAAAACAATTTTTTTTGAACTACCCAGTGGGAAAGTAGGTAATGCATTACCTTTTTCCATGCATGAAAAGATGTATGAATTTTGTTATAAGAAAAGATCACACCAAAAGCAAGGAAAGGAGTAATGTGTCGCTCAATTTTTGATTTGTAGTTTTAAAAAAAATTGTTTTTCGTGTATGAAAAGATGTACAAATTTTGTTATAAGAAAAGATCACACCAAAAGCAAGGAAGGGACTAATGTGTCGCTCAATCTTTGATTTGTAGTTTAAAAAAAAATGTTTTTCATACATGAAAAGATGTACGAATTTTGATGTTAGAAAAGATCATACCAAAAGCAAGGAAGGAAGTAATGTGTCGCTCTATTTTTATTTGTAGTTTGAAAACTTTAAAAAAAAAAAAAAATATAGACAACTTTCAAACATAAAAAAAATACAATTTAAATTCATTTTGAAACTGCTGCTCGTTACGCAGATCTTCATCGCTTTTTCTGCTGCTGTGAGGCTTTTCAGAAGTCGAGAGTCGACTGGACTGTTTGCTCCTGATGCCGGTGCCTTTGTGGTTTTGGTTTTTTTATTATATTTTTTTTTGGTGCACTCATCTTGGTCGTAGCCCATGACGTGCTCGTCATTCATACATTTAAAATAGGACCTTAACTCTTCCCCCGCTGTAGAGCCTCACTGTGTCTTAATGTCCTTGTTACTCCACAAGGAAATTTATAAAATGTTATGCAATATTAAATATGTCCCTTGTAAAGCATCTTTTCATTCAAGAAAGGCAATGCAAGATATAATGTATCCCTTGTAGTGCATATTTTCATTCTTGAAAAGTAATGCATCTTTTCATTTATAAAAAGTAATATAAAAAGTAATGTAAACATGTATCTTTAGTTTTGTAGGCGAGCGACACATTACTTTTCCTATGACATCGCTGTAGAAAAATTCATGCATGTTTTCATGTATAGTCTATAGGAGCTATACATTACTTTATGCATTGCTGTACATTACCTTTTCCCACTGGGTACAAATCAAAGATTGAGCGACACATTACTCCCTTCCTTGCTTTTGGTATGATCTTTTCTAATATCGAAATTCGTTCATCTTTTCATGTATGAAAAACAATTCTTTATAAAACTACAAATCAAAAATTGAGCGACACATTACTCCCTTCCTTGCTTTTGGTGTGATGTTTTCTTATAACAAAATTCATACATCTTTTCATGCATGGAAAAAGGTAATGCATTACCTACTTTCCCACTGGGAACTTTCAAACATAAAAAAAAATACAATTTAAATTCATTTTGAAACTGCTGCTCGTTACATCTTCATCGCTTTTGCTGCTGCTGTGAGGCCTTTCAGAAGTCGAGAGTCGACTGGACTGTTTGCTCCTGATGCCGGTGCCTTTTTATACCCAGCTGTACTTGTACACAGGGTATTATAACTTTGTTAGGATAACGGTTGGTTGTACAGGTATAAAGGAATCGAGATAGATATAGACTTCCATATATCAATATGATCAGGATCGAAAAAAAATTTGATTGAGCCATGTCCTTCCGTCTGTCCGTTAACACGATAACTTGAGCAAATAATGAGATATCTTCACCAAATTTGGCATGCGTACTTATTTGGGTTCAGAATAGATTGCTATTGAAAATGGGTAAAATCGGACCATAACCACGCCCCTTTTTCGATATCGAAAATTTCGAAAAACGTATAAAATGGGTTAATTCAATATTAGAAGCAGCTACAATGATAAAATTTGCAATATGTATTGATTTAGATGTTCTAAGGCCGATTTTATAAAAATTTTTGAAAAGGGGGCGTGGTACCGCCCACGTATATTTGAAGAAATTTTAAAATTTTGACTCTTAATAACTTCAGAACAGTTTATGCTAGTATAACGAAATTTCGTAGAGGACATACTATTGTTGTGGTAAATTCAGCTATAGAAAAATAAACGAAATCGCTTCGCGACCACGCCTACTTTTTCATAAAAGTTATATTGAAAGGAGGTGGAAATATTGAAAAGTCCATATCTAATTAACTGATTTCGCTATAATAATATAATTTGGTACATACATCAACTTTCATATTCTTTACATAATTTTTTCAAAATTTTGGAAAGTGGGCGTGGCACCGCCCACTTATGAGTCAAGCAATTTTTAAATTCGACTGCTAACAACTTCAGAACGGTGTGAGATAGATTTACGAAACTAGGTACCAGGCATGTTATGTTTATGTAGAGTACTACCACAGAAAATAAGAAAAATCGGTGAACGATCACGCCCACTTTATGTGCACAGCTGGGTATGTAATTTTCGGTTTCACCCGAACTTAGACTTCCTTACTTGTTGGTTTTGGAGTTGTTTTTATATTATATTTTTTTGGGTGCACTCATCTTGGTCGTAGCCCATGACGTGCTCGTCATTCATACATTTAAAATAGGACCTTAACTCTTCCCCCGCTGTAGAGCCTCACTGTGTCTTAATGTCCTTGTTACTCCACAAGGAAATTTGTAAAATGTTATGCAAAATTAAATATGTCCCTTGTAAAGCATCTTTTCATTCAAGAAAGGCAGTGTAAGGTATAATGTATCCCTTGTAGTGCATATTTTCATTCTTGAAAGGTAATGCATCTTTTCATTTATAAAAAGTAATATAAAAAGTAATGTAAACATGTATCTTTAGTTTTGTAGGCGAGCGACACATTACTTTTCCTATGACATCGCTGTAGAAAAATTCATGCATGTTTTCATGTATAGTCTATAGGAGCTATAGATTACTTTATGCATTGCTGTACATTACCTTTTCCCACTGGGTATCTTCCCAGTTGGAAAATGAGTAATACATTACTTTTTTCGTATATGAATACATTCACGAATCCCTATGAACGAAAACATGCATGCCAATGTAAGCGAAATGGTAATGTGTAATTGACCTCTTCGATACATGCGTTGACAGTTATTTTTCTTTTGTCTTTTTCTCTTTGTCGCGTGTTCGGCTGATGCAATTTTGCATTTTCAGTAAAAAATTTCTGCCGTGTGGACGTGAAAAATTAAAAGGTGTGAAAAACAATATAAATAAATTATTAAATTTATAAATGTGTTTCAAATTATGTGAAAAAGTGTATTTATAAACGATAAATAAACGAGATTACGAAGTTTCAATTGATTTAACATAGAAATTGAAAGAATTGTGACTATGTACTCGAGACGCCTTTGGCGTCGTTTGCTAAAAAAACAAAAAACAAATATTTATGGTGAAAAAAACTTTGGTGCAAGTGACTCCTGCTTCCAAACAGCTCAAAATGCTGCATCTTCTAATGAATCAGAAGTGATTAGTGATCAAGATGGATGTTTGATATTAGATGGCAGCAATAAGGACAAATCCGATGAGCTGCTCGACAATGCTCAGCAGTTGAACCTATGCCAAAAGCTTTCCATGTGGGGTGCAAAGTTTGGGCTCGGCAGGTTGTGCTTCGATGAATTACTGGCAATATTACACTGAACCAAAAACGTACATGTTTTTTACGAACAAAGTTTCATAGAAGTTCACGCTGATTTTTTCTTAGAATCTAAGAAAAATTACATATAATTTAAGAAAAAATTCTTATTATATATGGAAAAATACGTTACTTTTTATTAACGTCAGAACTTCGTTCTTAAAATATAAGAACTAAAATTCATTATTGTTTTGGCTGAATTTGTTCTTAAATGTTACGAATTTGTTCTTAAATTCTAAGAAATTACGTACATACAATTTTCTCACTATGATTATAAGAACTTTTTCTTATTATTTAGAACTTGTTTCGTAGATTTTAAGAACTATTTCTTATATTTTAGGAAAGTGTCATAGATTGAACTAACATTTTCTTACCTGAGCAGATAGCTGTCACTGTGAAAAATGTTTCATTCATATTAAATGCTGAATATAGTCAAGGTAAATTCGCTATATGTAAATAAATACATAGTTAATATAAATGAATTTGCCTTCAATTTAGTGTAAAAAGGTAAGTTTACTATTTGCCATTAATTTTAAGTGTGTGCTAAACATTTTTTAATTATTTTACAGATGGACATAGACTTCAAAGACACAAACAACACACTACAAGACACAAGAGCCCTGGCAATCGCAATCCTGGTGGCGCATGGCAGCGCTTATGGCACTAAATGGTAGCAACGAGATTTTTTTCCCGCCTTTGATGAATTCTGCATACGACACTATCTACTATCTATCTAATTACCCGACGTGTAGATCGCGCCCGAATTCGGGTAGCGCCGTTCCACTCTCTACGTTAGTTCAACTAAGCATTATATTAGCTACATATCGTCGCTCCCAACGAAGACTAGCTTGGTTTAGTTAGCGTGGAAGACTAGCACGGTTTGTTGTTTGCGTGGAAAACTAGCACACTTCGTTCTCTGCGTCGAAGGCTAACACGCTTCAGTTCTATGCGAACTATGCTAGTTTTCCACGCATAAAACGAAGAGTGTTAGTCTTCCACGCAGAGAACGAAGTGGGCTAGTCTTCCACGACAACAACGAACCGTGCTAGTCTTAAACGCAAACAACGAACCGTGTTAGTCTTAGATATATAAAAACTATATACTTTGCAAATACTACTTTTAAATACAATTTTTTTGTAAATAATATTTAATAATAATAATTAAACTTTCATGGATAATATGCTTCGTTTTTTTTTTATTTTCTTGGAATGGGTTCGTATTAGGGATGTCAATTTTTCGGGTTTTGGCCGTCCCGGGATTTTCGGGATATGCTTTTACAAATCCCGGGATCCCGGGATTAGTCCCGGGATTAGGGATTCGTTATTTCTAACAGGTTTGCTTCAAAAAGACTGGAGAAAATGTTTGTGAAACTGTCAATTTTTAAATAAATAACAAATAAAATTAATTAAATTTATTTATCCCTTATATTTTTTATTTACTTTTAATGTATTTCATTTGAATAAAAAGAAATAACACACTTCAATAGAAAGTTATAAAATATAAATAACTTATTATGTTTAAGTATAAATGCACTTAAACATTTTGATATACGTACATACAAACATTATCACATACAAATATGATAAGGTGCATCAGCCTATCTACACACATAAATATGTAAAACTATAACTATAAATAATCAGTATGCTATTTTAATAAACTAGTTCGTCTTACAAACGCACTCAAATAAGTTGATTTTAATTCAACAAGCTGAACCACTTCCCCCCACCAGTGGGAAGAGGTTGTCAGTTAATAATATTAACATATTAAGTATTCTTTTTTTTTGTAGTTGAACTCCTACATTAATATAAATGTATTAAACAGTTTAATAATGGTAAGTATTAATTAAAAAGTAAAAAAAAATTTGGTACATTCAGCGCGCCTCTTCCCAGCCAGCAAGATACCTTACATTTTACGAACATTGCGTTTTACGAGCTATTCTCGAATCAGCAACAACTAAAAACACAAGCTTTTTTTATTTTGTCAAAAAAAATAAAAATTTAAATTTCAAATTCAATATTTTGAAAATACGAAGTACGTTTATGATCAAAACACGGACGTATAGAGATTCATAACAGCCTAACCTAATATAAACGCACGGACTGAGTTTTCTGTCAAAAATGTCTCATGCACATACAACTTGTATGGGAGTAGCCGAATTTGAACGCACTGCCTAAAAAAACCTAACTCAATTTTCAATTTTTGTTTTGCGTGACATTTCGATTTGACGTAAACTCTCAGAGCGCACGTCGTTGACATGTAATTCTTCAATTTGATTGCACAGCTGTGACAACCAGCTACTCACGCACGCACATTTGTTTCGGTTAGCAGCAAAAACGTCGTGCATGTTCGTGCGACAAATTCAGTCCGTGCGTTTATATTAGGTTAGGCTGTAAGCGAGTGCTTCTTCGATACATTTACGAAGCCTCGAGGGCAAAAAACATTTTAAAGCGAAACAGTATTCGTATGCGAATCGAAAAAGTATTCGTAAGCGATATTTTATTAGAGTTTTCTTCGAAAAAACATCCATTTACGAACTCGTTTACGATAATTTTGCTGGCTGGGTTCTTCCTCTAAAATTTAAACATTGCTTTTAAAAAATGATCTTAAAACTATTAAAGCGTTTAATGTTTTGTCTGCGAGTCTTGACCTGAACTTATTGCAAATGTAGCCCGCCGTTGAAAAGCATCTTTCCGCCTCAACACTTGTGGGCTGAATTGCAGACAAATATTTATAAGCTTTTTTCAAAAACATGCCTTTCTCTCCCCCATTAGAGAACAAGTCTATTTCTTTAGATAATTGTAAAGCCATACCATATTTTTTTTTATTGGGACAAGTTTGTGTACTTTTCATTAAAAGGTTATTTAATTTTGCTTTTAAATCTGTGGGCTCGCTTATAATTATTTCTTCCGTTTCATTATTTTCGACATCGGTGGAAGCTTGACTTAGTAAAAGTATTTGCTTTAACTCCTCTTTTACAGTGCCCATAGATAAGCTTTCACCGAATGCGTACTTTTTTTTAAAAAAACTACTGGGATCGGTCAAAAAATTAAAAACGTCCGAAAACCTAGTGCGCCGCTGCTTTATCCTTTCTACTAATTTGTCATGCATAATAGCACTTAAATTTGAGCCATCTGTTTTAATTTCCTCCAACATAAAATGCAAAGCAATATCGGCCTTGTGCAAATCCATATCACGGCTACATAATGCTTCTACCGTTACCTTAATTGGTTTCAAAATAAATGTAACTCTTTCAATGATTTCAAGCTCACTTTCTTTAAGGAAAGTGAGCTTGAAATCAATTGCGGCTTTTTGTATACAATTCTTTAAAAGACTGAATCGTTGTAACATGTCTAACAGACTGCTCCATCGCGTTCTGCAGTCTAACAATAATTTGAGTTCTTTACCATGCTCAGCTAGTACATAGCGTTGCAGAACTTCGTTTTTCGTTGGCGATTTTCTAAAAGCTCGTACAACCGTTCTGACTTTGGAAATTATATTGTTAAAACTAAATTTGTCCGTGCACACAGAAAAATCGTCACTCTCGCAGATTTTTAACCCGTCTTCATCTTCGTCATCTGACTCCTCTTCCGAATCGGTGTCTTCGTCTATAAATATCAATAGGAAATTTAATGGGCTTCAAAAATTGTTAAAGGACTTTTTTATGTAAAGTTACTCTTTCAAAACTTATTTAGTATCAAAGTTAAAAAAATCATATTTCGGTCTTTTTTTTTGAGGATTTTGATCCAATTTGTTTACTAAATTTTGTTTATTAATATTCTACATGACTAATTATCATTATATGATCAATCTCATAACCAAAAATATAAATTTTTCATATACGTTTAAACATATTTTTGCTTAATATATGCTTTCTCTGGAAGGTGTAGTTTTACAGCCTTCAAATGGCACAGCCACAAAGAAACAAAAAGTTGACGGATCTGTGAACTCAATATATTAATTTTCATGTATTTTGGCGAGCCAAATCCTAATCCAAATCAGTGATCAGAATAAGCCTAACAGGTTGCAGTTTTTCTCTAACCTGACAAAACCATCACAAAATAATATTGATCCTTTTTGCAAGGTTAGGGCCCAACCTCGTTGTTGAATTCTGTTATCGAATTCGGATTCGGCAGCCAATTTCCCCTAAGGAATATGTATTTAGCTTTATTCCATGTTGATTTTTTCATTTTTGACAAATTTTCAAAGCAAAATCGAAAAATCAAAAAAACATGCCGATGTTTGAGACTATAATACTAGAAAACGGCTAGTCTGAGAAAATTGGGGTCTATGCAGCTTTTGTAGGAAATTCGATTTCCTTGGAAAATATGTTCAGATTAATGGTGTTTTACAACAATGGTTTGTCGTTTTTATACCAAGTATGAGGTAAAGTCTGTAAAATCTAAACTAACGATGATAGACCTCTAGAGTTTAATTTAAAAATCTGAAAAAATTATAATAATTTTTTTCCACCTTTCTCAAAAAGAAAATCAATATAATTTTTGAAAAAACAAAATTTTTATTTTTTGGCCCAGTCTAATATACACAATGCTGTGTAGTCACTATTGACAACCGTAAAAGATCTGGATAACACTAATGCTTTGATAACTTACTTTTGCTAGACTGTTTTAATGCGGGTTTATATAACACATCAATGACGGCCAGTTGAAGTCCGTGGGCAAAGCATAACTGCTGATGAGGCTTTATGAGCCTGCCAACTTTCTTCATAGTGCTTGCGCCGTCTGTTGTGATAGCTATAACATCATTTTCCATATCAATTTTGAATTCACTCAAGCGTTCCACCAAATGTTCGATACACATTTCAGCTGTCATTGAACTTCGGAATCGCACAAGACCCAAGTTCCAAAATTTAGATGCCGCAAAGATATTAACGTTCATAAAATGTTTGTTTGACACAGATGTCCATTCGTCAAAAACTACGCAAAATTTTTCACCTTCTTTTACGAGCTTTTCAATTTCATGTAAAAATCCTACTCTAATATTTTCGTAATAGTTGAGTACAATACTTTGTATAGTGTTTCTGGATTTTGGTAAATCGAAGCCATTACCTCGCATTACATCGCGTAGATCTTGTGATTTGGTAAGCTGAAAAAGCAAAACCATCAACAGCCGTCATCCTAGCTAAAACAGCTTCCATACTCCTCTCCGTTTTATTACTAAAAAATTTATGCAACTTTTGCTGTTTACAAGGTACAGGATTGGCTTCTGGAGCTTTTGTTTTACGGCACACAACAATATTATGTTTTTTCAAATGCGTGTGCAGCCCTTTTGTTGAGCCACCTTTCGTTAATAATATTTGACTGCATTTTTTGCACTGAGCTGACTCGTCGTTGTCGCGCGCAACTAAAAAATAGAACCACACGGAAGACTCCTCTTCCGCCTTTGTTTTATGTGCAACAAAACCTGTACGAAATAAATTTCAATTTCATTACAGTGATTCTTTATTTAATGAAAATGAAATACTTCGTATAAAAATGGATGAGTGCGAGGTATTCCACTTCACCGAAGTTATAAATATATCTATATTTACCTGAAGTGGACGGCTTTTCAGTCATATTTAATTATTCTTATTATTCATCAATCAATTATGCGCGCAAAAATAACAATGAAACCAGCTGAATTCTACGTCAACAGTGTTGTAAACGCTAACCCAAATTTCAGTGTGGTTTCTTTGCTATACAAGAGGGATTTTTCTCACATCCCGAAAATCCCGGGATTGCTGGAACACAATCCCGGGATTTTCGGGAGCTTAAAAAGGGTCGGGATCCCGGGATCCCGGGATCCCGGGATGACATCCCTAGTTCGTATGTTATAAGAATTATTTCGTAAAATTTAAGAATGGATTCATACATTCTAAGAACGAGTTCGTATAATTTATGAATGGATTGTCATATTCTAAGAATGAGTTCGTACAATTTAAGAATCTTTTCAAACGTTCTAAGAATGAGGTCGTAGTATGTATTGACATATTCTAAGAATAAGTTCGTAGATTCAAAGAATGAGTTCTTGGATTTTAAGTATTATTATTGAAATTTTGTTTGACATCAATATTTACGAATTTTTGTTCTTAAATTCTACGAAAACGTTCTTTGGAGAGCTTGTACTGAAAAAAGTTCGTAAAATATATGTACATTTTCGTAGAAAATATGTACTTTTTTGGTTCAGTGTACTATCAGAAAATATTTGCGTGCCACAATCTTCTAAAACTTTGATGAAAAATGAGTTTCCAATTTCCAATTAAAACCGTAGAGGAGTTATACAAAACTGATGAAATTGTTGGCCAGGATCCAGACCTAGTAATACTTTTAGTGTTATATGTACTTCCATATTTAATAGATTGCAGTTTTAAAAAATATTTTGGGCAAGCATTCGCTTAACAAAAAACTTACATCAATTGTCAGTGAGGACGTAATTGTAAAGCTAAACTACGGCGGAGTTCAAGATATGATGCCAGTGGGAAAGTAGGTAATGCATTACTTTTTTCCATGCATGAAAAGATGTATGAATTTTGTTATAAGAAAAGATCACACCAAAAGCAAGGAAGGGAGTAATGTGTCGCTCAATTTTTGATTTGTAGTTTAAAAAAAAATTGTTTTTCGTGCATGAAAAGATGTACGAATTTTGTTATAAGAAAAGATTATACCAAAAGCAAGGAAGGGAGTAATGTGTCGCTTTTTATTTGTAGTTTGAAAATTTGCTTCTCACAGAAGCAGGCTTTGTAAAAAAAATTCAAACTTCAAAAAAAAAAAGCTACAATCGAAAACATAAATACATATTTAAATTAAATAATAAACCTCTGCTGTAGCCGCTGTTCTTTTTCGTGCATCTCTATCGCTTTCCCTGCTGCTGTGAGGCTTTCCAGAAACCGTCTGGAGTACCTACGACGCCGTTGCCTTTTTTGTTTAGGTTTGTTTTATGTTATTTTTTTGTGTGCACTCATCTTGGTTCTACGCCCACCTGGACCTATACTCTGTGAGTTTTGAAATGTTCACTTCTTCGCCATTTAAAATATATGGGAAAAAGGTTTACTTTTCAAAACTCACAGTTAGGGAATCCAGGAGCTGGTCGACATGACGAGCTGAATGGCGAGAACATTCAAAAATAGGACCTTCTCTCTTCTACCGCTGTAGAGCCTCATGGCGCGTTAATGTCCTTGTTATTCCACAAGGAAAGTTATTACAGATATGTATTCATGAAATGCTATGTACAATTTAATATGTTCCTTGCAATGCATCTTTTCATTCCTGAAATGTAATACACAAAACGTATTCAACAAAGTGTGCTTGAATTTGACGTTGCTCTCAATCGGAACCAGGGTATAATGTCAAACAGAAAAATATTTCAACCCACTTGAAAAAATTTTTTTCCGTTAATAAACTTTGTGGAAAAAATTTGTAAATTAACTACTACTCACAGTCCCATATTAACAGCCCTGCTAATATTGCCAGCTGGCAATATCTTGACAATTTACCAGGTGTCAAATATTTTGTTTTTTGGTAAAATTGAAAATTGTCACTTTGCTTTGTTTTCAAAAAAAATTTGTTATGAATAAATAAACAGAAAGAGAAAATGTAAGTTTTTTCATATTTTGAATTTATTTAAATAATTTGAATACGTTTATTCATATTTTCAGATTGAATTCAGACGTGAACTAACAAAAGCCGTGTGGAAGGCTAAACGGGGGTGCTCACAGTCGCCACATGGTAAGGTGGCAAAGTTAAAACGTTTCAAGTTTAGCAGATGACTGTGAGTTCCCTAAATATTTATATTTTACTTTTAATTCAAATAAGAATATTCGGTAGCAATTTTAGAAGTATTTTATTGGTAGTGAAAAAAACTTCGGTGTCAGTGAAGAACGGTTGGAATTCAACTGTTTTGTAAGCTAAGGTAAGAAAACTGTAACCAAACATTTTTTACAAAAATCGCGGATGGTATAAGAGTACATTATTGCTAATATTAAAGAAGAGAAAATGATACCCAATTAACATGTGGTGCACCATAAAGGATTGCTTCATTTGTTTACATTCGTTTGACATTATAGCCCCTTACAAGAGAAAATATTTAACTGTCAAGCACACTTTGCTGAATACATTTTGGTAATACATCTTTTCATTTATAAAAAGTAATATAAAAAGTAATGTAAACATGTCGCTTCAGTTTGTAGGCGAGCGACACATGTTTTCCTATGACATCGCTGTAGAAAAATTCATGTATGTTTTCATGTATAGTCTATAGGAGCTATACATTACTTTATGCATTGCTGTACATTACCTTTTCCCACTGGGATACCTCTTCGTCTACTCCAAGGCAAATTAAACAAGGTAGAATTGACAACTGAAATATTTTGTTTTTGTAGGAGTTTTAACTTCAAATAAATGTAAACAAGCGCATTAACCCTTTGCACCCAAGCACAGGTTTTGTGTCCCACACAGAGCCAACAATGCCTAATAAAATAGAACAAAAGTCATAAGATATCTCTATAGATTTTCTTCAAGAAGATGTGCTTCTTATTATTGTAGAGACAGTCTTTTTAAATTTATTAAGAAGATTTTCTTTTTAATATTTTAAATGAAAAATAAAATGATATCGCCCTCACCGAGAATCGAACTTACAATTTTCGGAATGATAAACCCAGCTGTTAACCATCAGGCCATCGCTCACTTTTGATTTCTAGCATCTAATTACCGATATGTGTAGAGTTGTTAATGTTTCAAAGGAAAATCTTATAAATGTATTTAAGAAGATTTCTTTTTAATATTTCTAATTAGGAAAAAAAGAGAGAGAGAATCGAACTTACAATTTTTCGATTGCTAAACCCAGCTGCTAACCATCCGGCCATCGTATACTAATAATTGCCAGCGTCTAACTACACCTTTGTACTAAATGTATAGTTTTTTTTAATAAGAATTTCTTCTTAGAACCAAAAAGATTTCCTTATCGTTTTTTCTTCGTTTCCACCGTTGCGACTACCCCTTTGCCCAAAACCGAATCATGAAGACAATCTTATTAATTTTATTAGGCATTTTTGGCTCTGTGCATACAATTGTTTTACTGAAAAATTAGATAGCATTTGCTCATGCCAAAAAATTATCAATACCGCGAAATATGCTAGCCCAAACAGTAACGGAGTAACTTTGGCCACTTTGGAATCTATCTCTTTTCGGACCTTTGCGTTATAAAAATTTCGAGTATTGAATATTTGTCGATTTCCGCCGATGGCACCACAAGAAGGTTGTCGACAGAGTGTCGCAGAAACTGGTGGATTGCACAGAGCCAAAAATGCCTAATAAAATTAATAAGATTATCTTTATTAACGGTTTTCAGGCTCAGGGGTAGTCAAGACGGCGGAAACGAAAAAAAAACCATACGCAAATCTATTTGGTTTAATGAGGAAATTCTTATTGATATTATCAAGTGCAATTTCTTCTTTTTTCTTTGTGATTTCTTTTTATACACAGAAAAAAAATCCTGGTAATATCAACCAAAATACGGGTTGATTCAATGAAAATCGCGGTCAATTCTTATCCATTATTCAATCCAGTTGATTCAACTGGATTGAAACTGTTAACCTTAAAATAATAGCTTTAACAGTCAAAACAACGAAAAACATTTCAATATGAAAAAAACAGTTTTTGTCAGTAAAAACAAAAAAAAAACTGTTAGTATTATTTCAACAGTTATAATGTTAAATCAATGTGTTTACGTCAGTCTTAAATTGACTGTTTGAACAACAGTGATATCTGTCAAAACAAAAATAAGGGTTATCGCTGTTGGAATAAGAGATGGTCTGTTAGCTTTGAAACGCCTTTGCAAGCTGTTGAAATAACAGTCACATCTTTTGTTTTCTGACCTAAAGTAGTACCTGTTGAAATAACAAAATGCGGTTTAATACAGTAATATTTTTTTTATTTAAAAAAATTTTTTTTACGTAAATTATTTTGTACTCTTTTAGTGAAATACATAAATGTAATATTAAATTCATTTTTAGTTTTTATTTAGAAAAAGGGTGTTTAATTAATTGTTTTGTACTTTTTTATACCCAGCTGTACTTGTACACAGGGTATTATAACTTTGTTAGGATAACGGTTGGTTGTACAGGTATAAAGGAATCGAGATAGATATAGACTTCCATATATCAATATGATCAGGATCGAAAAAAAATTTGATTGAGCCATGTCCGTCCGTCTGTCCGTCCGTCCGTCCGTCCGTCCGTCCGTCTGTCCGTTAACACGATAACTTGAGCAAATAATGAGATATCTTCACCAAATTTGGCATGCGTACTTATTTGGGTTCAGAATAGATTGCTATTGAAAATGGGTAAAATCGGACCATAACCACGCCCCTTTTTCGATATCGAAAATTTCGAAAAACGTATAAAATGGGTTAATTCAATATTAGAAGCAGCTACAATGATAAAATTTCCAATATGCATTGATTTAGATGTTCTAAGGCCGATTTTATAAAAATTTTTGAAAAGGGGGCGTGGTACCGCCCACGTATATTTGAAGAAATTTTAAAATTTTGACTCTTAATAACTTCAGAACAGTTTATGCTAGTATAACGAAATTTCGTAGAGGCCATACTATTGTTGTGGTAAATTCAGCTATAGAAAATAAACGAAATCGCTTCGCGACCACGCCTACTTTTTCATAAAAGTTATATTGAAAGGAGGTGGAAATATTGAAAAGTCCATATCTAATTAACTGATTTCGCTATAATAATATAATTTGGTACATACATCAACTTTCATATTCTTTACATAATTTTTTCAAAATTTTGGAAAGTGGGCGTGGCACCGCCCACTTATGAGTCAAGCAATTTTTAAATTGGACTGCTAACAACTTCAGAACGGTGTGAGATAGATTTACGAAACTAGGTACCAGGCATGTTATGTTTATGTAGAGTACTACCACAGAAAATAAGAAAAATCGGTGAACGATCACGCCCACTTTATGTGCACAGCTGGGTATGTAATGTTCGGTTTCACCCGAACTTAGACTTCCTTACTTGTTAGTTATATAAATGTAGAGTTAAATGCGTTTGGGTAAAAATTTCAAAGTAGGTAATAGTACTTTTTTTTTAGAAAATGTTTGTACTTTTTTGGTCATATAAATGTAATGTTAAATACAGTTTTGATTCATTTTATATAGAAAGTTTGTTTACATAAATTATTTTGTACTTTTTTGAAAAAGTTTGCTTACATACCTAAATTGTTTTGTACTTTTTTAGTAACATAAATGTAGAGTTAAATGCGTTTGGGTAAGAATTTCAATGTTAGGTTAGGTTCAAGTGGCTGCCGCAGAGGCACACTTAGGCCAGTTTTGAAAGGCCCGTTGTGATACCACCAACACAAGGAAAGTCAGTCCCGGGACCCAGCCATATGGAAAAATCCCTGAGTTGTTGGGATTTTCCACATAGCAGAATCCCGGGACTGACACTCCTAAACCGACACCGTTACTCCTCCTCGAACCACTTAGATGACTTTATGAAGCCCATCAAGTCCTTTATGTCCAGTTCCGCGATCTGGCTTAGGCTATCCAGGAACGGAACTCCCAAAAAGCGCGTTCTCGCCCCGCTTAAAGCCGGACAGTTGCAGATGAGGTGATCCACTGTTTCCTCCTCCTCATCATCTTTGCAACTCCTGCAGCATCGTCGGTAGGGCACACCTAGCCTTTCTGCATGCCTACCAATGAGGCAGTGACCGGTTAATACCCCTATCAATATGCAGATTTCCCTCCTAGTTAGGGCATAAATGCGTCTAGACCTTTTAAGATCCCATTTTGGCCAGGTTTGTTTCGATATGCGACACCCTGGGGATTGCAGCCATCTTTCGTTGGCTTGACGGAGTGTGTGCTCCTTCAGCATTAGTTTGCATGTGGCAAACGGCATACCTAAGCGCTCTTTATCCTGAAGAACCTGCTTGGTCGTGCCCTGCCTGGCAAGCTCGTCTGCCTTACAGTTTCCCTCAATGTCCCTATGTCCCGGGACCCATATGAGGTTTACGCGGTTCTGTTGGGCCATCTCCTGAAGAGATCGACGACAGCTGAGCGTCAGTTCAGAGTTGAACGTGTATGAGCCAAGGGATTTGATGGCCGCTTGGCTATCGCTGAAAATAGCGATATCTTCTCCGATAACACGTTTGCTTAACCAGGCCGCGGCGTCCAGGATTGCCGAGACTTCCGCCTGGAAGACGCTACAATGATCAGGTAGTCTGAAGGAGAGCTCAAGGTCCAAATCCCTTGAATAAACGCCTCCTCCAACTCTGCCGTCCAACTTCGAGCCGTCGGTGTATATGGAAGTGCCACCATTTGTTTCGGGCACCAATCCGTCCTCTCCCAGTCTTCTCTGCTGGGAATGTTTATTTTGAAACAGCTATCCCCGACTGTAGTAGTCGCACAACGATCTGTGCTTAGAGGGAGAAAGCTGTAAGATTCCAGAATACTGGAGTGTCCAATAGTACCCGCAGCCCAACTGGAGGTTTCTCTTAGGCGCAGAGCTGATGCCGCCGCTGACCGAAACCCTTCCAGATCAAGTGGCAAAATGCCCAGAATGACCTGGAGGGCTTCGTTGGGCGTTGTCCTTAGCGCACCGCTTATACAGATCATATTGGATCTATGGACTTTCCGCAACAGATTCAGGTATGTTGCCTTGCTCAGCGCAGGCCACCATACGACGACTCCATAAAGCATGATTGGGCGAATGATGGCCGTGTAGATCCAACTGCATACTCTAGGGCTGAGCCCCCATTTTTTGCCAATGGCTCTTTTGCATGTGTAAAGAGCGATGCAAGCTTTCTTCTGGCGCTGAAGAACATTCTCCTTCCAATTCAATTTCCTGTCCAGAACTATGCCTAGAAACTTGGCCTTATCCGACAAGCCCAGGCGCGTGCCATCTAGTTCTGGTAGGCTTAGTGGCGGTATTTTGTACCGGTTGGTGAAGAGGACAAGTTCCACCTTCCCTGGGTTGATACTAAGTCCGCAGCGAGAGGACCACGTCGAAACTTCTCGCAGTGCTACTTGCATCAGGTCACACAGAGTTTGTGGGAACTTGCCTCTGAATGCAATAGCTAAATCGTCTGCGTATGCCACTATCTTCCCGCCCCCCCAGCTTGTGTCACGTAGCAACGAGTTGACTGTGAGGTTCCATAAAAGCGGGGAAAGAACACCACCCTGGGGTGTTCCCCTTGTGACATAGCGTGATAACTCAACCGTACCAAGTGAAGAAGCTATTTTCCTTCCCATTAAAAGTTGGTCAATTAAACCAGTTAGAGGTCTATCTACGCCCAGATTAGTAAGAGCGGCGTTGATAGCCTCCGGGCTTATATTGTTGAAAGCCCCCTCAATGTCTAGGAGGGCCACGAGACAGTAGTCCTTTTCACACAGCGATTTCTCAATGACAGACACTAGGCTGTGCAGAGCGGTTTCTGTTGATTTACCCTTGGTGTATGCATGCTGATAGCTAGAGATAAGGTTGCTATCAATAGTCGTTAAGAGGTAGTCGCTTAGTATCCTCTCAAAGGTTTTTAGTACAAAGGACGAGAGACTGATCGGTCTGTAGTCTTTTGGCTCGTAGTGGGATGCCTTCCCAGCCTTAGGGATAAACACTACCGTGGCGCTTCTCCAGGACCCCGGAATGTGGTTGAGAGCCAGGCAGGCTGTGAAGAGAAATACCAGCCATTTAGCTGATGTCTCCAACGTGTTTATAAGCTGCGCGGGGATAATCCCGTCCGGCCCGGCAGCCTTATACGGTTCAAAGCTCTTAACTTCCCACCTTACTCTTTCCTCAGTGATGGGTATATTTACTGCCAGGTTTGTTGCAGGTGCTAGTGGTGCATCATGCAGATTCCCCGGAAAATGTGTATTCAAGAGCAGCTCAAGGGTTTCCTCTTCCGTGCTGGTCCAGGATCCGTCAGGCTTTCGCAAATAGCTGATGGTTGTTTGACTTTTCGAGAGGACTCGTCTAAGTCTCGCTGTGTCGTCGACCTTTTCGACGCCAGTGCAGAAATTTCTCCACGATGTTCTCTTCGCCTGTCTCAGAGCTTTTTGTAGGCCCTTAGTTTAGCTTTATATTCATGCCAATGAGGCTCAGAGCCGAAGCTCTTGGCCTTGTTAAATTGTTTCCGGCATGATATTCGGAGCGAGTCCAAATCGTAAGACCACCAATGTGGCCTGTGTTTACCGCGTGGTTTTGGCACTGGACAAGCCTGTCCTAGAGCATTTGAGAGCGCCGATGTAAATGTAGTAACAAGATCCTCCAGCTCCTCTACTGATGAGGGGGCTTGTGAGGGCAGTACTGGTAGGTCTCTGTCTAATATTTCATTGTGTAACTGCCAATCAGTGTTACGTGGATTGCGCTTCATGATTGGTTGTTCCACAATAAAGTCTAAAACCATTTCTATGTAACGGTGGTCGGAGAAAGAATGTTCTTCCAGAACCCGCCATTTTCTGACCCACTCATAAGCGCCTTCACTACAGATAGTGAGGTCTATGACCTCCCTGCTGGTCTTAGTGATAAAAGTAGGCTCATTACCCACGTTGCAAATCACCAGGTTGGTTGTTAAGAGGTAATCAAACAGAGACTCGCTCCTGGCATTGATGTCGGAGCTCCCCCATTGGACATGGTGAGCATTAGCGTCCGCTCCAATAATAAGATTACCCGTGCAGAAATTTGACACCAGGTCTTTCACCTCCGTTTGTGGTGGGGGTTCTTCGGCGTCGTAGGGCATATAGACCGACGCCACCGTCAGGCGGGTGCTGTCGACCGTTAGACTGATAGCGGTAATATCACCATTGGTGTAGTTAGGTAGGAGAAAGGAGTTCAACTCAGACTTGACCAAAATACACGTTCTGACTTTGCTCTCCTCGCTGGCCCGAATGAGCTTGAAGCCCTTAGTCCCCAATCCGCAGATTCTCGAGCTATTGACCCAGGGTTCTTGGATGAGGACCACATCCACGTCGCCTTTAGAAAGACGACTACTTAAAGCAGCCGAAGCCACTTTAGATTTGTGCAGATTAATCTGAAGCACCACCAACATGAGAGCGCACAGACTTCCCTGCCGTCCCCTATCAACGACGAGTTGTTCCGATTAACTGCCCGATATGGCGTTGCAGGAGTCTTGCTGTCTGTAGCGTTAGATGTTAATCGCTCAGCGTTGGCTGCTACCACCGTGACGTCCAGGGCTTCCTCGTCCTGTAGGCTGTCCTCCATTTCCGAGTTGTTCACAGCACTATCGCCAAGGGACGAGGCAGATAACATGCTTTCCGCATCGGAATCCTCCGCTTCCTCTTCTGGTAATTCGTTTTCTGGTTCCCCCGGAGCAGCCGAGAAGGTAGAGCGTTGAGCGTCACCACGATATACGTGGATAACGATCTGGCCTACGCTGTAGTGAACTAGGCCATTGCACCTTTTGAGGGGCTCGATTGACTCTTTATTCATGGTGAACACCACCTGTCTGTCGGGCCCTACCGCATCCCCGACCAGATTGACACTCCAGTCATGCGTTGGCAGGGACGGATTCATTAGCCGTAGCATCCCGAGAATTCTCTCGGGTTCGTCAGGGATGGTCGGAATCCACGCCCTTGCCCTTGGACGAGCTGGAATGTCCTTCCAGTCGACGACCTCTATCTTTGCGCCCTTGTAGACTTCACCCAGCTTAGCAGCTGCTGCCTTGTACAGTGCTACGGTTTTTGCATCCTCGCATGCGAGTAATTTAATCTGACCCTGGTGCCAACCCGCATCCGTTACTCGCGCCGAACTACCCGGAAACTCTGGAGCAACATTGAGAAGAATGTTGCCGAGTTCATTTCGCACGTAACGGTCATTGCCTCGGTCAAGGACGCCTATAAGGATCCTGTCCTTGGTTACCTCAGCAAAGCTTAGTTTGCCCGCTCCAGGGGTATTCTGATGCCGCTTGGGAGGGGGATTTAACTCCAGGTCCGATCTCTGGCGCTTGAAAGGGTTAACTTTTAACCTCTTTGGCATGTAAGAATTTTGGAAATCCGGTATCACAGCTTTCGCTAGCTCTACCGATTTACTGGAATTCGGCGACAGCGATTCCTGCGGTACCCCTTCATACCTCTTCAGGATCTTTGCAGCCAATCTTTTCTCGTGGTATGTGAAGCGGCGGGGAGATGTCTCCTGGGAGTGCGGACCCGTAGTTGCCATCGCGGTCGCTCTCCTTGCCGAAATCTCAGTTGCAGCTTCCTTCTCCTTCGAAACTCCGAGGCCAGGTCGTGAGACCGCTGCCACAGACGTAAAGATACTGGTTTTCATATCAGCGGTTGATGGGAGTTTAGCATCTGCCGTTGTCCGCTTAGTTGCGTTGGCAACCGCGCTGGTGCTAGCTCCCATCAAGTCAATCTTAGTCGATAGAGGGTTGGTTGACCGACTCGTAGTTGCCATCGCTGTCGATCCCCCCCTTGATTGTGGAACGGAAGTTGTCCTCCGGCGTTGTTGTTGCTTTCTCGCCTGTTCCTCCATAGCTCTCCTTTGCTGAGGAGTGAAATTTGGCGTTGTTTGTTTTTTAGGTTTATCGATTTTATTTGGGTTATTTGAGTTCATCTTGTTCGTACGACCCATCGCCGGACACGGCCAGCTTAGGGTCAAGGGAAGAGTAGGGGAAAATGTGTCGTCCGCCGCGGCAGAGCCCCGTACCGCGGTAAGGCCATGCTTACTCTCTGAGGCGACCCGGTATCAGAGAGGCTCCGTTCAAATACAGCCACGATTTGCCTCCCGGCTGCAAACGTCCAATGGGCACGGTTTCGCATAACACCCTGGATTGGGAGGGGGAAGATCTTTGTCTTCGCGCCAGAGAGGCTAGGCTGCTCTCGTGATGAGGTGCCGTACGGAGCTATGATCACAAGGGCAGCGTAGCCCTGTGGCTATCGACTTAAGCCCTCGTACCGCGGCAAGGTATCCACCCTTTCAATGTAATGTTAGATATAGTTTTACCCCCTCATTCATAAAAAATATAAAAGGTTTATTGAGCCCTTATAGTTCAAAATTTGTATGGAAATGTCATTTCAAAAAGCTTTATAAACCAATTTTATTTTTTATGGGGGTACATTTTTTCCATAAATTATTTTGTACTTTTTTTTTGATATAAATATAATGTTAATGTTGATATAAATATAATGTTTGGGAAAAGTTTGTTTACGTAAATTATTTTGTACTTTTTTCATCATACTTATATGTAAATAAAATGTTGAATTCAGTTTTATTTTTTAAATTGAAAAAGTTTTACATAAATTATTTTGTACTTTTTTAGTAATATAAATGTAGTGTTAAATGCTTTTGGATAAGAATTTCAATGTAATGTTAAATACAGCTAAACAATTTTTTTTTATAACATGTTTCTTTACATAAACTATTTTGTACTTTTTTGGTGATATAAATGTTAAATTCAATTTTATTTTTTTTATTTTGAAAAAGTTCGCTTACATACCTAAACTGTTTTGTACTTTTTTAGTAATATAAATGTAGTGTTAAATGCAACTTTGATTTTTTTCATGCATAAAGTTTGTTTGCATAAATTATATTGTAATTTTTTAGTAATATAAATGTAAATAAATGCGAGCAGATGCAACCTGCCAAAGTCTCTATATTTTTTATGGAAAGGTTTTGACCGCGAGCGATTAAGTTGTCTATAAGACAGTTTACTATCTCTTGTTGATGCTTTGGGGCTAATGTTTTGTTGTTGTCATAATATTCCAACGCGTCTTTGCCAGGTGGTGTTGTTTCCAATATAGATCGCAAGTCCTTAAAAAGGTATACAGAAATAAACACGTAGCCTCAATGTCAGAAGTGTACACCAAAATTGCAATTTCCAGCAATCATATCTTCCTTTTGCACAGAATTTTTAGATTTTATCAAAAATCAGGGAATTTTTCCAGCGATTTAAGATTTGTATCTTTCTATAGTAAAATTTAACTGCGTACTCGAAAAATATAAAAATTCTGTGCAAAAAGTTGGAAAATTTACTAAATTTTCTTGAATTTGCTGTAATTTTATGAGTACTTTCATAAAAAATTATTGAAAATATTCAAAAAGAAGAAATGATTGGGGAAAATTGCAATTTTATGGTGTACACTTTCTTCTGACATTGACTGTAGATTAGGGTGATTCAAAAAAAATGTCGACTTGGTCTTACCCCCTAAAAAGTTGATGAGAAAATAAGCCTTGCAAAAAATTAGCGCTCTAAATCAACCCTTAGGGGTGGCTATTTTTTTCGCTCTTTCCCATACATTTTGTATGGGGAAAAATTACATTTTTTTTCAAAATGATTTTTCTTTTAATTTTTGAAACTTTTTTGTGAATATTTTTACATACTCTTAAAGTCGAAGCTTTTAAGCTTCCAATATGCTAAGCCATGTGTAATTATCTTAACTATTAAAATAATTACAGCGATTTAAAAATTACTACATTTTGTATGAGTTTTTTACTACTGCAAGTATTCCATACAAAATACCGTCATTTTTAAATGGCTGTAATTAGTTTAATAGTTAAGATAATTGCATTTTGGAAGCTTCAAAGCTTCAACTTTAAGAGTATGTAAAAATATTACTTAAAAAGTTTAAAAAATTAAAAGAAAAAACATTTTGAAAAAAAAATGCAATTTTTCCCCATACAAAATGTATGGGAAAGAGCGAAAAAAATAGCCACCCCTAGGGGTCAAATTAGAGCGCAAGGCTTATTTACCATAATTAGGAAATAAAGTACCAAATTTGGAAAACATTATAAAACTTTACTCATTTATTTTTGTAACACACAAAAAAGGAAATGTGTTTGCGAAAAAAACGTTTCCATAAAATAGTTTGATTATGTAAGATTTCTAGATTATATATTTTTATGATCTTTCCAAATTTCTATACCTAAAACATAAAGGCGAATGCTACACGCTAGCAATAATAGCTCAAACAGTACAACAGTTTCATAAAACTTGATAAACAATATCCGGGCTATAACATATTTTGTAAGGTTGACTGTCAAAATTAACCAGTGATTAGAGCTAACAAGCTTTTATGAAAGAGATTATTAGTGGCAGGATTTCATAATCTGCTGACTTATTATTTCTATAGCCCAATTCCACTTCCTCGTCATTTTTAATGGGATAGAGGCAACGGGGCTATAACAATTGGTTTCGTTCACGGGCCAGACTCGGGCTGAACATCGCACGATCTGTTTTTAAACGAAGTTCGCATTACGCACAACTAGAACAACCCGATTTTAAACCCAGGACTTTTAGTTGTGGCAACACTGGCCGTGTGCCAGTGGCGGATCTAGACTGATTTTGGGGGGGGGGGGGGGGGGGGCGATTTCAGTCAGTAATTGTAATTATTTTAATAGTTAAGATAATCGTACATGCCTTACCATTTTGAAAGCTTTAAAGCTGCACCTTTAAGAGTATGTAAAAATATTATGAAAAAAGTGTCATCATTTTCCCCCATACAAAATGTATGGGAAAGGGCGAAAAAAAATAGCTAAGGGTTAAGTTAGAGCACTAATTTTTTGCAAGGCTTTTTTTCTCATCAATACCTAAAGTTTTTTTTTTTTATTTGAATCACCCTAATAAACATACTATATCCGAGTGATCTCTCGACTGCTAAAAAGCAGTCTGATCAATGAAATTTTATTAAATGTTAATAAATTTCTGGCTTCAAGACGGTTATAATACTTACAAGTTTAAATGCCCATGACTAACTACCCTTGCGCCACGCGACACCGACAATAATTTTTCACACAGAAATTCGGGGAATACCCGCACTTGTTTTTATTGCCAAGCAAACGGTTAGATTTTAAAAAATCGATGAGCTCAGAAAATTTAACCAATACATAGTTAAATTTTTAGAGCGGGATGTGGACGCTAGTGCTCGGTCAACTTAAACGAGCGATTAACAGTGTGCGGACTTTAAAATTTTGTTTACTGGTAGATTTTTCAGAAAATAGTGGCAGATTTATGAAAAAAGTGGTAGCATTGGGTTATATTTGAAATATTTTTAAGTAGTAAATATTACTCAGTTATTTTCCTATGTATATTATGTACTAAAAACCTAAAGGAAAAGAGATTAAATGGTGATCAAAGCATCGCTAGGTGTTATTTTGAGTTTTATAAAACTATTCTTCTACCAATAATTGTGGAAAAGCAAAGGTTTCTTCAAAAAACTATAAAAAAAACTACCACCTATTTTCCTGCTTGCGTGGCAGAAGTGGTAGAACTTCAAATAAAAGAAATATAGTAGTAGATCTACCACTTTAGTGGTAGAAGTCCGAACTCTGGCGATTCACTTTCTCGCCAGTGTTTGCCATTGCTTCTCCAGAGCAGCAGTAGCAACGAAAAATGTGATCTGCTATTGCTTCGTCTCTGAGCATGAACAGAGCATAGATAAACGATAGGCAAAACGCTACCCGTGGGTAGCTTCGACGCGGCAGCGCTGTACATACACAAAAACGACGCTGCTAATTCTGCTCCGCTGTTCCCTGAATTTCTTCAGAATTTTGATAAATGCTTGCCACTTATTTCGTGGAAAATCTACGCAATGCCCAAAAAGGCATATTCATATTAAAGGAATTGAAAATGAATATTTTGTTTTATTCTGAAAAAAAAAAAAAAAAATCTTGTCTGGGGGGGCGATCGCCCCTCCCCCCCCAAATCCGCTAGTGCCGTCTGCGTCAGTTTCTTTTTTAAAAAGGATGACGCAATAACTAAAAAAATTACCTATCCCCTGCTAGAATTACTGGATGATGCAATACATTTAAAATGACAGTTCCTTCGCCGTTGAATTAACTGCAGGGGGACAACATGTATTGCGATGCGAACCAAATGCTATTACCGAGCTGTTAAATCCCACAAAGTAACCCCAGGAAACTGTGGTTAAATTTTTATTTGTTAAATTTTTTTTGGAGGCGGTATTTTCAAAAAACTCATCATTAGTCAGTTCTACTAAGTTTTATTGGGTGATGCAAAAAATTTAAAGCTAAAAGTTTCTTCACTGTTGAATTAACTGCAGGAAGTTGTTGTTTTTACACAAAATTTAGTTTGATGAACAAAGATTCTGTCAATTTTACGAAATTTTGTTAATTAAAAATTGACAACTCTATGACTGTTCAATCAACAGTGAATTCAACTAAAAATTCCGTTCAAATAACCAATATTTGATCAATTCAACAAAATTTGGTCAACTTAATGATAACAGCACGAGATTGTTGATTTTACCGGTGCCATTTTTTTCTGTGTATGTGTTATTAATAACAAAATCTTCTCGAAATTTCTGTCAAAATATTGAAAAAAAGCTGAAAGAGAAAAACTTCTTATTTTAATAAGATGATCTTAGGGTTCCTAACAATAAGATTTGACTTATTAATGTTTTCAAAGGAAAATATTGCAGAAAACGTACTGATTTCTTAGGGTTCCTAACAAGAAGATTCGACTTATTAATGTTTTCAAAGGGAAAACATATTTCCGCGTAATTGTATGTGTTAATAAGACGATCTTAGGGTTCCTAACAAGAAGATTTGACTTATTAATGTTTTCAAAGGGAAAACATATTTCCGCATAATTGTATGTGTTAATAAGACGATCTTAGGGTTCCTAACAAGAAGATTTGACTTATTAACAGATTTCCGCATAATTGTATGTGTTAATAAGACGATCTTAGGGTTCCTAACAAGAAGATTTGACTTATTAATGTTTTCAAAGGGAAAACATATTTCCAAATAATTGTATGTGTTAATAAGACGATCTTAGGGTTCCTAACAAGAAGATTTGACTTATTAACAGATTTCCGCATAATTGTATGTGTTAATAAGACGATCTTAGGGTTCCTAACAAGAAGATTTGACTTATTAATGTTTTCAAAGGGAAAACATATTTCCGCATAATTCTATGTGTTAATAAGACGATCTTAGGGTTCCTAACAAGAAGATTTGACTTATTAATGTTTTCAAAGGGAAAACATATTTCCGCATAATTGTATGTGTTAATAAGACGATCTTAGGGTTCCTAACAAGAAGATTTGACTTATTAACAGATTTCCGCATAATTGTATGTGTTAATAAGACGATCTTAGGGTTCCTAACAAGAAGATTTGACTTATTAATGTTTTCAAAGGGAAAACATATTTCCGCATAATTATATGTGTTAATAAGACGATCTTAGGGTTCCTAACAAGAAGATTTGACTTATTAATGTTTTCAAAGGGAAAACATATTTCCGCATAATTGTATGTGTTAATAAGACGATCTTAGGGTTCCTAACAAGAAGATTTGACTTATTAACAGATTTCCGCATAATTGTATGTGTTAATAAGACGATCTTAGGGTTCCTAACAAGAAGATTTGACTTATTAATGTTTTCAAAGGGAAAACATATTTCCGCATAATTGTATGTGTTAATAAGACGATCTTAGGGTTCCTAACAAGAAGATTTGACTTATTAATGTTTTCAAAGGGAAAACATATTTCCGCATAATTGTATGTGTTAATAAGACGATCTTAGGGCTCCTAACAAGAAGATTTGACTTATTAACAGATTTCCGCATAATTGTATGTGTTAATAAGACGATCTTAGGGTTCCTAACAAGAAGATTTGACTTATTAATATTTTCAAAGGGAAATCTTGCATCATCATCAGCAGACATCATGTAGAACAATTATACGCTGAGAAGCAGAAGTACCCGATGGCTCGATGGTAAGCACCTGTGTTCAGCATTCAATATGTGGTTAGTTCGATTCGCGGTGGAGGCAATAAGACAAGTGTGGAAGGCAATGTAAGGAAGAGTGCGGTGAGATGGCTTGAAGGAAATATAAAAAGGCAACATAAGAAGGTAAAGGCAATACAAGAGAAATCTAAAACTGAATCGTAACTGATAATCTGAAGTTCTCGAAGACAATATAAGAACTCTGAAATATAATTTTTGTTTTCTTCTCAATAATATGTGATTTCATTTTGAAAACATTAATAAGTCGAATCTTCTTGTTAGGAACCCTAAGAAATCAGTTCGTTTTCTGCAAGATTTCCCTTTGAAAACATTAATAAGTCAAATCTTATTAACACATACAATTATGCGGAAATATGTTTTCCCTTTGAAAACATTAATAAGTTAAATCTTCTTGTTAGGAACCCTAAGATCGTCTTATTAACACATACAATTACGCGGAAATATGTTTTCCCTTTGAAAACATTAATAAGTCAAATCTTCTTGTTAGGAACCCTAAGATCGTCTTATTAACACATACAATTACGCGGAAATATGTTTTCCCTTTGAAAACATTAATAAGTCGAATCTTCTTGTTAGGAACCCTAAGAAATCAGTACGTTTTTTGCAAGATTTCTCTTTGTAAAGATTAATAAGATTTTCTCTTCAAAAATAAAAAGAACTTCTTCTTGAAGAAAATCTATAGAGATATCATATGACTTTTGTTCTATTTTATTAGGCAGTGTTGGCTCTGTGTGGTTCCCATTAGAGTTTTTTTATACTGAAGTCAAAACCAGGGTACCGTCTTATCAAGGAATTGGGAGTTATTTAATTTTTCTTGGGACTTATTTCATTTTTTTTGGAAACTGGGGCCTCACTATGAAATAACTACCAAATATTGTGACTTATTTCATTTCCTTCTTTGGGAGTTGTTTCATTTCTTAAAGTTGGGACTTATTTCATTTTTTGGTGGGATTTATTTCTTTGGGACTTATTTCATTTTGGGATTTATTTCGTGGTACCTTTTCTAAATCACTAACCCGCAGGGTAATGGAACATGTTAGTACCAGCCATCACTGGTAGCATTGTCATACTAAATCTAAGTTATAAACATAATAAGTATTGAACCCCAATATTTTGTGTGTCTTCTTTTTTGTTAATCGTATTTTCTCTTTTCTCCAGTATTCTTAGACTCTCAAGCGTATATCTAGTTCTCCCTAATTTGTTCTTATCTATTATTTTGGTGTGTGTTAAATTTGCAGAGTGTCCACTTGTTGTTGTGTGTTGTGATAACGCGGTATTAGTTCTCCTTTTACAAAAATTGTAGATAATTTAGAATGTGAAAACGCAAACATTGCTCGTAAATCAAGATGACGAGATAAGGGAAGTAACAGACATAATTTAAATTGTTTAAGAAAATTTTGGTTATATAAAAGTACCCCATAACAAGAGAAACTATAGTTAAACATCTAAATACAATTTTGGAAGCCCTTAATAACATTAGACAGGTGATCAATGCGGAAAGCGCACACTGAGAGAAATGCATTGAATGTTGTGACAATATCGCTATTGATAGCGACGAGTTTGATGCAATATTAATTTAGAATGAGCGAGTTATCAAATATTATTTGCTCCCAATAAAAAGTAAAATGACATGTCAACCATTTCGATATGATATACTATTTTTTATATTTATGGATAGAATACTAATATATTTGAACGGCATGTCCATATCTATGGTCGTGATATGAATTTCTATTGTCGGTATATCCATATCCATATTTACTGCATAGTAATAATGGTAGAGACAGCGTATTAATATATATGGACGAAATGTAAATTTTTCTGGGACGCATAATCATAATAGTTCAACAATTTTTACTATGGATTTTCTAACAATATTACAACTTGTTTGAGCGTTTTTTTTAATTTCAAAATTTTTTGAATTTCTTATGATTGAACATTTTTCTAAAAATTTTATAAAATGCCGTAGCCGAATGGTAGAATACTGGGCTAACCTGCCAGAGGAGCAGGGTTCGAATCTTACTGAAACCAGATGTTAACTTATATAAAATTTTGTTTTTTTAAACTATTTAGAATTTATCAATAGTTTATATGGATACCATTTCAATAGTGATTTATCAAAAAAGCATTGATGAAAAATCCATATTCATTGATGGGACAGAATTATCAATTTTTATTTAATGTGATATCAATAATTATGGATGTTCCATCCATAGATTTCCCTCCGTGCATACTTACCGTATACCACCAAACAGAAGCTTACCAATTTTTCTCAGCAGTCCGAGACAAACTAGTATCTGCTCTAGCCAAACACAATATCGATTTTGAGGTACCAAACACAACAGAAGAGGAAATTCAAATAGATTTTTCATTACTTCTATCTGAACGCGCTCCTAGCCGAACCTCCTCACCCTCACTAAGTCGAATCACATCGGTGAAAGATATTAAATTAAATACCCCAATAATAAAGGTCACAATGCCACAAACCGTAGTAGAATTCATTAAAACTGCTTCGTCAGTATTACCAGAGTTTGATGGTAAACCAGAAAATCTACATAGTTTCCTAGATGCACTCGATATACTTGAGCAAATCAAGGATACACACGAGGCATTGGCCATTACCATGATAAAAACAAAGCTGAAAGGTACAGCAAGGAATTTTGTTAGTAATGAGTCCACGATCGAACAAATAAAAAACAAATTAAAAACCGCAATAAAGGGTGAATCAGTGGAAGTTTTAACTGCTAAACTACTGAACATCCAAAGCGTAGCAAAACTGCTAACCAATATACTGCGGAAAAAGAAAAAATTACAAGGTCATTAGAAGGAGCATATATCTCTGATGGATTAAACCCAAACTTAGTTAGCCACGAGATATTCAACACAGGCAGCAGTTAAGGCCATATGTAAAAACTGCTCTAATGACAAGGTCAAGATGATCATGCAAGCAGGAACGTTCTCAACAACGAACGATGCAATCTCGAAATTCACTAACAGTTGCACCGAAATCACTGGCAGCTTAAACACGATTTTAAATGTACGACAGCAAGGTCAGTACAGGAGTAGTTGTTGGAGGTTACCGTAGTAACGACTATGGAAATTACCAAAATCGGAGATTCAGACCACAACCGAGATATAACAATAACTCGAGGTCGCACAACAACAATAATAACCGGAGAGGATCACAAGCCCAAAGCGGCAATAGATCCTACAACCAGAACCGTAATGTGCGCGCCATAACTGAAACGGAAAACCAAGAAACTCCACTTCAAAATTAACAAAAAGAAAAATATGCGTACTAAATCTAAATTTAAACAGCTATATATCTACAAGGACTTCATTAAACAATTCATATTCAAATTTTTTAATTGATACTGGAGCCGATATCTCCATAATTAAAAAACAGCAAATAAATAATAAAGAAAAAATAAATACTGAACAAATCACAGATTTGAAAGGCATTGGTCAAGGAATAACTAGCACTTTAGGCACCATAAAAACAGATCTAAAAGGCGATGACCTTCTAATTTATCATAAATTTCATGTTGTAGAAGACAACTTTCCAATTCCATGTGATGGAATAATAGGCCTAGATTTCATAAAGAAATACAATTGTATTCTAGATTATGGAAAAACAGAGGATAAACTAATCCTAAGACCATATGATTTCCCTCAAACAATAACAATGAATCTAACAAACTCTCTGTCGGTCAACACAATCACAATCCCAGCTAGATGGGAAGTTATTAGACAAATCTATTATATATAAATGCGCAAACATAACAGGTTTCTCCCTTTTTTGCAATAACCACAATTCTAAGGTATATAAAATTTGGTATGTATCGATATGTCTCGCCGAGCAGGGTGTTCGACAACAAACCAAAAATTTAAAAAAATTAATTACAATATGATTTGAAAATCACACCACTACATGTGATATACACGCATTCGCTTTATAGAGCCGCTGTTATGGGTGTATGTATGTAGGTATGACCATATGCATTGTTGTGTTTGCATTCATTGCAGTAGGGTGAGTTGTTTTGTTGGCAGCAATAAGATAACATGAGCCAGCGTTTACAGTGTTTACAAAAACAAAATCTGTGCTTGGGGATTCAGAGAAGCAAATTTAAAAAAAAGCACAAATAAGCTAGATCATGCACAAGGCCCTTCGTGGCTAGACTTAGAGAAATAAAATAAAATGGAAAATTGATAAAATTAAAAAAAAAAAGTAAAATCAGAAATAGAAAAGTGATTGAAAGTAAAAAAATAAAGTTTGTTGGAAATGAAAGGAAAGGGAATAATATAAAATAAATCAAAATGAAACAAAATGAAATAAATAAAATATTAAATTAAGAAAATAATAGGAAAGGAAAGGGATGGGTAAAAGGAAAATTAAGGTAAGTTAAGGTAAGGAACGGAAAATATGACAGAAAAATCAAAGGGAAAGGAAAGGAATGGAAAAGAAAAAAGGAAGGGAAGAAAGGAAATGTAATGTAGGTAAAGCAGTGGAAAAGAAAAGCAAAAGGAGAAAGACAAAGAAAGGAAAGAAGAAAAAAAGAAGGGAAAGAAAAGGTAGCGAGGAAGAAGGTATGGAAAATAAATGAAAATAAAAAGAAAGAAAAATAAAGGAAAGAAAGGTAATGAAAAGCTAAAAAAAATAAGTTAAGGAAATGAATGAAAGAAAAAGAAAAGCAAAGGATTTGCGGAATGGAACAAGAGAAAATAAGGAAACGGTAGGAAAGGAAAGGTAAGGAAACGAAATGACAGGAAGGGAAATTTAAGAAAAAAAGTGAAAGAAAATAAAGGTAAGAAAAAAAGAAAAAAAAAGAAATGAAATGAAAAAAAAAATGAATAAAATGAAAGGAAACTAAAGCAACGGAAACGAAAGAAAAGGAAAGAAAAAGAAAATAAAAGGAAAAAGGGAATGTAATGGAAATGGAAAGAAGGATCAGGTAAGAATATAAAAGAAACGAAAAGAAAGAAAAAGAACAAAAAAGAAAGAAAGAAGGGAAATAAAATGAAATGAAAGAAGAGAAAAGGAAAGAAAAGGAAAAGAAAGGAGAAGATAAGGAAAGGAAATAAAAGGGAAGAGAAGGAAAGAAAAGCAAAGAGAATAAATTGAGATGAAAGGAGAGGAAAGGAAAGGAAATAAAAGCAAATTAATGCTAAGGAAAGGAAAGGAAAGAAATACGTATGAAGACGACCTAAGAAGAATAAATAATTATCAACACTGAAACTATATTACTGAATTTCCCTGCGGGTTGGGCTCTAGAATATGCCCGCGGTAGGTATGCCTGTCGTAAAAGGCGACTAAAATCCCAAGAGAGGACAACTCAATAAAACCCGTAATCCCGAGTGTGATCCGCACCGTGCTCATGGGATGAATGGCACTACGTTAGTGTGTCTTATAACGGTGGCCTCCAGATACCTGGCGCCCTCTGGTTGTAAGCAGTCTTACTGGGATATCGGGGGCTATGTCCCAGCTGACCTACTTTCCCCTACACTCGTGGGAATTATATGGACCAAGTGAATTTAAAAAATAATAATATAAATCAATCTGGAGCTGAACTGCTCTTAAATGATCAGGCCAATTCTGGCCTTTCGGTTGATACCGAATCAAAAACTGAAGCCTCAGACATGGCGGGGAAGAACAAGCCCCCCCATGGTACTGAAAATGCTATAAAACCTAAGGGGTTGAATGGTGCCACCCGTAAGCGTCTTAAAAGACTCTTGGCTAAGGGTTTGAATTACGAAAGCGCTTTAGCAATCGCCAAAAAGCCTCAAGGGCCGGCGCAAAGGGAGGCGACCAATAAAAGGGGACGATCCAACAGTACGACCCCACCATATTTCCAAAAGAGGACACGGCAGTTGACTCCTCTTCAAGGCGATGCAGCCAAACAGTCAGGATCTTCTAAAGATACCCTGGTCACTGGAGCCAGTGCCTTAGTAGCCGCGGGCCATCCTGATGGTGTGGCAGAAAAACCGTCAGAATCTTTTAGAGATGCCCTGACCACTGTTAAGCTGGGCATAATCCCGCAGGATTATCCTATTACCATCTGGTCTTCAGAGCAAGTGAAGATCATAAGGAAGGCCATTCTGAATGAAGTGTGGAAACTTCAAGTTGGCGCTATCAGTCCCCGGTTTACGGGATGCCTGATTCGCCAAGGATGGCTTTCGATTGTCTGCGAGGATTCTAATACCGCAGAGTGGATAAAATACATCGTCCCAAAACTAACTCCATGGGAGGGCGCGAAACTAAAGGTAGTCTCGGACGCCGAAGTACCACGTCGAATTATCTTTGTCGGGTATTTCAAGGAGGAAGATTGTCCCTCAAACGAACATCTTCTGAGGATTTTTGCTGTTCAGAATGCGGCCCTGGACACCAGGAATTGGAGGATACTCAATCGTATAAGTAGGGCCACAGTGGCGGAAATCACAATAGCTGTAGATCCGTTGTCCGCAGAAACGATCGGCAAGCTAAATAACAACATCTATTTTGGGTATGCCAAGGTCAAACTGAGGGCTAAAACCAAACCATCTCTGCCCCGGGTAGATGATAAAGCCAGCGGTAGAGATGGAAATACTATGGCAGAACAGAAGGCAAAAGACCAGGCAGCCGGCGACTCAGAGTCATTACCGGTGGAGCAGGTATCTACTGTTAAACAAACTGCAATGCAGCAAGAATGCATGGAGGATGCACCAACCAAATTTGAGCTGAAATCAACAGCAACGGCTATGGTAGTCGAGACTCCGCTAAAGGCTTCAACGGGAGCTATCCACAAGCCCTCTCAAAACCTACAAACGAAAAGTGGTGAGAACCACAGATCTGAAAAAGGAAAAGCCGAGGGCCAAGATCAAGCATCTGGAGGCGATACTTTGCTGAACAGCAGCCGACTTAAAGAGAGGGCGGACTCAGTCCGCAAAAACTCTTTATAATGTCTCCCCTCCCAAAAAACAATCTTAGCTGGAGGCGTCTTAAATGCCTCCAAGTGAATCTTCATCATGCCAAGGCAGCTTCGGATGTCCTTAGCAGAAGATTCAACAGAGAAGGTCTGGGGATCGCTTTCATTCAAGAACCGTGGATTCTACATGGTTCTGTGAAAGGTTTCAATAGTGTTGATGGTAAATTAATCTATGCCACCGGTTCCCGTCCCAGGGCGGCGATGCTTCTAAGCAAAAAACTGTCGTTTATTCCACTTTTACAGTTCATGACAGCTGATTTGGTTGCAGTTTGGGCGAAAATTCCAACCCCAAGAGGTGAAAAAGAGGCCATTTTAGCCTCTGCTTACTTTCCGGGTGAGGAGGTAACAGCCCCAACTGCTGAATCCAAATCCCTCATTGAGTACTGCCAACAGAAGGCTATCCCTTGGATCCTCTGCTGTGACGCAAACTCCCACCACACAGCGTGGGGTAGTACGAACATAAATAACAGGGGGGAGCACCTCCTGGAGTTTATTAGTAGTCACAATATCAATGTAATGAACCGTGGTAATGAACCAACTTTTGTTAATGCTATCAGAGGAGAGGTTCTTGACCTCACTCTATGTAGCCAAAACATGGCTTTCACTGTCACAAACTGGCACGTCTCGGGGGAGGAATCAATGTCGGACCACAAACACATTGTATTCGACATGGGTCACTTCTCTGATCATGAGCTCGTTTTCAGGAACCCCAGGAAAACGAATTGGGAACAATTTCGTTTTACCATGGAAGAAAGTGGCAATTGCCTACACCAACCGATAACTACGGTGCAGGAGATTGAGACAGAAGCTGAACAATTTCAATCAGATATTATAACGGCTTTCAACGAGAGTTGTCCCCAGGCTAAAAAACGTGTACAACGGGATGTGCCTTGGTGGAACAAAACGCTTGCACAGTTAAGATGTCAAGCAAGAAGGTTGTTTAATACAGCTAAAGACACGGGAGACTGGGTATCCTATAGGAATGCTCTAACTTCCTATAATAAAGAACTTAGGAAATCTAAGAGGGCAACCTGGAGAGAACACTGCGAAAACATTAAAGATCTCCCTACGGCAGTGCGGCTCCAAAAGGCCCTTGCGAGAGGCCACAGCAACGTGATTGGCACTCTGAAGAACCCAGATGGGAGCTACACCAAGCAGCCGGAGGACACATGCAAACTTTTGCTTGCTACTCACTTTCCGGACTGCATACCAGGCAACCAACACTCTCCTCTAATTGACGATCTACCGACGATTAGTGGTAGAGAAAAGAGCCTGGCAGCTAAGCTCACCACTGTTGAGAAAGTGCAATGGGCTTTATCTACGTTCAGCGCTTTCAAATCTCCAGGACCGGATGGTGTCTACCCTTGTTTGCTGCAGCAAGGGATCGGCTATACAGCCCCAGTCCTATCCAATTTATATAGAGCATCACTGCTATTGGGACACATTCCTAACAGATGGACAGAGGTTAAGGTTGTATTTATACCGAAACCAGGGAAGCCTGAAAACTTGCCATCGTCGTATCGACCAATAAGTCTCAGTTCCTTTCTCCTAAAGGGAATGGAGAAAATTTTGGATCAGCACATTAGGGAAGTAAACTTAAAGAAATTCCCTCTGTGTAAAACCCAATTTGCGTACCAACCCGGAAAATCTACGGAGACTGCTATCCACTGCCTTACAGAAAAAATTGAAAAGGCCATAGAGTCTAAAAACATAGCCCTGTGTGCATTTATCGACATATCAGGCGCTTTCGATAATACGACGTATCAGGCCATTGAGGAAGCCATGATTAGTAAGGACGTAAGCCCAATGATCACTCGCTGGGTGCTGGCCATGCTAAAGCAAAGAAAAATCAGCTTTGAGCTAGGTGGGAGTGCTGGCTCAATCGTGGCCACAAGAGGATGCCCTCAAGGAGGTGTACTTTCTCCTCTACTGTGGACCCTAGTCATAGACGAGCTTCTTCACCTTCTGAAGGGCAATGGCTTTGACGTACAGGGCTATGCAGATGACTTAGCAGTCTGCGTGACAGGAATGCATGAGGATACAATATCCGATCGCATGCAACAAGCCCTGCGCATCATTGAAAGATGGTGTGCTAACAAAGGGTTATCTATTAACCCAAATAAAACAGTCTTGGTGCCTTTTACGCGGCGAAGGAAGCTGTCTATGTTAGAGCCGTCCCTAGGAGGCTGCCGTATAAGTTTTTCGATGGAAGCAAAATACCTAGGAGTAACACTAGACAAAACCCTCACATGGAATGCTCATTTGGAAGCTACCATAAATAAAGCAACGAGGGCCTATTTCGCATGCACTAGACTGTATGGCAAAACATGGGGGCTGTCTCCAAAAATGACGTATTGGTCATTTAATACACTTGTGAAGCCAATAGTTACCTACGCTTCCCTAGTCTGGTGGCCGAAGTCGGCCCAAAGAACAGCGGCAATTAAATTAAGTAAGCTGCATCGGCTAGTCTGTGTAGGCATAACAGGTGCAATGAGAACGTGCCCTGCTGATGCTTTAAGTGCCCTTGTGGGAATACCTCCCTTCCCAATTCTGATAGAGAAGGAAGCAACACTTGCCGCATTGAGACTTCAGAATATTTCTGATCTAAAAATCGGAAATATGACAGGACATATGAAGATAGTCAAGAAGTTCATGAATAGTCCTATATTGCAAGTAAGTGATGCAATAACTCCTACGCTCAGGATCATGCGAAACTTTGAAGTTTCAATCGTAGATCGAGTGCTCTGGGAAACAGGGAACCCATATGCTGAATCCGATTCGGAGATTTGGTATACCGATGGATCCAAGCTGGAAGATGGTAAAACGGGAGCTGGAATCTATGGACCGAATTACAAAAAATCGGTACCAATGGGTAACTACCCCACTATCTTTCAAGCGGAAATCCATGCAATAGAGGTGTGTGGCAGGGAGTGCCTCCGTAGAAGACTATCCTCTAAGCGAATCTACATTATGTCGGACAGTCAGGCCGCCCTACGTGCCTTGCAGTCTTACACTACAACTTCAAAGCTTGTTGATGAGTGTGTCGCAGTCCTTAATGATCTGGGAGCCAAAAACAAAGTTTTGTTAGGTTGGGTCCCAGGACATGAAGGGCATGACGGCAACGAAGAAGCAGATCATCTTGCAAAACAAGGCGCTCTAACAGCATTTTATGGTCCGGAACCCTTTTGCGGGCTCACCAAGGCCCACGTAAGGGAGACCATAAGCAACTGGGAAAACAAACAGTTTAGGCAGCATTGGCTTAGCAGCCTAGGACAGAGGCAGGCCAAACTCTTTATAGAACCCTCTCAAAGAGCATCGGCCAGGCTCATTAATCTAAGAAGGGTGGATCTAAGAACCCTCACTGGGTATTATACGGGGCATTGCGGCCTGCGTTATCACCTGAGTAAGCTGAATCTGTCAGATACAACAATTTGTCGGTTTTGCGAACTGGACGATGAAACGCCGGTTCATATACTCTGCGAATGCAGTGCATTAGCAAGAAAGAGAGCTTGCTACCTAGGTGGGATCACTCTCAATC